>JAPPVO010000059.1:20981965-21426199 GCA_030407325.1 Camellia japonica | reverse complement strand
AAAAACCCTTGTAAAACACATTTTACATACTTCAAAATGTATAAACCCTCTTTTATATATAATCCCCTGTTTTAAAACATTCTAGTCCCCTGTTTTTAAACATTCTAATCCACTGTTTTTACACATAAATCCCTATTTTTACACATTCAACTCCTTGTTCTTATTCTTGTTGTTCTTGCTTCTTCTTGTTGTTAAATATTGGCTTTTCTTCTTCGTATTGTTGCTACATTTCGTTGAATACTTAATCTTCTCGTTGTTATTGTTGTTGTTTACAAAATACAATGGGCTGTTCTTATTGTTGATACTGTTTATAAAAACTGAAACATCAGACAGTTTCATTTCATCACTCTACAAGTAACATATCTAAATTTATTCAAACTGCAAATGAAACTGCAAAATTACACAGTTTAATCACTACTCAAAACAAATAGGTAACTTATTATAAAGTGCAAATCAAACTGTCAAATTATACAGTTTTGTAACTGTTAACAACAAATAGATATAACTTCATATTAAACTGCATATAAAACTGTAAAATTATACAGTTTTGTCACTATATTACTCATGCCCTGCTGTCGCTTTCATTTTTTCAGAAATAGTTGTTGGAAGATATTGGAAAAAACAAACCCATATGCCCAAAAATCCAATCAGGGATTTAAGTATCTCCCCTTTTGAAAGTCCTTCTCCTGTATCCACTGAAATGCCACCAAAATCTTCCCCTCCACAAAAAACTCAACTACCACAACCAAAAAAACCCATAAAACAACCACACCACCTACAAGAAAAAGCCCAAGAACTACACCACAGACCCCACCCACACAACAAACACCAACCACACCTCCAACCACAAAAAAAAACAAACAAAAGAAAGCTAACAAAAAAACAAGAAGCTCCTCCAACCAAAAAAAGAAAGCTCCAAGAAAGCCAATCAACTCCCAAAACAAAAACCAAGCCATCAAAAGGGAAAAAAGAAGCAGTCCCTGCAAAGAGAGTCCAACAGTTTAATTACCGTTCCAACATCAGAACAGTAATCAAACTGTTGAAGGGGGCCAAATTCACAAAAGCCCAACAGACAGAGCTGGAAAAAAACCCTTTTTGGCCCATTATAAATGCTCTCTCCTCAACACAACTGAAGGCCTCTTGGTGCAGATGCTACAATTCCATTGTAGCAGAAATGACAACACTCTACAACAAAAGAAAAAGAGCATTTATACTTGGCAAAAAGGAAATGAAACTCAGAAACAGTGATGTCAGGCTCATTTTTGGTATCGACTGTGGAGAAGACAGCATCACCACCAAATCCTATGCAAGACCAAAGGATTTTGAGCTTGCATTTTACAAACGAAGATGCAAATCAGTAAAGAGATTGGATGGCAAGTCATTAACCAAAATGTTTCAACAAACAAAAAAAGGAAAATCAACCAATGATCGTCAAGATCTTGCAAGGGTCATCACCCTTTACTTGTGCTTGAAACTTCTCATGCCTACAACAGGCCATACACTCAGTTGGAGTTTCCTCAACTATGTTGACAATCTCAACAACATCAAGAAGTACAATTGGGTTGAGGCAATTCAATGGCAAATGCAAACAACAACCCAGGGCATGTCACTAGATGCGTCATGTTACTCTTGGTAAACACACTACTCAACTACTTCACACAAAAATATCAAACATCCACCTATTTCGAACTATCTAACATATTTCATTTTTTTTTTTTTACAGTACTGGTACTGTGAGCACAGTAAACTCCTCCGACCATCCAACAAAGAAGGCTTCCCAAGGTTTATGAAATGGAACCTTGGCAAAATGTACTCCAAGTGGAAACACATCAGCCTTGCTGACTTTGAAAAGGTATTCAAACTCTTCTATACTCTCATAGCACAAATCTATTCAACACTCCTTTCACAGTCATTATAGTAAAAATCATGTTATGAAACTGTAAAATTCTTCAGTTTCAAACAACATATATTCAACACTTAACTCACATTATTCACAGTACAAATCATATTATGAAACTGTAAAAGTTTGTAGTTTCAAAGCACACACCTATTTAACATCACTTATGTTATGCAATTGCAAAAGTTTATAGTTTAAACGCACAAATCTATTTAACATCACTCATGTTATGAAACTGTGAAAGTTTTCAGTTTCAAACAACATATTTCAACACTCACAGTACAACTCATGTTATGAAACTGACTTTACTGATATATGCCACATTGTTCCAATGCAGGTTGACCAAAGTGTTTTAACCCCAACTGAACAAGAAATACAGTTATTGCATATCAATCAAAGCACATCAACAGACTCTTCAGCAAATAAACATGACCACAAAAAGGACAATAAGCGAAAAAAATAAACAAAAGTAACAAAAAAAAGAAGACTTCTAGACAGTGATGAGGATGACTTTCTCGAAGAAGAACATCAATCAGAATCAGAATCAGAACAAGAAGAACAACAAAAAAAAAAAAAAAAGAAAGCAAGAACCACAAGAAGAACCAGAAAGTGATGAACAAGAAGAAGAGAGTGATGATGAAAAAAAACAAGTGACTGATGAAGAAGAAGCTGATGAAGAAGAAGAAGCTGATGAACAACAAGACAATGATGAAGAAGAAGAACAAAAAGAAGAAAAAGGTGATCAACAAGAAGACACTGATGAAGAAGAAGGCCAACAACAAGAATAAGAACAACAAACAAACCAACAACAAGAAGTCAATGAACAAGAACTGGCAGACCAACAACAACAACATGAAGAAAAAAAAAAGAACAAGCAAAACAACAAGAAGAACAAAGGACAGAACAACAAGAAGAACTCCAAGAGAAATCTGACACATTTCATGCACAAGGTAAACTCTTGTCTAATACTGAAGCAAACTGCAAAATTTAATTAAACTAACCAAAACACAATCCAACATTTTTATAGGTCATGACCAAGCACAAACATCAACCAAAGAGGACGACAAGGACAAGCTCATATCAGCCATGAGAGCACAAATGCAAGAAATGGAACAAAAATTCATGGCTGAATTGCGTAGAAAAGAAGATCAATTGAAGGAAATGTCCGCCAAAAAAACTGGCAGTCCCCAACAAAGATCAATGGTCAAGAGAATCAAACAAAAGTCAAGAAAACAAGCACATGACCCAGATTTTGAATACCAACCAATGACAAAAGCCAAAGAAGATACAAGGAACAAGACAAAAACTGCTGCTGATGTACCCAAACCAACACAGGGTACCAATGAAGAAAAAGAGAAGAAGAATGAAAAGAAAAAAGAAGAAATCGAAACAGAGAAAGAACCTGCTACTGAACCCGAGCAAAAAGAGGGTGCTCATGAAGCAAAACAGCAGCAGAAAGAAAAGATGCAAGAAGATATTGGCCAAGAGAAAGAAGGTGCTGCTGAAACCAACCCAAAAGAGGATGCCAATCAAGAGAAGACACAAGTTCAAGTATTGGAAAGTGATGATGATTTCAAGGAAGAATCAATCCAAAACAAGCCACTCGCCATTTCATGCCGCAAAACAAACAAGGTTTGGCATAGCCTATCCAAAAAAGACCAAGACCAAATTCAACTCATCAACAACACACAATCAAGTGCTTGTGTCTGGTCTGGCAGCGAAGATGAAAATTGCATATACTTTTCAGATATATGCAGATTGACCAACAGGGAAGCCTTATATGGGAATGTAGGTCTCCAACTGCACAATTTTACAGTTTCTGTTCATATTCAATAACCTATTCCACAAACCTAACACATTCTCATATATAACATGTTTCAGGTCATTGATGCCTTCTCAGAAATGAAATTGGCACTCCAACCATCAATTGAAGAATTTGAGAAACATGATCTAGCCTTTGCAAGAAATCCATACGCGGGAAGATCTTACGTTTTCTCAACACTCATCAATGTAAGCAAAACTTAACATACCTTTCAATATTATTCAAACTGCAAAATTTTCTACTTTCTTAACATGTCTTACTACATAGTTTTATAACATATTTCAAACATATATATAAATTACAGACTCCACTACAAAACCAAGATCAAGCACTGAGAGAAAAAATGATGGACAACCATTTTCCAGAAGCAATGAAAAACAGATATATCCATTTCCCAATCAACCACGACAACCATTGGACAATTGTGGTCTTTGACAATGCTGATGGGATATGGAGGCACTATGACTCTTTGAGGCCAGCAAAAGATTGCCACAACAAACACTTTGAAATTGCAAAGGAAATTGTAAGTTAAATAAAATTTCCTACTTAGTTCCATTCCTTTCAAAACATCTCAACACATCACTATAACTAACAAAAACACCCACTAACTATTTTGTAGCAACAACATCAACTGAGATGGAATAAAGCATTATTCAGCAATCAAGGAAACATCTTATCATCTCAAGAGTGCAAGACAATAATTGCATCAATTGAGGAATGCCCACAACAAACCCCACACTCATAAGATACAAAATCAATAAACTAATGTTCCAATATGCTAAATTTTGCAGTTTTACTTAACTGATTAACTTCATCTAAAACTTATGATTGTGCAATCGTCGTCTGCAATGTTATCAACCAATATATCAACTGGCAACCTGTGCAGAAATCATTTCGACCAACTGAGTGGGTCAAATTTCGAGCAGAAATCATCAGTCAATTCCTCAATGATAAGAACCGATCTTGGAAACTCGAGCACTACCAAATGTTGACAAAACATACCAAACCATAGAAACAATGAACAAACTTCTTGACAATACAAATATTCAAGTGAACATATTTTTGTACTTTTTTTTTTTAACATGTGACATGTGACAAGTACTTTATATGCTTTTGGGAATTGATCTTCTTCTGGTTATTATGGTGAAAATGATTGTTGTCATTGATGTTGTTGCTCTTCTTCTTGTTATTATTATTGTTGTTGTTCTTCTTGTGCTTATTATACTTGTTTGTGTTCTTCTGCTTATTATTGTCGTCACATTTGTGGTTGCATATATTTTCATCCAGCAAAGGTTGTTTCTAATAATTCTTCAAACTGCAAAAATGTGTAGTTTCATTAGGTTGTTACTAATAATTCTTAAAACTGCAAAATTATACAGTTTCATTACTCAAACAAAAATTATGCTACACAATTATGCATTTCAAAATTGAAAGTAAAACTGCAAAATTATACAGTTTTGTCACTATGAAATATGAAATAAATATATCATGTAGTAAAACTGCATTTCAATATTATACAGTTTCAATAAGAAATTTTCAACAACCTTCTCAGCATTCCATAAAATAAAACCAACCAAATCCACAAAAAAAAAAAAAAAAAAAAACAAAACAAAACAGTTACAAAACAACTTCAATAACTAAAGAACACATCAAAAAAGAAAAAACAATGCAACCAACTTTATTCATTACTTCCATAATACCAAGTATCACATTTTTTATTATCATAATTCCTCAAATTCAAATACAAATCCAAAAGAATAGACTATGGCCTCAAATAGCAGCCTTGCACGTCTTCTTATTGTGATTCCCATATTTCAAGCACCTCCCACACTTGATTTGCTTCACATTCTCACCCCTAGAAGGTATCCTCTTCTTCTTGTTCCGCCCGGGCTGCTTCTTCGTTATAGGAGGTTTGATAATCGAACTACCGGCACCATCAAAGTCAAATCTCTCACTTGAAGGCACTGGATAAACAGATTCCTTGTATAACTCTCTAAAACAATCTACATGAAAAACGGATCAATGAAATCATACACATCTCTACTACTACTACGCAAAGCATGACAACAAGGAAAACCATTCAATTGTCATTCATGGCAAGAACAAGTATGTCTACCAATATCAACATAAAAAGAAATAGAAGAATGAACCTCAAGCACAGTGTTACTAGCAACAATCACATCCCAAGACTTAGCTAGCTTCAAAGAGTCCACCAACTTCTTTTCCAGAACTGGACACAATTTCGTAGTCCATCATTTAGATTCAGCTCTTGTATTAGACAATTGAGTCATGATTTGAACCCTAATCATATCAACCATACAAGTAATAGGCAACTCACAGGCCCCACCAATCCAATTATTGTAAGACTCGGCAGCATTAGATGACATCTCACCATATCGTTTCCCTCTAAAAAATGCATTGGCCCACTTATCATTTTGCAAACCATCCAACATACTATCAACTCTACCATTCCCAGCAATACGCCTCAATTTCTCCATATAATGTTGGAAAGAAGCAACAGTTGGCGCATAAGCACATTTAACTAATATTTTCATCAAAGTCAGCTTATAGTTAGTACGAAGTCCCACCAATTTGTCAATCAAATTTCTCTTCAAATGGTTCAAGCAATATGCATTATGTACATTAGGAAAAACTACTGAAAGAGCGTCTAGCAATCCATGTTGACGGTCAGACACAAAGGTCAATCTCCACCTGAACCAACAGCTTTTAGTAACTGACTTAAAAACCACATCCAATTATCTTGATTTTCAGCGTCAACAATCGCAAAAGCCAAAGGAAACAGGCCTGCAAACAAAATAACATGAAACTGCAAAAATTAGCAGACTCACAATACAATAACACACTGACAAACCAAACTATACTAACTGCAAATAAATACATACCTTGATTACCATCTTTGATGTTGCTGCAAGCAAATGCCCCTTGTAACGCCCCTTCAAGAATGTACCATCAACAAACAACAACGGACGACAAAATTGAAAGCCATACAAACATCCATGAAATGCCACAAACAACCTCCGAAAACACCCACTACTTTCATCCACATCTAATTCAAACACACTTCCCGGATTCGTTCTCATACCCGTCTCAAGGTACCATCGAAGTTGGTCAAAAGAAGTTGCAAAATCACCAAACAACCCACCTCTTGCCTTATCAACTCCTAACCATGCAACCCGATAAGAAACATCTATACCATATTGCTTTTTCAACTTTTTTTTAACTTCAATAGGACGAGTCAACGGATTATCACTAATATCATTATGCACAATATCAGACACAAGTCTAGAACCAACCATTTTGCTACAAGATCTACGAGCAACAACCCCACAAGTATGCACATTATCCAACTTCATAATAAAAAAAAATACCGAATTCATCAACACCCTTCCATGCACAAACCATTTACAACTCGTAGACAACTTCATCATACATTCAGCAGTTACTCTTGTTGCATCGTTCTTCAAATAATTCACAGCAAAACCACACTCAACTGCATACTTAGCCAATGCAATGCGGAACGCCGGCACTCCACCGTCAAATTCTTGACCAACACTGTGTATAATCCCCTTCCAACTAGCAGACAACAAAACCCTCTCTGGTTCTAGATAAAAACTAGGCAACAAACCACCAAAATCATCACAATCGTTAACCAAAGAACTCTCACAAATTACAGAATCAATCCTAGAAGAATTATCATCAACCTCCACAATTCTCTTATCACCCACAACAACATCAACAACATGAGAACCACTACAACCTACCATTGACAGCATATTTCCCAAATCATCATCACATTCAACAATACAATTAGAATATCCAGGAATAGAAAAAAATAAACAAAAGTTACCAACACTCAACTCCTTGAACTTCGCAGATATTTTTTTAACAACTTCATGATAACTACATTCCTCCCTAATCTTAATAGTAACACAAGAATTACTGTATTTGCACATTAACATGAAACACCCCTCCATACTACAAAATCACAAGCTAGCAAACAATTGTTCATAGATTCCAAACTGCAAAATTATACAGTTACAACATATCAGTACCAACACTGCACAATTCACAATTCCAAACTGCAAAATTATACAGTTACAATATATCAGTATCAAAGCATCAGAATTCACAATTCCAAACTACAACTTCAAAACACATTACACTATACAACAAACAAAATCAACAAAATCAAAACCATTACAGTATATCACATACAAAAATCACAAAATAAGTATCAAACAAACAAAATTTATCACAAAACAAAGAACTATAACAACATTGCCGAACACAAACCAGATATCACGCAAATTTGCTTATCTATATATACATACATATATGTATCCACAGATACAGACAGAGTGAGACACAGACACACACACACAGAGTGAGAGAGAGAGAGAGAGAGCGTACACAGAGATCGCCTATACACACAGATTCAGATCGCACAACCAGATCCACCTCACAGCACAATGAGATCGACCACACAGCACAAAGAGATTGCCATAACGAAGAGAAATCGAGATCGCAGAGGCAAATATTTGATTTTTCACGTATATATAGATCTCAAAATAAAGGGTAATACAGTCATTTAAAAAATAATAAAATAAAAAATGGGACCTCCGGGTACAAAACTTAAAAAAACTGTGCACCTATTAGTCTATTAAAAATATATTAGGATTAGAAGGGAAATAGATTCCCTATGTAGGACTACACAGTAATTTTCCCAAAAAATAAAAATAAAGATAAATTCCGGGTCAATTTTATGTTTTATGTGATGGATGTAAATATTTATAAGTCATTTACACTATGAATCAAAATGTCTTAAATTGTTTATTTTGCCTCATCACTTTTAAGAATATTGAAAAGTAAAAAATGAATAAGACTTGTAGGTAAATAAATTTGGTTAATAAGACCGGAAATAAGCTTCCCTTGAAATGGGCCAACAAGCATCCCAGGCCAGGGTTAGAATTTAGAGAACAAAGATAGAATTAGAAATAGTGTAAAAATCTAAAAAGGAATTATAAAAAAAAAAATTTTAAAAAAAACTTAACTTTATTTACATAACAAAAATAGCTCATTACATCCCTAATTTTTTTAATTATATTTTTATTTCTATTTAAAACTACCAAACTGCACTAGAAATTTGAGCCTGAAATCTCTTGAGAAGAAGTTTCAATATTAAAAGCACATAAAAAGATGAAAAAGTCTACAATGTGTACCTTCTAAAAGGGCATATGATATGCACTTATTGTGTGGTTCATATTATGACACGTCATAAAAAGTAACTTGCTAAACAGGTCATTTAACAGGTTACATGAAAGAATCATAACGTTTTTCAAATATCATAACAATACTACAATGAATCATAACAATATCATAATATTCACTAAATTGTCATAACAAAGACACTATAAATCATAACAATATAATGACAACTCATAACAAATATAGTTATTTCTAATTAATTATCATAACGTTTGAATTGTAACATTTTTTATTATGATTCACCATGACAAATTATAACTTTTGGTGGTACAAATCATAACTTTTACTGATGAATCATAACCATAACACATTGAGTATAACTTTTTTTCCCACAATCATAACGACATTAACAAACTATCACAACTTTTACCAATCAATCATAACATAGCATGTTGATTGTAATTTTGTCCCGAAAATCATAACAACATTAACAAAACATCGTAACTTTTAAAATTTCAAACACAATTAATTGTGTAATCAATTGGTATAGCATATTGGAGTGAATGGAAAATCATAATTGATTACAAAATGGATTGGATTGAAAGACCACAATTGATTATATAATCGATTAGTAGCCAGAGTTTTGAACAATCACAATTGATTGTACAATCCATTAGAATATAAGGGAAATTCAAATATCATAATTGATTGTACGGATCCTTGATATAACAAACCTAATTGATTCAATAATCAATTAGTTTTCATAAGCCACACTAAACCAATTAATTCCAAACTTATTCATAGTTTCCAATCAATTAGTAAAAGCCTAATCATTAATATCAATTTAGTCAATATTCAAATAGTAATTGATCAGTTGATCGGTCGCCATTTATATGTAATTTTGTTGTTGTGTTTTCATTACCTCAAACATTATCACTAACAAAAACGCATGACAATCCAACTACGTTTCTCGCTCTACAATTCTCTCTCTCTCTCTCTCTCATTATCGTCAATGTTAATGTTACCTGAAATGTTGTTGCTATGACTATCTCATCGACTCGCACTCTTTCTTTCCTTGTCATTATTAGTGAATTAGACAACAATGTTAGTGTTACCAACTTCAATTAATCATGCCCTTTGATCCACTGAAACACAACCATCATCATCGACTTAGGCCATTATAATATCGTTGTTGCCATTACTAGTGTCATGTTGTCATTATGTCCAAATGATGACATTGGGTATAAATGACTTTGACACATTTATAACTGTAGCACATACCAGTATTAGTCCTTGCCTATTGTTTCGTAGTTGGTCACTACCTTTTTACCATCACTCCTTTTATTCTTAGATATATATTGTTTGTCAGTGTACCCACCTTAGTCCCTATATTATTTGTCTTTTCTTATTTTTTGGTCCGATTTGCGAACTTCTCAAGATAACTGTAGAATTTTAAAAATTAACTTTCCTACTTTGATCACTTAGAAAACTTTGTTTTCCCACTTCAAAATAGATAAGTCATGGCAAACGGTAAATGGAAGTGTTCTACGATGGAGGATTGCATATTGAGGTCGTCTATAAGGCAGGTTTTCGTACAAATGAAGGTCAACTTGACCCATCCCGCATTTTCCGTTACAAAAGTATAACATTTGTTACAATTTGGACCAAAGTGAAAAGAATATAATAGTTTGGTCATTTTCGTACAAATGTAGGTGAACTTGACCCATGCCGCATTTTCCGTCACAAAAGTATAACATCTCTTACAATTTGGACCAAAATGAAAAGAATATAATAGTTTGAAGACCAAAGTAAGAAAGTATTCATAGGTAAGCAGGGTGAAGGTGTAATTTACCATTTTACAAAATGTAAACCGTGCCTTAATCTATGAAGAAATTGTTGATTTAATTAATATCATAATAATTAATATTTATTATTAGAAAATATGCTAACATAATTTAATATGAAGATTTAATAATTTTAATAAAGGTAAAAAAAGAAATATCATTTTGCCTCTCATACTATCACTGAAAATTAAGTAAACCTCCCTTATTTTAGTAATATTAATTTTACATTTAGTTTATTTGATTTTGTATTAATTTTACCTCCGCTGTTAGCTTTTGTTTGTAATCCAACAAAAGTTGCTGACATGGCAATGAAATTTGAAATTTCATTTTACCATCCAAACTATCTATAAAATATCAATTAGACCTCCAAACTTCATTTTATTCAGAGAACTAATTGATATTTTGGGTGCCACATGAACAACTTTTATTTTATTATAGATTGTAATTGATGGTGGAGTAATATTGATGCAAAATCGAATAGTTTAGATATAAAGTAGATATCATTAAGAGAATAGTGGTTGGATTGTTTTTTGAGTTATAGTTTAATAGAAAAATGATATTTTGTAAAAGTGAAATTTCAATAAAAAAAATTGTAAAAAAAATAGTTTTTGGAAAATAAAAAATAAAAAAATATTAATAAATTTGCATAATTATTTGACCTCACCAAATTTTAAAATGTGGATTACCTCGACCCCCCATAATTTGGATTTGAGGGCACTGTTTGAGCCCGTGAGGCCTATCACGGGTTCTATTTCGAATCCAAACCATTAATTTTGTTAGGTATTTTGTGTATTTCATTAACACAAAAAGATAGAAAAATCTGTGGTTGTCACCAAAAAATGTATAAAATTGGTGTTTTTAAAATTTAATCATCACTTTTTGTAATGACAAACGCGATAATTTGAAAAGATTATGATCATTTGATCGACCTAGTTTTTTTTTGTAAATAAAATATACCAAATTTTTTTTTTATGATTATCAAAATGGGATCAGTGGTGCCCCAAAAGGTCCAAACAATACGGTCCAGTCCAGATTGTGGACTGGAGACACTCCACCTCTATTAAAATAGTCATATATTTTGTTTCCAAAAAAATAATTTAAGACTTCCTAAAACTCAACACAGTCATATAGTGTTTCCAAAAAAAAATAATAAAACTTCATAAAAACTCAACACATGCTTAATTTGGCCACCCAAAAACTCCCACAGAAACGCATGTTTTGGAGTTTTTGCATATCAGTCTTGTCTCTCACGTTGCTAGTCTCAGATTCTCTCACCTCTACCAGTCTCATATTGTCTTTGTATCAGCCACTGTTTGATCCCACGACAAAGCTGCTGCTGCTGCCACCACAACTATTAGCCAACACCTTTATGCTGTGGAGACCTACGGTATGTTTGTTTTTATTGTTGATATTGTTTAAGTTTGTTTGAGTCTAGGGTTTGATTTTTTTTTTTTTTTTGAAGACTTAGTTGTTTTTGATGAGTTAAATATGATAAAATACTCATGTTTTTGTTCATATTGCATATACAATACCCATTCGAATAAGAAAATTTTGAACTTCAAAATCTTCTACTATCCCTTTCTTTCTTTTCTCAATAATAGGTAGGTTAGAGTTATAAATTTCTCTGTCATTGATAAGTGAAAGGAATTTATGATTGTGCAGTAAAAAAAACAGGGAAAAACAAAGATAAATGAAAAAAAAAAACTCAACACAAAAGACAAGGGAAAATAGAGGAAACAAAGTAAGCCTAATTTCTGCTACGATAGTCATTGATTATAGTCTTACACCATATTGTCAAATTTGTCACAGTATACCTACAAACTCTCAACTCAAGAAATAGTGAAACCACAAAAAATTAAAAAATGCTACGAAGGGAGAGACTAGTTTATAGCGCAACAAAACCAGAAATTGAGACCTCATTGTCATTGGAATAGTTATTTTTTAAATTTTATTTATGATAGTCATTAATCTGTACAATCCTTGAATTGGAAGAGAATGATTTGGAGTTAAAAAATGAGAGCAACAGAGGGCCTCAGTAAGCTACATATACCCATCTGAGACTCAAAAGAACTCAACCAACAGTCCCCTAAGCTACCCACAACAATCCCCTAAGCTACATATATTTGGTATCAACTAGCAGCAGCAAAATGGCTCAAAACAGAGAAGAACAGCAGCAGCAGCAACTGGATCAAATAGAAAACAACAGCAGCATCTAGCTGCAGCAACATCAAGCAGCAGCAACACAACATGTACTTTAAACATTATTTGACCTAATTTGCTACAAGTTGCAGATGAAGTCCTGAACTGAATAAAACACCCCTTCGAATGAGCATTGATCCAAAATGCCACTCTCGCCATAATCAACTCACCGAAGTCAGCGAGGCAAAATTGCTTCCCACTAATAGTTCCACAGAACACCCACACCCCCAGCATACTGATGTAATGTTCAGCAACCAGTAGTTCTGATCTGCTGCAAATTATTAATAATATCATGTACTGTGTGTTTATTTGTTTGCCTTATTTTTAATTTTTTTTTTTTATAATCAATGTGTAGGTGAATGGTTTGTGTTTATTATTATTTTTCTTTTGGTGTGTATACTTTTCTTGCACTTACTAACTTGATTTTGTCTCATACGATTATTTCACATTTGCTTATGTAGATAATATATAACAATACACAATGAGCGAAGGAAGCAACAAATCTTACATACACAAACGATTTACACCAGCATTCTTCTTTTACAAGTATTATTTCTTCACATTATTCAATGTATTATTTTAATTACATGTTTTATGTTGGGTTTAAATATTAGCCCTTATTATACATTTGGTTGAACCTGTAGCCAAGATGAAAACAAAAGCATACAAGAAGCACAAATAACAGTTACTAACACAGTTTGCACGTTGCCTACCTACCACATATTGTTTGCATATTTTATGTTATCTTTATCTTTATCTTTTATGTTCTACTTGCATCACTTATATTTACTTTTGAGGCAATGTAGATGAAGAAGGACATAGGACATCAATGGAGAACCCGATAGAAGGAAGACAAGAAGTACAAAGAGATGGAGAAGTGAACTGTTGATAAGCAAGCCAAGTTGGAAGGTCCCCTTCCCACAAAACCAAGAAAGGTGAAATACAAAGAGAACAATTTATTGTTTTATTATGACATATTTCACACATTGTAATAACATGTTTGTATTTTCATATTCTCACAGAAATTGATTCACACACTATTCTTAAGTTATTGAAAGTGTCTTTCTTAAATTATTCTAATACCCACTATATTCTTTTTCAGTGGCATTTCCAAACGCGAATTGCCTTGAGATCAATTGTTAAAATAATAAAAAGATTGAGTATGGAACAACGTGATGCAGTTACTAGTAGTGGGTTAGGGGGGTTCTTGAATCTCAGACGTACAAAACTTGATCATGACCTCTGCTAATGGTTGGTTTAGAAATTTGATCCCAAAACTTGTTCGTTGAATGTTCATAGGCAACAACTCCTCTTTACTGAACTAGACGTTCCCAAGTTATTGGGCATTCTTGCTGAAGGCAAAACCATAGAACTAAAAAAATCTTACAAACATTTCCCAAGCTATTTGAAGAACTTGGAGTTGTCCAAGGAGCTATCAAACTGAATGCTTTGAGAGAGTATTTGACCAAAACAAAGGGAGTTGGAGAGGAATTTACGAGGATATTTGCCCTATACATATTAGGTACTTTCTTATGCCCAACCACAAAGGATGTTGTTAAACAATCATTCATTCACCTCGTTCGGAATGTGGATGGCATGAAGGATTATAATTGGGCGAAGTTCACTCTTCAATTCTTTGTTCGTGGTTTATGCAAGTACAATTCAAAAAGTCACTTACAACCAAATGGATGCTTATTTCTTATAATGTTATACTTCTAACCAATTACAAATTGTTTTGTTAGAAATACTTGATTTCAATGCCTTTTTCATTAATACATTTTTGTGATGCAGTTGTTTTACTTTGATCGTGTTGCTCATAGTGGTTGTCATGTCACGACCCAACCCCAGGGGCTTAGGGTTGGAATCACAACGTACTAACTTATTTTATTTGTAGCAATTTAAATTGCGTAAGCGGAAATAAAAATAAGTAAACAGAAAATTTACTTCATTTTATTATTTAAGAAAAAGAAAATACATCTATAGGGCTTTAGTTATTTTATTAATCAGTGACCAGTCCCGAGTAGAACAAAAAGGAAGCAAAGATAAATAAAATAAAATAAAAAGATAAAAAAAAAGTGGTTCAACAGCAATCCATGTGCGGGTTCCATTTTGTGGGGTTATGAGTTTCCCCTACATCTCGTCACCTGAAAGGGTAATAGCTATAAGCACACAACAGAGTGTGAAATATTATGCCAAGAGTATAGGAAATACCAAATAACCATGGATAGTTAGTTAAGCCAAAACATTTACATAACTCAATTTGATAAATAAATCATTTAAATGGCAGAAACTGAAATACCGATATTATGTAAATGAATAACCATAACCACAGTACAAAACAGAACAGAACAGAGGTCACAGAAGTGACAATCAGAACAGAGGTCAATGGATCCATGACAAACAGAGGACCACGACGTGGCCAAACAGAGGCCAATGGTTATTTAAGTCCTCCAAGGCGTGGGACTCCCGTGGTAGTACTTACAAAACATAATTGTTTATGAGGTTATAGTCAAATATTCTTTAAAATTTAAACAAACATATCCATGGGTTTCATTTTTAACAAATAGAGTTCAGAAAATAATCCACGTAACTGATATATTAGTATAGTTTATAATAATTTTTAAAACATAACTTTTATAAAATAAATTATGGTAAGTTAAAACATACGTAAAATACATTATGGTAACTCAAGGTATAATATAACTCACCTTAAGATTGAGTCTTACTATTTCCTTTCTATTTTTCCTATCTTTACGAAACTGTTCTTCCTCCTTTAGATCCCTCTTTATTTCACTCTCTTGTTTCCCTCCGTTCTTTACTTCTGTCATAGTTCTCCCCCCCCCCCCACCACCCACCCACCCACCCAACTCCTTATATACATGCAAATTCATAAGGCCTCCATAGGTGATTCATTGTCCCTAAAGATAGGTGGCACAGATGGCATCCAACCATCTCTCCTCATAGATTATAATCTAAGATTATAATCTTACTAATTAATGGTGAGTAATTGATGAGCCTTATCTCCTCAGCAGGCTTATTATTATTATTTACTCTAACTTTTAAATTTATTTCTTTACTATTTTTTACTCTAATTTGATTCAACTAATATTATAATTTTATATTTGTGTTAATTTAGCCTCAAATAATAATCCCTAATTAATCCCATATTTAATAACTCAATATCAAATTAGATTTATATATTTATTTATTATTATTTATTTATTTAATAATATATCATCACATACAATATAATTATAAATATTTATGTGGTATTTAATTCGTTTAATTATATTTATACATGTTAATCTTTTCACATAAATTAGTAACTAACTTAGCCCTAAATAAATTTCCTCGTCACATATTTGATAACCGCAATGATAAATAAATTTACATGACACGTATAGCTTATTTATTTTATTTCTTCTATAAATTTTACTTTATCGCATATAATCACAAAATTAATTCTTCTATTTTACTATTGTAGATTATTATTTTTTATTAATAGTCGTGGTTGGTTGTGATATTAATTAAATATTTTGGGGTGTCATATGTCATGTTGCTCGTGCTTGCTCGGTCCCCTACTTAGCTGATTGGAGTGATGCAGAAATAAAGGCGACACTAAAACTATTCCAAAATTCAGGAGGTTACCAGAATAAGGAGGTCATCCTTTGCGTACCCTTTCTTTTATGTTTGGTTTTTGTTTGTTATTTTTCATGTTGAAATGGAAAACTAAATTGTTTACGATGTGTCTATAAATAGGTTGATGTTAATTTTGTTGTTGACGAGCAAATGCAACCATTTGTACAAAGCGAGGGAATGAAAAATATCAATGATATTCGGATTTCAAAAATTGAGACGAATGTTTGTGACATGAAAAGTGTTTTGGAAGAACTAGTTCTTATTGTTAAAAGTGGAATAGCTAATTCTTCCATTCCGAAGGTCATAGAAAAATGTGAACCACTACAAATGTCAAAACAACAGGAAGTGGGGCACGACCACTATAAATGTAAAGCTGGCATAATTGCACCTGGAGTTGTGGTAAAATCTACAGTTGCACCTATAGTTGAACATGTCACCCCTATTCTCGTGCCAAAACCTAATGTTGTGGTTGAATCTACGGTTGTATCTACAGTTGAACATGAGACCAATATATTCCCGCCAAAACCTAATGTTGTGGTAGCATTAGAAAACATGGAGGAAAATAGAATTCCGCTCACACCATCCATCTTGAAATTGGATGCCTATCTTTATGAGCAAACCAAACAAGCAAAGAACAAAATGAAGGTAAGATTGAACAACAACCGAAGAAAGAAAATCCCAAAACTCCAACTTATTGATGAATCTAGTTCATCCATTGGTCCATATGGCGATCCTTGCACTCAACATTCGAATGCGCAGGTGGACATACAGTCACTTTTTACAGCCATTGCTGGTAAGAAGAGAAAAGCCAATCAGAAAGTACTAACCAAGACAAAGCTTCATTTAGATGAATCAGATTCATCTCTCGATACAAAGGGGGATAAGTTTGATCAAATAAGTCATGTACATAATATATGTGTTATACAATGTTGTTATTCCTGTAAATATATTTTAGGATTTTTCATTATTTATTGTTCGTTGTAATTTGTTTTAGAGTTTGAACTTACTTGAAAAACTACTTGGCCTCAATTTTGAAGCATCTGCTATTGCCGTTGAGGTTATTACTAATTTCATTGTTGTTCTTGATCTCCAATCCCCTTATTTTAATGCATTGTAAGAAGTTTGACAATTTATTATTTATGTGTTCGGTTAAATTCACAAGTCATCTACTACACGAATCGTAAGGCCATGTACTTTATCTACTAAGGAACAAATTGTGAAGGCTTATTGTTTCGATAAGGATTTGGAAAATATGTAATTTTATTGCGTTTATATGTTCCTCTCTATCACCAATAAGTTCAAGTCTTCAATTTGTACATGATGCAGTGAGGATATCATGGTCATGGAGTTGTTTTACACGCCGATTGAATTTGCCACCCGATTCGATTTGTGCTCATTAGAACCAAAAACATGGATTTGTGGTTCTGTAAGTGTTCATTTCATGCAGCAATATTGCTATGTGATGTCATTTTTAATGATATAGGTTTGAAATTATTATTCGATGCGTGTATTTCAGATTATTAATTTAGTTGTAGCACAATTGACAAATGCACAAAGAGGACTCTTTCCTGATAAGTGTCATAGGACATGGTACTTTCCCACATATGTATCGATGAGTAGTCTAGTGTGTCATGTTTATGTTTGGTTATTCATGTATACTTATTGATATATACTTGTGCATTATCAATTGTAGCAACATATTATGAATGGGGCGGACCATGCAAAGCTATGTGATGAATATTTTGGGGAGTCTCAATACATTGGAAAGCTTCATGCCTGTCAAGAAGTAATGTGTCAAGCATTCTTCCATTTTGCAGGATTATTATAAATATCCCCTCATTTTTACAAATATTTTTATTATTTATTAAGTTTTTTAGGGTATCAACGTCGTCATTATTTTGTTGTTTTTTATTTTTCTAAATTGGTTGGGCAACGTTGCATGACCCTTTTTTTATTATTGTCACTTAGATATATATTCCGGTGAACAACAATGAAGAACATTGGTTTTGTGTCAACATAGATATGGCACATCGCTTGGCTTATATATTTGACTCGAGTCCCAGCCTCACAAATGACAAACGTAGTGAATTAATGGCAAGGAAATTGGTAGGTCGTTTAATATTTTTTTTATTTTTTATTTTTGTAAAAATAATCAGCACAATCTATCTTACAATATTCATGCATAAGTTCTAACAATGCATTTGTTATTGCAACAAAATTTTGGAGACCTTTATGTTGCAAATGTAAAGGAGTTTGAATTAGAGAGGTTGAAAGACGCTTGTCTCCAACATAAAACCAATAGGTATTCTAAAATTCCTTCATTCGCTATTCAATTTTGGCTCTCTTATTAACATTACACACAAGTTTGACATTTATATATATCTTGTCATGAAGCTATGACTGTGGTGTGTTCGTCATGAAGTATATGCAAGGTGTTGTTATGCCGACCGGCGTACACAAGGTGACTGTTCAATGTTAACCACATAATTACACTATTACCATTATTCTGTCATATGATGGTATTGTTGATGGAATATTTTTTGTTTTGTTTCCTTAGTTTGATAAATTGGAAAGGTTTAGGCTACTAGTTGACCTAGTGAACGATTCGTCTAACCGTATTTATATTGAGGTTATGAATAGGCTCGAACAATACAAAGAGAGGTGCGTCCCCAAACCATGAACAACTTATGCCCTTCATAAGCTCAGCTGATTACTTACTGAATGTAATTTCTTTTGTAACAGGTACTCTAGGCTCCAGAAGGCTAGAAGGAAAAAGAAAGATTGATTGAAAACATGGCTGGTTGAAAAAAGATTGATTCGCCTAGCCGTATTTTTGGCACTAAGCTTATTCACAATTATAAACATATTATGGTTGAAGAAACATGGATGAATAAACTAACCTAGTTTGGTAGTATTTTGTGGACGATGGAAGAAGCATATTATTTTTTGGGTTTCAATTTGTATGGAATTTATATTGTTGCTCAAGATTAGTGTGATGAAACTATTTATGATATTTAATTATATCACATTACTCTTGGTTGTTACATTTACAATCCATCAAAAATTACACAGATGTACCAAATGTTAGTGAGGAAACTGTTTAAAAAACTGGATTACAAGTCCATACATTGCTACATATATAGTACAATATAATTTTTTTTGCATAATGAGTTCATGTCCAACTAAAATTGTGCCATTAGTGTATACTATCATGTACACATTTCAAATGGCAAGAGTGTAAGAGGACAAGTCCTTGGCAGAGTAACAAAATAACTAATAAATTTTCTAAATTTTACATTTAAGAAAAAACACATAAAATAAACAATAAAAAAATTTAAAAAATATATATTGTTAATGTAGAGAAAGTGGTAATTTATGTCATCTCCCCACTTAGAAGGCGCGCAAAGGTAGTTCTTTGCAAATTTTAAAAATACCAAGAACAATGACAGTATTGCTACAAAAAAGCAACAATACAAAATTCCTTGTTAGTAAGCAACACCTAATGTATCCTTCAACGAATTAGAAAAAAAAAAAAAAAAAGAACGTCTAAGAAATCTAACGAATTATATCTATCAATCACATTCCGTGCATAAATATCATACTAAGTATTGGAATCAATGTATCAACTGTGTAGTCAATTGGTATCTATAAATTTCAGCAAGCTATACATACATCATTGGCATTGGAAAAAAAAAATTAATTGGACATACCTATCCAAAATGTCGAAGCATCAAACTAAATAATATTGTTGACATAAACCATCCAAATGTTGTCCATCATATAAGCCATCCATGAATTCTAACATTGTTTCAATTTTCTTTTCCTAATAAATGGGACAAAAAGTAACACTGTTCGCAAAAGTATGGGCTGAAAAAATTACCACCACTGTTTGCACAAAAAAGTAACACTGTTTGCAAAAAAAAATAATACTTTCTGCGCAAAAAAGTAACACTGTTTGCAAAAAAAAAAAGTAACAGTGTTAGCTAAATCATTAGCATTGCAAAGTTTGTTCAACCACCATTGTCTGTGTCCATTTATTGGTTGTCATCATGGTTCGACCCATCAAATTCCTGCTCACTATCATTAGAACTAGTTGAATTCTCAGAATCTTCACTACAAAAGGCTTTCCGCATTTGTTTTAGTTCTAAGACCTTCCTCATGTCTTTCTTGTGCTGCAACTCCATCCGGTTCAATATGGACACAGCCTTGTACAAACGAGTTGATATGTTCTCCAATGAAGTAGGATCTTGTCTTTCACGATGCTTTCAACTTTGCCCTTGTGTTTTTCCATACGTTCCATGACCTATGTGGCTCATCTGCCCCTTCCATTCATCATCTGGTCGAGTTAATACACGAAGCTCAAGTAGCCTATCGATCACAAGGAGGCCGAATGGTAATGTTGCATGTGGATTGTTTGCTTTTGCGACAGAATCCACAACTTGCCAAATTACCTTCGGAACATCTAGAAAGCTGAAATTATGGACAGCATACAACATGAGTGCTCGTTCATGGTCAAAAGTGGATTTCACCCCCTTTGGGTCAAGATTGTACCACAATATAAGATGAAGAACAGCAAGGTCAGGCTTCTAGAACTTTACATGATACTTGTCTTGTGGTATGACTCCTTCAATGTACAAATCATCAACAATTTGGGCTTCATTAGGAAGGTCGACACCAGGAAGGTATGGATATTGTGTTTTGTCATCATATGTCGGTCGCTGAATGTCTAAGAATTTTGATATGCAATATGCGGAAAACACCACATCTTTCCCCCTCAGTTTTGTTTTCAGAATAAAGTTCTCTGTATCAGTTGGCTTTTGTATGCTACCAAAGAATTCCCGTACTAGGTTAACATTAGCCTTCCCTTCCCGTTCGATCAGGTTTTGGATATGCAGGTGGCCCACAATTACTGGAATATCAATATGAGTTAACTCCTTCAACTTGACAGCCTACTCTACAGTAATAGCCTGTTTAGCAAAAATACCAAGGTCAACGTGAGGAGCTACCGCTTTTCCTTTACTCGTTTTTTTTTTTTTTTTGTTGTCTTTTTCCATGCCATCTTCAATTACCTACGTAATATCCAAACATATTTAAACATATATACGTCATTGAAGAGATTCAAATTTTGATCATACAATGACAAATGCAGATATATTAAAAACTTATTGTTTTCAGTCATCAATGTCCACCATTTCTTACCAAGCAAACAGACAATTAAAAAAATCTACAAAAGAAAAAGAGAGAGACAATTCGGTATTATTAACAGTGATTGTTTGTAAAGTAATGGCATGAGCAAGTCCCTATTTTATCAGCAATCAAACAAATTTGGAATTTATTCACCTTTATTTTTCAAATTAATCTCCAAACTACAAAATTTATTAAGAATGCCTAAGATTAAAACAACTAAGACATTAATAAAACGTAACTACTAGGCACTAATGTCTCCTTGTAAAAACAACATATCGATCACTATAAGCCTCATCATGAAAGTCAACTACACTAGATCATTTGGATAATTTGGCAGTTCATTGATATTATCCATGTGGGGATCCAATTCTATGTTCATGAATGGTTCACTGTCTGAGTCGCTACCCTCTCTCTGGCTACTTGAAGCCAATTTTTTACACATCTGCTCCGTGTGTCCGATGCTCTTACAATAGCAAATAATGCATAAACGATTTTAATAATCATGTGCATGTAACAGGATATAAAAAGGGCATACAATGAAAGTACCATACCTACAATACCCACACCGCCTTGGTTTTGGAGGTTTACCCATAGAAGATGTCCCTCCGGGGTTCCCTTTGGTCTTGACTACATTAGGATCACCAACGTCATATAGTTTGGGTGCAATATTTCTGTCCCCAGCCTCGGCGTCACCTTCTTTTCTCATTGCCCAATGTTTTTTCATCTGCGATGTCAGCTGGAAAGCTATTTCCCTTGCCTCTTCAAAATCTTTGTCCGCATATGAGGCATAATATGACATTTCACTAAAACAGGAGCTGAGTATACCAAACCGAGCTGTCTGTGCTGGGGTGCTACAAATTTGGGTAACACTTGGTTGTTGACACTTTGACCTACCACGTCTTGTCCATCTCTGCAAGACACAACTCGGTGGAATACACATTAATTGTTTAGATTTCATAACAACAATCACGTGGCAGCAAGGGATGCCAAACGACTCAAACTTCAAGCAACCACATTTCATTATGATATCAGCTGGAAAATACTCAACCGTCCACGTGCATGTTGGTGCCTTGTACTCACCAAAACGATAGGTGCGATGATCCTCCAGTTGAACTCTTTCCATCACAAACAATTTACCCTCTTTCTTGATTTCATGTTGAAACAATGAGAAAATCGTCCGAGTAAAGAGTTCAGCTGCATGTTTCTCCAAACTTCTCAATGGCGTAGTCAAAACCGGGGAACTATTCTCTGTTTTAGATTTTGTTTCTGCCTCATTAACACGTATTCTAGCAAGAGCCCTATCATATTGCGCTACAAATTCGTACAGCCTAACCTTTTGGTCTAGGAATATATTGAAGTATGCATTCATAACCTCGACACGTTGAGTGCTCCTCATTCCAGCAAACATGTGACCAGGGAGATATGCCTCAGCCCAATTATCACGCTTGAGATGAATATCCAACACCCAGTTGTTGTTCTCCAACTTGTACTGTTTCATCATAGTAGCCCAGGCATTATCAAACTCATCAATTTTACATTTCTTTAACATCAACTGTGCAAAATCAGTTGTAAATTTTGGTATGTGGACAATTGTTGAGGCATTTTTCTCCAGATGCCAAGAACATAAAAGATGTCTGCAGTTTAGAATAACTTTTTTGATTGCCTGACGCATTGCCCTATCACCATCTGTTACATCAAAGATGGGTCTTTTACCATCCATGGCCTCCATTAACATTTCCAACACGCACGTGTATGTCTCCATTGTCTCATCAGGCAACAAAGCACATCCGAATATAGTTGTTATAAAATGGTTACTCACGCCAGCTAGAATTACAAATGGCTTCTTATATGCATTTGTACGATAAGTTGTATCAAATACCAATACATCACCAAATGTAGCATAATCCATTTGAGACCTACAATCTGCCTAGAAAATCTTGTCCAACCGGTTGTCCTTATCGACGTTGTATTTGAAAAAAAAATAATGGATCTATATCTAATTTAGCTGATAAGTATCCTAACGCACCCTCTGCATCCCTTCTGCAAGTTGTACTTTGCGCTCAGCTTGGAATTGATTGTGCAAATCTCTGTGAATGAAGCCCACCTTCTCATAACCCCCTGACTGGTGGACCATAAAATCCATGATCTGACTCGTTTTCATACCCACATTGCGCATGGCCTTTGCTTGAGCTTGGTTTGCACTTGTTACAAGCCTATGCAACCAAAGAAAAGGGACGCAGTGTGGTGCTGCCAAGGGATGGTTGTGTTTCCCTACAAAGTGGGTGACAACATATTTCCTAACTGTCTTGTCATAACGCACGCGAAATGTGGCACTACAAAAAAGTCTAGTTTCAGCCCTAGGAGTTCTTACTCGTTCCACATGTTGCAAGTATTTCTTTTCTCTTACACCTTCTCTTGAACAAACCTATTTCCTACTCTCTATAAATTTGTCATCTCTACTAATTCTTTTTCTACTTCTTCGTACGCTAAACCGATGACCTTAGCGTATGCATTGTAGAAAGTATAAGCATCATCCTCTGAATTGAATTTCATTTGCAACACATCTTCCTTAGTAAGCATTCGTAAACTATCATAGGCTTGGGAAGCTAACCCTTCTTTCACATCAACAACATCATCCTTGCCATCCGGAGCAAATTGATCATCAATTTCAGTATTGACCTCTTTATGCCTACTACTTTCAGGTTCATCCATCGTATATACACTCATAAGTACCCTATTAGGTTATAATTAGGATAATTAATGTTTGGACGAATTATACTAATGGTTTTTATAATTTGAAACTTGTATTATTTTAATTCATGATCTTTCAATTGTGATACATTTGATCCTGAATTTTGAATTTCGTTTCAAATAAGAACAATTGAAAATATTGTTACTTCATTTTAAGAGTAGAATCGTCAATTTGATAAAATATAAACTAGTTTGACAAAAATAAATATCAAAAATTTATTTTTAAGTTTTTAAAAATTATTTCTACTCACCAAAGATAAAATTAGATAAAAATGATAAATCTTTTACATTTTTATTTTTAAAATTTTTAATATGTGATTGGATGATAATCATGTAATGAATGGTTGTTTTTGTTAATATTTTTGAATGGTTATCATGCAATAAATAGTTGTATTTGTTGTTAACCGATATTTTTGAATGGTTATCATGTAATAGATGGTTATTAAGCTTTTAATATATAATCGATATGTTTAATATATAAAATGTTTTTAGTTTTTGAATTTTTTGATTGAATAGATTTGTTTAATAAGGACATCAAAATTATCGCCATATTTGAACTTTGAAAAAATAAAAACTAATTTAACGAAAATAAATATAAAAATTTCTTATTTATAACCTCTCAAAAGATAAAATTATATAAAAATAATATATTTTTGTTTTTTTTTCAACAATTTAAATTTTAGTTTCTTAGAAAAAATTTTGAAAATAGATTTGGAAAACTAAACCATACAGAACTTTATAACCAAAAAAATTCCAACATTATTCATTAAAAAAAACTATATATTTCAAACAATATACAAGTTAATCAATACAAAATAAATTGTATGACGATTTTGCCCTTCAAATACATCAATAATGTCTTCAATTGTCCTTATTTAGAACGACATTCAAAATTTAAGATCAAATATATCACAATTAAAATATCAAGAATCAAAGTGACAAATCCCCAAACTATAGAGACTCTTAGTGTAATTCGTTATTAATTCTTATATGTTCTATCCATCGTCTATTTTGCCCCATAGAGACTCCCCTTGCACCATCCCTTACAAATAGGTTAAATATATATATACCAGTTACAAAGACCGTATTACAATATATTTAAATTTTGTATTTTAATAATTTTTAAAAATAAAAATATTATTTTATGAAATTAAATATAATAAATCATCAGATTTGTGATAGAATTATATAAATTGTATTATAAATAATAACAATTAGAAAAAATATAATAAATCCTATCATTTTAACATAATTATATTCTTTTCTTTTTCAGTAAAAGTAAGTATGAAGATATAAGGATAAACAAAATAAAGTATATATTTTAGTATAACAGAGATGAGATAATCCCGCATCTAAAAAAAAAAACTAAACTAATAAAGAAGCAGAAGAGAATACATATATACAAATGACCTATTTTATTAATAAATAAATCATACCCGCATAATAAATTATCAATTTTATTAATAAATAAATCTTTAAATCAATTAACAATTTTTAATAATATGAAAAATATCTTTCAGTTAACCATTTTGTTAATAAATAAAGCATTCAGTCAATTAACAATTTTTAATGATATGAGAAATATTTTTCAATGAACAATTTTGATAATTTATTGTTGCGTAGGAGAGTAGTTTTTTTTTTTTTCCTGATTATTAGGTTAAATTAAAATTTATAACAAACGATAGCTGTAATTTGTATTATTATAAGACTAATTCATATTTTAAACAAACATTATGGATGTATTTGTAATTTGTTAAAAAATAAAAGATTTATGTTTTACAATTGACCATAATGTTTGCATATTTATGAGAAAACCTTCATTCAAATTGTTATACTATTAGTAAATTATACAAAATAAAAGGGCAAAATAGGAAATTCCCAAACAAGCTAAGGGCAAAATAGGCAACCCAAAACAAACCTTCCCAACCAAAGCAACCAAAATGTCTTACATAATTTCCAAAATGCCACCACTCAAATTGTTTCACCAACCAACTAAAGGGCAAAATAGCAATTTCAAAATAAGCTAAGGGCAAAATAGGAAAATAAATGACAAGCTATAAGAAAAAAGAGCTTCTTATATATAGATATATATATATATATTCGAATTTTGTGTACCACCAGCCAGTGTTAGAGGCGTGACTAAGCGCGAAGCGAGGCGAGACGAGGTGACCCTTTAGCATTTCATACCTGCTGAGGTGAGGCGAAATGGTGAAGTGAAGTCGAAGCGCATGAAGCGAGGCTTAGGTGTCAAAATGAGAGGCGATGCGAAGCATCGCTTCACCATTTTTTGTTTGCTTTCAGTTCGAAAGATATGGACCCTTGATTTGAATGACTTTTGTATAATTTGTGGACATGCGTTGCACTTTATAATTGCTTTCTACTAAATAAGAAGTCAAAACCCTAGCTGACATCGTTCCAATCGACAATTGCTTTCAAAAACCTCGTTGATTACCTGCTTTCGACATTGTTCCAGTCGAAAGAGGAGGTAAGTACCTACTTCTTCTTCTTCCTCCTTTCTTCTCTTCGTCTTTTTCTGCTGCTTCTTCTTCATTTCATCTTCTTTTCTTCTTTGAACTCCCTTTTTTCTTTTCTTTTTTCTCCTCTTCTTCTTTTTCGACAGACCTTTTTTTTCTTCTATGGTTCTTGTTTTGTTTCTCTTCTTACTTATTTTGCTAAAAAAAAATTCAATTAATTTTATTAAATTGATTTTACAATTGTTTAATTATTTTGCTGTGTTATTTTACAATTATTTTGCTGTGTCAATTGTATAACTATTTTGCTGAAAAAATTTCAATTAATTTTGCTAAAACACTACTTTTCCATGATTACCTCTACTAAAAATATGTTATTCTTGAATTTCTTTGTTGGATATTTTCTATTGTTCATGGATATTTAATATTTGGAATGATAAATGCATGATGGTCCTTGAAATATTTATATTTTTGTCTATACTATTTATTTTTAAAAAATATCCTTTGTGGTTGCCTCGATTCGATGAAGCTCTCGCTTCGCCTCATCGCCTTGCGCTTAGGCGTTAGGAGACCTTATTGCCTCAGTTCGTTTTTCGCCTTAAAAAACACTGCCACCAACTCAATTGACAAAAACTTGTACTGATATAAATTAGCAACAGTACTATTCTGGTTTATAGGAATCACTTCAACAAATGATTGGGAATTTAGGCCAAGTTTGGCATCTCTCCAAAAAGCCAAAAAGTTATTCAAAAAGTTAAAAAGTTATCACTATCCACTAAAAAAAAATATTAAAAAATTAATTTTTCACACATCAATTCACACAACCGTACAACTCATCAATTGATCCGTGAAGCTCTGTGCTGCGTTTGAAAGGAAAAATTGCACAGTTTGGTGCAATTTTCGCACACTGTTGTTCGGCCCATGGAGGCCCATCACGTGTCCCGTTTTAATAATCTAAACCGGCAATGTGTAGAACTCGTCGAGTCCTATATGTCTGTAAAAAATCACATTGATCGAATATTGATAACTATATGATCAAATCAGTTTTGTATAAAAAAATGGATGTTGTTATAATTAACGATTGAAAAAAAACATATCTGATCAAATAGCTATCGATATCCGTTCAACGTGATTTTTTATAGGCATATAGTACTCGATGAGTTCTACGCATTGAACGATTCAAATTATCAAAATAGGACCCGTGATGGCCCCCACGGGCCGAACAAAACCGCTCAGTGCAATGCCCAAAAATTAGCCAATAATTTCTTACCATCAATTCAACTCTCAGATTGTACAGCTGTTGACTTTTCATTTCTAATCTTTTCCTACACACTTCTTTATATAATTTTTTAATACATATTTTTTCATAAAAAGTCAAAAAGTTAACCCAAACATTCATATTTTTTTCCTCGACTTTTTAGTCCAAAAGACGAAAAGTGCACTTATTTAAGACACCCCAAACAACCCCTTAATCTCACTTTTGTCCTACCCTTGAACTGACCAACTTCAGGAAGCAAGTGATACAATTGAGCCTCTTGAGGAATATTATGATGTAAACAAGCTGTCTGGGCAATGTTTCTTTCTTCTCCACAGTTAGTCACATCCTCTACTGTCTATTCAAACCACTCAGCCAAGACAAGATCACTCTTGCACCCTTCTCCCATGAACAATCCAGCATCAGGTCGTGGGCGACATTCCCTTCAACGCAGACAGGCAACACACCATAAAACTTGCCCGTTTCGCTGAGCCCTTCGGCATCCTACAAACATCACTTTGTGTTACGTCATTACTATTTATCAACTAATGTACTACAAATTAGCAGAGGACGGGCTATAAAAATAACTAATAGGCAATGGAAGAGTTCAAAAAACTGAAGCAATTATAAGCTGGCTGCAATGGCGAATTATTTTAAAAAAATATATCACAAAATCTATATAAAAAATAAAATAAATTAACTCCTCATTTTGTATGAAACACTAGAAAACTGTTTTCAAACTAAAATGAAAACTATAGGTGTTCTCAAACGTTTCGTAGTTTGTTATTTCCAAAAACACAAAATGAAAAGGTACCAAACAAATCCATATTTTCTTTCTAATATATAAAGAAAAATATTGGTAATACCAGACTTTGTTAAAGCAGCACAGAGAACCATACTGTGGTTCACTGTGCGCACAAGTGTATATCTATCTAGCATAATGTTTGTTTACCACTATGAAGTCCTGATTTGCTCCAAGCACAAGAACTTCAATGGAAGCGTTTGGTACTGAAGGAACAGGAAGAGATGCATTAAGCTTCCTTAGATCGAACAATGGCATCCTTGAACTTTCTGTCATTAGCTTTTGGTAACTGAGGGAAATAAAAGAAAAATCATTACTCAATTCTGATAAGACAACAAATAACCTAGGAGATATAATATTAACTGAACTAATATATTTTTACAATATGACAATAATGAGGGTCATAATTGTCCAACGGATTCAACATGGTTGATAGGGGGAAAAAGACCCGGAATTATGTTGATTACAACCCAAATAAAATCCCTGAGCAATGTTGAGAACTCCTAATGCACAATGAGGCTTTCATTAATTTATTTCACATATTAGCATCTTTTTTAGGCAACAAAAATTACAATTTTATAGTGGAATTATTGAGACATGGCAAACAAAATACTTGTGAAATGTAAATATTGTTAAACAATTGGGTATATAACAACTATAATTTTTGTCCAGTAACATACCCCAAAACTCTAGAAACAATGACTAGGTTCCTTGTAGATAGCAGCGTTAAAAAAATATATACCGATTGACTTGACTAAAACCTACTGAATTTTTCTAATTTAAAAATTCAGATAAGATTTTAGTTTTCTAAAAAATCGGTTTTCAATTCGGTTTTATTGTGAACGCTGAGAAACCGACCAATTCCTTTTTGTACCTTTAAGAAGTATTGGCAGGGAGAGGAATATCACATCACGCTGTAAGAGAGGTAAGTAGGAACTAGGTATTGGGCAGATTGCCTTAACTTTTGTATTCGAAATCAGAATGCCAAAATGCCCCAAGGGCATGAGTACAATTTACACCACATACCCTTCAATATGCATAACTAGGACAACCCAAGCAGTAGCCTGTTTGGGTAAAAAATAGTCTAAAGGTGTCTACAAAATAATGCAAGTACTAATTTCTCTCTTCATTAAGTGCTCTCAATGTGCATTCTATCTTCACAGCTCTTCTCTCTCTCAAACTCATCAGCTACTCTCTCTGTGTATGTTTCGAGGACTATGGAGAGGCTCTGTGTGACCACTCTAATCTTGCTGTCATCTCTCCAGCAATGTCAATGACATCAACATCACTGGGTTGAGGATGTCTAAGAACATGAGTGGATCATCTTAAATTGGGTGCACATTTTTGACTCACTGAATTCCATGGTACAATTTTTCTGTGTGGATAGATCTCATTAAACCAATATGCATGATCTATATTTATAAAGTTTAGCATTTTGAAAAAACAAAAGGAATAAAGTTCTCATCGACAAACCGTAGAACCAGATGATCCTCCATTTCTGCAGAGAAAAATGTTTCCTTACAAAGAGGCAGTGAAGTTTGGAAACCTTTGGCTGCCAAGCTACGTGTCACCTGATCAATGTTTCAAATTAATCAGTGTCTCGGTCATAAGAAACACTGAATAAGCAATGTTCTGCATTTATTGTAAATGCAACAGAATATTAAAGAGGGAAGGAAAGCTCATCATGTTTTATCAAGCAAACACTCAAAATTGAGAGTGAAAAACTGCTACCTAGTCTAGACCCTGTTTTTACGCTTTGTTTGGATTATGAATTTGGGTAGGGACTTAGAAAGGGAAAGAAAAAGACAGCAGATATTTGCATGAAAAATAAGCTAAATTTTATCCATTTCCCTCGCCTTTTCCTTTGTCTTTCCAAATTCCTACCTAAATCCATGATCCAAACATAGCCTTAGGATCTAAAAACATGATCAGTTTACTCCTACATCTATGTCCTGAGGAATTGAAGAGGAGGAAGTACATGCAAATTACATTAATCAATAGTGTGAGAAAAGACAGACCTTAAAAGCAGCAATAGGCTTGGAAAAGAGATACCGCCACACTAATCCACTACAAAGAGTTAAGAATATTTTAGTCTCAGTTCCATCACATTCATGGAAATAGAAGAGCTCATCTCGTGTAGGGAGTCACCTATTACCCGAAGGGGGCACAGAACAAACAAGCACAGCTCCAGCAAGATCCGGGTGCAAGCTTTTTGTTTCTAGAATCAAGCTCAATTAGTCAGGAGAACGTATAATTTAGGAAGTACCACTTAATTATGAGAAATCAACAACGAAATCAAAAATTTTCTGATTAGTAAGAATATCATGGACGTGACTGTACTTTTACCATTTAATTTATTAATTGTCTCTTAAAAGTTTATGCTTCTAATATGATACTGAATAATGTAAATTGTGCAAATGGAAGTTTATTAATCTTGACATTTATTTTTTAATTAATCTATTTACAATAAGAGAGCCTGCAAATCTTGTACTTCATTCGAAAGGCTTATGCTTGACTTATCTACATTTCTTACTTTGCATTCTTAAACATGTATATGAACCAACCAGAGTGGAAGTTTTACCTAAAATTTGTTCACTCCTTATATTGGCGATGTAATACTGAACAATAAGACCTCCAAATGAATGTCCAAGCAACACTGGTGGCAACGTTACTTCTTTCCTGATGAAGTCAGCAACATCTGCTGCGTGTGTCTACTGCAGTAAAGAGTACATAAGAAGTGGATTCCATCAAAAATGAAATAAGGCAAGAAGATCCTAAAATGAGGTTATAGAAGGAGTGGAGAGCTCAATACCTGAAGTGAACCTGCAACTGGACCAGCAGGTGCATCACTTTCACCCTGATTATGTAGAGAAGTATGCCAAACATAGATTAAAATTTAAGTTCAATGGATAAGTATACTTCAAAAACCAGGAAAAGTATCAAAACTGTTACGTAACCAAAATATTAGCTATGTAGGAACAATAATCAAAATACATATATGAATCTGTAACTTTGATTTTCAGCACACACAATATAAAACTGTCAAAATCATATTTACAGACCTTCCTTCCAAAGGTGTCCTTTTTTTTTGGTAGGAAAGTCATAAGTTTTAAATAAAAAAAAAAATCAGATATTACAGTGAAGCTCATTACATGCCTAAAAGCAACACACGTTTAGAAAAGGGAAAGCACTCCTAGCAACTAATACAAAATATAATCTACTAAGTAGATCTAATTAAGACCATAGATAGGCTAACAAAAAACACAAACTGACCAAATGGAACACTGCTAAGGCTATCTCTTATTCATTCCTCCTGTTAAAAAACACTTCCTGCTAGTTCACCTTCACTTGCCCATAAAATATGAAAAAGAAAAGAAAATCATCTTCACATAATTGCATTAATTGTTAGTTCAATGGATGTTCAATTCAGAAAGAAAATGGCATCAAGATCTTATGTGACTTTAGTTTAATCTCATCTCTGTGTGTGTGTGTCTGAGAGAGAGAGAGAGAGAGTGAAAGCATGACAGTGGCCTAATGGTAGTTAACCCTAAAATCAATTGAGATAGGCTTCGGATTCAACCCTCCTAAACAAAGCAAATAGTACTAATTTTCTAACCATTGAAATGAACTTTTATCAATTGGAAGTTTGTGATTAACATGCAAGAATTGTTATAAAATGAATTCACAGACAAATCCCCAAACAATAATTTTCTTTTTTGGATCCGTTATTTATCCAAGAATATGTAGATTGGAACTTCAAACTAGTAATAGTATTTCCATAAGAATTAAATCTAAAGGCCTCACTTATTGTTGCGTGAAGTTCCAAATTTGGCAAGAAAAACTTCCCTTGCTCCACATTTTCTTTGCAACCAAACAAAGCATTAAAAAGTATTCCACAATTTCTATATATATATATATATCTGTTTCCAAATCTTTTATCAAATTTCAGTTTGATGAATATTTTGGTGTACATGACCTCCAATCATTTCATCAAATTTGTATCAAATCAAAGGCAAAAACAAGTTTTTCACCAAATTTGATGAAAGAAGCTTTTGGTAATAAGCTTGCAATTTTTTTAAAAATATTTGATGAAAGATAGAAGCTTTTGGTAATAAGCTTGCAATTTTTTTAAAAATATTTGATGAAAGATAGGAGCTTTCAAATTTTTCACCAGATTAAGCTTTTGGTTAAATTTAGAGCATCTCATATCAAATCAACCTTTTTAACTAATTTTTTACCTAGATTTAATGGGGGAAATGAAAAAATGGAGATGCAATTGCAACACAATCCAAGTGAATTGAGCTTCAAAAATGAAAAGATAGTATCAGGGAAGAGGGAGAGAGACCTGACCCAGCAAGCTGAGAGCATAGCAATCATACCCATTCTGTGAAAAGAAGGGCAACCAGTGTTCAGCCCAACACCACGCTGCGTGAAAGCTTCCATGGATGAAAACTAAAGGTGGGTTTTCAGATCTGTCTCTTCTCTCATCTGGGTTTCTTCTGTAGTAGCGGAGACCCTTCTGGAAGATAACCTCCATGTCCAAACCAGAAGGGAGCTTGTGGAAAAGACGAGACTGCCCTTCCTTCAGCTCGTACGGGACCCGCATTCTGTGCTCCCTGGTAATAACAGAGCGGGGCATTATGGTCATTCTACTGAAGTGAAAGTTTGCAGGTAGTGTGCAAAGAACGGCCAGTGGCATGACTGAGCAACATCACCTACCCTGTTACCTTCCTTCGTTTTATCCCTGAATTTTAAGACCCCTTCTTCTTCCGCACACCTATATTCATTTTTGGGACCATTGCACCTTACCATAAAAAAATATTAAAAAAATAGCGTAATTTTAATTTGAAAAATGATATGTCCCCCTAAAAAAGTCTCCCTAATCCCCTAATGCCTAAAACGACATCGTTTTGGATATTTTTCTTTTTTTTTTGCCTTGGTTTGAAATTTAGGGAGATTAGGGGGTTTTTTTTAGGGGATGTAGCACAACCTTTTTAATTTTTAAAATCATAGTTAAATATAACATGATATATAAATTGAAAATTCGATTAATCATAACTAAAATAATATATCATAATTAAATAAACAAAAAAATAACATAATTTATTGTGCATATAGTACACCCTTTTATAAATGCATATATTAGAATTTCCCTTTATTTTATGCAAATCTTTATTCAAATTTTTGTTTTCACAATTTAGTAGATTAGTAGTTAAATTATAACGCATATCAACGTCTTTACATAAATTTTAATTTGAAATATCATTCATTTTGACACTTAATTATCATTTCTATGACCACTTGAAACGATTACTCAGAATCATTCTTACTCAATTCATACGCTATATAATTTTAATTTTTTTTTATTTTCATTCCGTGCACACATTTTTATTTTCAAAGTGCCCTCATCTTTCATCTAAACCCTAACTACCAAGCTACCTTAATCACCGGTTGTCAGTCGTCGACACCAACATCTTTTTCAACAACACTTAGGTCAAGTTTGGAAAGACTAAATAAGTGTACTTTTTGACTTTTCTTGTATTATGTGTAGAAAAAGTAGAGAAGAGATGTTGATTGATGTGATCCAAAAAAAATAAAAAAATAAAATAAATGTACTTTTTTAATTTGGCCAAACTTGACCTTAACCTTAATCCTTAACCTTAGCATCCAAGTCACCACAGTTGCCGCCACTACCCACTATTGCCGTCAACATCGATGCTAACATAACCTCTTCCTGATCCCACCTTACACTACAACCAGTCCTGCCTCTTCGCAGTGCCACTCATTCTCTCTATTGCACCAATAGCGGGCAATGTAATCACAATAGTGGCAATTACGATGGTAAAAGCTACGAATAATGGGCAGGACAGGAAAAACTAACAGTGGAACATAATTATTATGATGGTAACAGCTACGAATAATAGGCATGGCAGGAAAAAGTAATGGTGTAACATAATTATAAAGAAAATATTTTAAAAAAAATTGTAATGTTTGGTAGAATTTTCTAAATATAATTTGAAAATAAAGTTACATTTTGAGTTTATGAGTTTTGAAATTATGATTTGAGTATAGAAAATTTGTTTGGTTATGAATTTTAAAAAGAGTTTTGAATTGAATATTGGAGGGAGTTTTGAGTTTTTGAAATTAGAAAAATTATTTGATTAAAAAATTTACAACTCATAACCAAACACACAACCCAAAATTCTATTCAAATCTCATATAAAAAATTTAAAAAAAATTGAAAATATTTTTTAGGGCAAATTACACTAACTGTCCCTATAGTTTGGGACTCGTGTCACTTTGGTCCCTGACTTTTCAATTGTGACATGTTTGACCTTGAATTTTAAATATTATTTCAAATAAGAACAATTGAAGATTCCATTGTTTAATTTCAAGGGCAAAATCATCAATTTAATAAAATAAAAACTAATTTGACAAAAATAAATGTCAAAAAATTATTTTTATCTACCAATGATAAAATTATATAAAGTTGATAAAAATTAATAAAAAGTACATGATTAATTTTTAAAAATTAATTTTACATGATCATCATCCAAACACATAATAAAAATTAACTTGGTAAAAAAAAATGTCTAAAAGATTTATCAATTTTACATAATTTTATTTTTAGTGGGTAGAAATTATTTTTAAAAATTTAAAAATATTTGTTTAACATTTATTTTTGTCAAATTAGTTTATATTTTATCAAATTGACAATTGTACCCTTAAAAAATCTAATGATATCTTCAATTGTCTTTATTTGGAACAAAATTCAAAATTCATGGTCAAATATGTCACAATTGAAAAGTCAGAGATCAAAGTGACACAAGCTCCAAACTATAGGGACTATTAATATAATTAACCCTATTTTTTATTTACAATCTAAAAATAACATGTGCCAAAAAAAAAAAAAAAATTTCCGGTCAACCGGCCGGACGTCTAGGGAGACGTCCGGGAAAATAACTGAGTTAGCCAAATTTTCTCGCTTGGAAAGGAGTTTTCAAAAATAAATGTGAAATTATAATTTAAAAATTTAAAACAAACACCACACTCAAATGTGTAAATAAAAATATGTTTGAAACACATAACCAAACACAGCCTATCATTTTTTCCTTTTGTAATTATGTTTCACGTCCCCCGTTGTGGAGTAATTCTTCTAAACGATAAAGCCCTAAGGCCTCGTTTGGCAAGTGACTTTTTTAGTCAAAAAGTGAAAAAGTTACTAAAAAAATCAAAAAGTCAACAATCCATACCAAAAAGTTAAAAATTCTATTTCTCTATACTTTTTGCACACATTTTTATAAAAAGTTAAAAAGTCATCCAAAACATATTAATTTTTTTTTATATCACATTTTAGTCAAAAAGTCACAAAGTTACTAAAAAAACCTATTCTCAAACGAGGCCTAAGCTACTGATAAGCACAGAATAATAGAAAGGGTGCTTAAAAAAATAAAAAATAAAACCGTCTTCAAATTTGTTTCTATGATTAAGATTTGTTTTAGAAAGATGATTAAAAATTAATTTTTTGATTTTTTTTTTAAAAAAAATATGTAAAAAATATAAGAAATAATACAACTTAAAATTAGTTAAAAGTTGACTTTTCACTGCTAACTCAATTCTCAAAAGAATCCTAAATGGTTATTGCAAGCTAGGGGTTTAAAATTGTATGACATCTTTATTTTTCGAATTTTTGGTTTTCATATCTAAATGCATCTCTGTTAGCTTATTTTTCCTACAAAGGAAAATATTATAAATGTGAGTGTGCCAGTAAAAATTGAAAATCCTTACAGATTAAATTCAAACTAATTATCAAGTAATTACGTTGACGGTTCTTTTGCCTCAATGAAGAGGACTTCACAATTGCCAAGTGTAGAGAAAAGAAAAATTAAAAAAAGAAGGAGGGAGACGGAGAAAGATAATTGAGTGAACAATTAGTGTGATTTAGTGAACAATCAAACTAACCATTAATTTATCTCTACTCTTATGTTTCGAAAATGAAGTTCATAAAATAAAGTGCAGAGAATTTACCTCTATTCCTATGCTTCGAAAAAGAAGTGCATTAAATAAAGTGCAGGAAATATAAATGACAAGAAAAATAGAAATCAATTGTCTTTGATTTGAATTCTGGATCCTTTACAATGTAGCCATAAATGGCTATTTATAGGCAAACATTTGAAGGGAAAAACTACCTAAAACTACTCACTCTTCCATCTTCTTCATTTCATACTTCATGATCTTCCATAACTTTCTTCAACCTCCACTTCATATTCCATGTTCTCCACTCTATTCTTCATCATCTTTCTACATTTCATAACTTCTCATAATCTCCAAATGAGTAGGAGCGTGCTATATATCCTGAAATTTTATAAATAATAAGGCTAGGTTTGGCATTCCCTAAAAAAGATAAAAAAGTCAAAAAGTCACAATCATATTTAAGTCACATCATCTTATTTAAGTCACATCACCTCTCTACCACATCACTTCAAACCTAATCCATATTTTACAAAAAGTCAAAAAGTACACTTATTTAAAACATCCCAAATAACCCTTAAATAATAAAATTACAAATTTATGATGCTAACGATCTCGTAATCATAATTATGCACAAGTTTTAGATAATTTAATAGTTAAAGATAATTAATCTATACTATATATTAAGCAAAAGGGGGTTTTTAACCCCCAAGGCTTGTGGGAGCTTCAATATCTCAATATGAATTTTCTAAATTTTTATTTAAAAAAAAAAACTTAGCATTTATTGATTTGGTCAAAATCCTCTGATTAGCATTTATTAACTTTTTTCAATCCACATGTCTTTCCACATGCCTGCATTTATTGATTTAGTCAAAATCTCCTGACCAGCATTTAAAATCCCCTCATACAAATAATTATAGATACAATCTGTGTATAGTTACTGCAGTACCCTTTTCAACTTCTCTCATACACTATGGTTAGTGATAAGTTTGTTAAATTATTTTTATAAAAAATCTTAAAAAACATAATTTATATATTAAAAAAAATCTAAAACAAATATAAATATCTATAATTATCCTGTGCATAGCACGGGTAATAGGGTAGTAATGTATTAACACAATGACAGAAAATTTTTAAAACTCTGAAAGTGTTTCATTTGACTACTTGTTAACTATTTTTTTTATTGGCTTTTATGCACAACAAAAAAAACTTATATCAGTGCAATACACAACTATACGGGTAGAAACAAATCTCAATGGGATTGGGAAGACGAACGGTCCTAAAATAAGTTCATTTCACATTCCTTCAAATATATTTATTAACATGACATCAACATTTAACATGATCTATTTACAAATGTATCATAAATGTGATAAACATAACATGATTAATGAATGAGTTAGGTCTATGCGACACATTTTCAATCTATTTAATCAGTTAACAAATAAATAAATTTATGTTGATCTCATTTTCATGTATGATTAGTATCAAGGATGTAAACGGATAAAGCCAAGTCAAACTTTACAGGACTCGAACTCAATTGTTCAACTTGAGTTAAGCTCAATAACCTTGGCTCATTTATATTAGTAATAAAACTCGAGCTCAGCTTAAAGCTAAATAAATTTTTTTCTTACTATTGTTTACACTATTTAAATAAAAATAAATGAGCTAATCTTATTTGAGCTTGGAGTCCATAAGTTTACAAAATACACTTAAGGCCTATTTTGAAAAATAGGTTAAAACTGTTTTTTTGTTTTTTTTTTTTTGGCTTTTTTTTTTTTTTAAATGTGAAAAAAAAAATAATGTTACCCAAAAAAATCAAGAAACTAATAAGCTGACTTTTAACTTTATTCTCAAAACTAATATATTACACATGCTATGCACGGGATTTTGTGATTTAAAATGAGTTATTGTGAAAAAAAATTGTATATGGTTCTTCCTTATCAAATGATTATATATACGACTATCTTATACGTTGATTTATGAATTTGTCAGCTATCCATTTTTAAGAGTAGCATGATATTACTTCCCTTGAAAATACTTGTCAAGTCTCCACTATTCACCGATAATTATCTCTCTAATTTTCATCTCATCTTTATTGACCACTTATCCACTCGTATTTAAAGCAATTTTACTATGCAATCACCATTACTTTTAATTTCATTTTCTTACCTTCCCCCCAAGTCGACATTTACCCCAACCTACAACCTCTCTTATCTAATCTTAAGTTGCCTTCACCCTCATCCCATTATTTGGCCATTAAAATTATGGTTAATCATGTAAATTAGTTGAGCTAGCATAAATTATCAAATAAACTCAAATTCAACTTGTATAAAATAATGAATAATTTTGTATGTGTTGTATATACAAATAATAATAAATAAATAAAATGAACAAAAAAAGCCTTTTAATTTTAGGAATTTTTGTAGTGCTTTTATGATTATTGTTTTTTTTTTAATTATTATTTATCTATAAGATCACAATGATAAAATTAGTTGATGAGCTTTATTAGATTAAAATCGTACATATGAGAACAACAAAGATAACTAAATACATGTGCATGCATATATACTAGTGTTCACCCCGTGCTATGCACGAGGTAAAATATGTATTTTTTTATATATATTTATACTCATTTTTTTTTATTATCATTTTTGTTTCTCATAAATACAACTTTTGATTTAACTCACTTTCTAAAAAATTGATTTTTTATTTTTTTATTTTTTTACATATTTTTTTTTAGATACACCTAATCTATATACACTTAAAAAGTATAATATTTGTAAAAAAAAATTAAAAAATTCACCAAATACAAAAAATAAGAAAAATAAGAAAATTTAGTATATTTTCGTATTTTGTTGCATTCAATGATTTTTTTAAAGATTTTTGTACATGTTATATCAGTATATCATAATTAAGTCGATCTAAAAAATATTTTTAAAATATTTTTAAAAAATCACTAGAAATATAAAAATAAAATTGAAAACTCATAAAATTGTTTTCGAAAACTCCAAACCAAACAAAGTATTATTTGTAAATTTAAAAGTTGTGTAAAATTATAAATTAAAAAAAAAAACTATGAGTTTAATGCACAATACCTATTATGATTTTCTAATATACATAAAATTAATTAATTTTCTCTTACTCCACCCAAAATAAATTTAGTTGTAGTATGTTTAAAATGATTGATTTTATTTTTCATAACATAAAATAAAAATAAAACTAACATATATTGTCAATATAATGGCAAATTTGCATTGCCTTATTGGTGTGGTGGGACACTACAAATATCTATCAAAATATACATTTAAATCTTAAATTTTATTCTTTATTGAATTATTTATCCATTAAAATCATAACAAAATATAGTGTTAAAATTTAATAGATTCTTACAATCTAAGAAATTAAAGAAGGAATGAAAATAATTAAATTTTTTAATCTTAAAATAAAAAACTATAAGAAAAACAAAAGAATTGAAATCATGTCTAGTATGGTAGAGTTTTCATTTCAAAACATAATTTCGATTTTCAAACCAAGTATGTACATATTATATTTTGAATTTTGTAAAACAAAATAAAACATGAGGGATTAGATTTTGATTGGGGCAATCACAGTAGCATCCACAGCAGTACCATTTAAAAACATTTCCTACCATATCTGAAAATAAGACATGTTAAAAAAAAAAAAAAAAAAGACTAATAAGAACAATGCTACAACCAAAAGAGAATTTATATGAACATTTGCAATCGGCCAAAAATTGAATGTATATGAACACTATTTAAATTCCTAATGCAAATAAAATCTATAATTTTCCTTATAAATACAAAAAAAAATGTGTCTTTGTGCAAGTGTATTCAAGGTATTTCAATAATAAAAGTACACCATAAATGAAAAGAAACATAATGAAGAGATAGTAATATTCATTCAAAAAATTATCATATGAAATATAAATTATACTAAACATTCAATAAATAAAAAAAAATGCTCTGTCCACATCATAATGAGAAAAAAAACTATTGGTTGTTTCTACATTTCATTTCTAACCATTGTACTATTGAGGGATACCTCTTCTACTACGATTCTAGATAAGTTTCTCAGGCTTCTTGTCTCTAATTTGCTATACCCTTTTCCTTTATGTCCAATCCAGGAGGGGAAAAAAAAACATTTCTTTAGTATAGCATATATACACATACAAAATTAGTAATACAAACAAACACGCATGCAAATCAATTGAATGAGAAATGATATATTTATAGCATACATCAAAAACATAAAAATATTCCGAATCCAAAAATCACAATAAAAAAGTAGCAATACTTGATCAACATGATCGCAAAAAGATAATATATAACTTTCAATCGAATAGACTCAATAGTTTAAATTTGAAGATAAACTCTAAGAATTATGAAAGGAGAAAATCAAATAAAATCTTCTAAGAAAGGAAGAGGGAGGGAGGAGTTTTTTAAAAAATAAGATAAATGAGGGGGGGGGGGGAAAGCAAGTCAATAAAATTCTAATAATAGAAGAATTGAGAGTAAAATATTTTGTTTATTTTTTAATAATTAGATTTGGAAGAAGAAAATAATTCAATTTCAAATTTAAAGATATATAAAAATTAGATGAATGTGGGGGAAAAAAAAGGAAGCAAATCAAATAAAACTCTAATAATATAATAATTTATAGTAAAATATTCCGTTTATTTTTTAATAATTAGATTTGATCATATTTTCAAAGAATTGAGAATGGAATATGTCATTTATTTTTTAATATTTAGATTTGAAATATCTTAAATTAGGGTTGATCATATTTTGAGTTCTATATGCATATCCATATCTTTTTTATTTCATATTTTACTGTTTTTACATATAAAAAATGGCTTTTTATTAGAAATTAGGAAAAATGAAAAAGAAAATTTCTAAGACTGCCAAATAGGAGAGATAGTCTAAACTTTAAACGAGAGACCAGGTTTAAGAGTTTGGAAGCTTTAGAAACTACACTATATTTGTATATAGATATAGATATAAATAGATAGATATGAGAGTATAATATTCATTTTATATAAGTGAAACAACTCACTTTTTCCTTATTCTCTCGGTGTGAGATTATGAAATAAATTATATCATAGACTAATTAGAGTTTTTATTTTAAAATTTAAACTGTGTTAAATTGAACAATACACAATACTGCAAGTATAAGATTTACTTTATATAAATGAAACAACTCACTTTTTCATTCTTTTGATGATGTGAGATTATCAAATAAATCATAAACTAATTAGAATTTTAATTAAAAGCTGCCCAATAGAGATTTTTGAAAAATTACTCATAAATCCCACTTTGATAAATGTTTCACTAGCTAGTCCTGAGTGTTTTTTATTAAACCATTTAGTTCTTTTTATTTTTTGTATAATATATTTTTTTGATTTATTGTATATGAGGTTTACCTTTTTGCCCATATTATGATTTGTTTTTAATGTTGTTCAGGTACGTGGGTTTGGAGATATACTATAACATTACTATTTCTTAGGAGGGAATTTCATGAATGTCGTGGACTCATATGGAAGCATAGCTTGTTTCCCAGTTGGTGTTCTTATTGATTAAGTTGTTTTTGGTGTGTAAAAACAATGAAACACAACAGAACAGTACTATAATAACAATGCACACTAACATTACTATCCTATTACAAACTTCCACTACTTAATCCTTCAGTCACCATTTAACCGATTGCCCCAACATGTCTGCGACAATGTTGTGCACAATTTAACACTACGTATGCAACTACCACATTCATACATTTGTAATCAAAACATTGTTTGACTAACGTTTCCAAAAAATACACACATGCATACGACCTCCGTTAGCCAATGAATTATATCGACACAATAAAATCATCGGTACAAACCTTACTGAAATTTAAGGACTTCACAACTTAACATGAACATTGAAATTTTAACAACACCACTTCAACTATTAACTTATTCATATACCCTACAAAAACAGGGGACCACAGCCCACAAAGAAACAACAAAAATTATTTCCAATGTCCACCCCCTCATTTTTTACCAGTCATGAACGCATCACCCAAAACCAGTGGTCCCTCACCCACGTAAGCAAACACACAAATCGCCCATCACAAAAACAATAGAACCACGGCAATGGCTCACTCAAAGACACAAATCCACATTACAGCACAACTACATCATAATAAAGGGCACAACAGCCGCAAACATTAATCCCGACATAGAAGTCTTGCCATTAACACACCAATGTATAACACATAACACAACATCAACCCAATGTATTCTCGCACACATTATCAACAATCGACGATCGGGATTAATGTTTGGGTTGATGTGTGCGAGAATACACCATGTGTTCACACGACGTTCGCCGGCGCCAACAATGTCTTCCTGCCTGATTCAATGCCAACTGATGGACAAAACGTTACTGAGACCCAATTTGATGACGTTCTAACGTATTTCTACAAATGAGGGTTTGAGCTACCTAGGGTTTTCGGCGACAAACAAATGAGAAATTTCGAATTTACATCAACATTACAAAACCAAACACCAACAAAATCATAGGAATCACGCGAACAGAATCGCTGCAATGTTGAAATCACAATCGACAATCCGGAAACAACCTTCCACATTTACCCACACTAGAGGGACAACATCTGAACAATGCATTTCAATGTTGGACACTTGGGTAAATTAAACACCAACAAAAACCCCTATTTACCCTTAATTTTATACACGTACCTCATAAAAACATGGGCTGCAAAGTCTTTAATATTGAATTGGGATCTATTTGTCTTTAAAAAAATATAAAGAACTAAATGATTTAACATTTTCACAATGAGGATTTAATGGTGCTTTTTAATTATTTAAAATTTAAAAAATTAATACGAGAATTTAGAACTTTCATGTCTTTATATAATAAGATAGGTGGAGTGCGTTTATTTAGTTAATGGACTGAGCTCAAAGCCCGGCCCATACAAGCCCATCAGTCAAATGACCTCAACAAAACAAACACCACTCACGCAAACGAAAAAAGAGTTCCTCTTTGTTTTGCTTGCGAGTTGCGAGATTCGACGACATCGCTTGTGAATTCCAGAAGCAGAGGAAGCAATGAATCTCTCTCTATGACTTTGCTGATCATATATACACACACATATATATATATACAAACAACATGTAAAATAGCTTCTTCTTGAAGCTGCATTTCTTCGTACTAAGCTGTATAGATCGATAACGATGATGTCCCCAAAGCAGATTTCAGAAGACCGAGGCTCTTCCAATCCCGCTACGTTCAGGTATATTTACCAATATCCTTTTACGTTCTGTTTGTTTCCCGAGAAAACACACACACACACGAGAAAAAAAAAAAAAAAGCCAATTAATTGTAGCAGATTTTGTTAAGTAAGGGTTTGTGATTTCTCTGATGAAAAATTCGAGGTTCAATTTGTGAAGGAAGGAAGGACTTATTGTTTTCTTTCATGTGGCGATTAATTTGGTAATAATTATGCTATTAGAGTGCATTGTTGTTTTATTGATTCGTACTAAGCTGTATAGGGAGTTGACAAAGTGATGCGAATTCTTATTGACTTTTTGAGATACCTTGCTAAGTTCAATTATCACAAATTTCAACAGTTTATCAGATTCCAAATTGAGGAAAATGTTGTTTGGTGTTACTACAAGGCAATAGTTAAGCCTAAACCCTTGTTTGTTTACCAAGAAAACAAAAAAAAAATCCAATTAATTGAAGCAGATTCAGTTAAAGTAAGGGTTTGTGTTTTATCTGGAGTTGACCAATGAGATTTTCAAGACTCAGTTTGGGAAGGAAGGACTCCTTGTTTTCTTCCATGCAGTGATTAACGTATTGTTGTTTTATTGATTCGTACTAAGCTGTATAGGGAGTTGACAAAGTGATTTGAACTCTGATTGAATTTGTAAGTACATTGCTAAGTTAAATTATCAAATTGGCAGAGATAAATTTCAACAGTTTGTTGCCTTCCATCCCGGGCATTTATCAAATTGGCAATAGTTTGTTGTTAGCTACCTGAATGTGAGATATCTTGAGTTTTTAGAAATTCCGTGTTCTTAATTATTTTATTAGGGTTTTGTATAGTAAGGAGATATACAAAGTTATGTATTGTATGTATTCTAATGGTGCATTGTGGTTTTGGTTCAAGAGAAATAAAAGGACAGACCATGTCAAGAGTCTGGGCAAATAAGAGAAATGTGTGGTATTATGTTGTTTCATGGGATTTTGAAACTCAATATAAATCTTGATCCTCTTGTATGAATACTTTATATCCCTAACAACAAAAGCCTTGAAGTTGATTAGTGGGCAAATCAACTGCTGCCTTTAGATGTTTGGTTTTCAGTTGATTATCTTATCATTATGACCAATTAGATTATACACTCATATTATATATGTGGTTATTAGAAAGGTGACAATCCTAATGAATCTACTGCAAAAGTGGTTATTAGCTACATCAGCACTCAAATTCCTTCATCCTTATTGCTCTTGCTTTGATGATCAACCCCTAGTACATTTAGGCTTTTATTCTTGCCTTTTTTCTATTTTAAATATGCGAAACGTCCTATCCGTATAGAAATCTTACCTCCCTTTGCTGATAATTAGTCTATTGGAAAACATTGTTGGAATGACATGTCACAAGACCATCAAGATTTGTCAAATATGCTAAATCATAAAATTTTTGTTCTCTTGCATCCCTTTTCACATATTTTGTACCAGGGTTTTCTTGGTAGCCTCAGTTGTTTTCAGTGAAAGCCTTGTTTCCTTGTAGGCACACTCCATTGCAGATAATCCACATTATTGGCAACTTTATGAGAATATGGTCGGTTTACTCCATGTACCACTACTTGTCTCAGACAGGAGCTTCAGTTGTACTTTTTATCTTCAGTTGTCTCATTCCATCATCCATCATATTTTTAGTTTTGCAGAAGCCGTGGAAGGGCAGACCGCTTTCTAATACACAGGTATAATGAAAATATACTTTTATATGATGAATTAATGATATATTGCAAAATGAAATTCACTACTTGACGTGATCACATATTTCTTTTGTTACTCTATTTGCTTTTCAGGTAGTACCTTCTATAATAAATGGTGGAATAACAGCTTTATACTTCATTTTGTGGGGAAAGGGTGTCAAGTCATGTGGCCCTGTCAGGTACTTTCTTATGCTTACAAGAAAGATTACAACTAGGACTCTGGATGTATTAAGTGCTCAATACTGTTTCTCTCTTTTCTTTTTCATGTTACCAAGTGCAAGTAAAGCATGGGACTGATATATTTCAGATATTTGAGAACTGATTTGAAACTTGCTTTGGTGAAACCTGGTAATTCTAATTTATGAATATGGCACAATGTCAGTAAAATCTTGAAAATCTACAAAAATGATGGAAAATAAATAATAGGACTATAGGAGAATGAAATGGCTAAAAACGAAGCAGCACAATCACTTCTAGAAGGGAGCTTTTTTCATTTAGAAAACAATATAGACATGACATTCCTTTGACACATCCAGACATGTTTTATGCATTGCTTGAACATTAAGATTATAACGTACTTGGTCATTTACATGGAATGGAATTATGATAAAATGAGGATTTTGTTTTAGAAAAGGATGAAAGGACATTAATATATATCTTATACAAATGTATGTTATCTATGTCAAGATCATGGAATCGAGGATAGCATGGAGCCGTTTTTCGTTTTTCATTCATGTTATGCAGGATTGGGAGCTGGATGCTGTGGATGCATTTTTGTGTTCTTTGTAGGGTAGAGATATAGGTTGTGGAAAGCTAATGGTGGAAGATTCTCGTTTAAATCTTTTCACTCTATTAGCAAAGGAGCAGCATGTAGGTCTTTTTCTTGAAAAACATTTGGAAGGTGGGGGTTGCAACCAAGGTGGCTTTCTTTGTGGACTCCATTCTCACTATTGATAATTTAGGAAAAAAGGGTAAGATGCTTTGAATTGGTGTTCCAAGGCAGAAGAGATGGTGGGTTGCAAGGGAGTTTTAGAATTTATTCTTCTCCATTTTTGGTGTTCATTGGGTAATGGCAACATCAATCTTCAATTATACGAGACTTGGGTAGGAGGCTGCCATTTGAAGAAGATGAGAAAGGTATGGGAGGCCACACCTTTGTGCTTGAGGTGGTGCAAGTGGGGGGAGCAGAACGAATTAGTCTCCTCCATCAGATGATTCATCTAAATAATGTTACATGATTTTGGGTTTTGAAAGTGTTGTAGTGGTGTAGTATTCTGTTGTCTCTTCTTTCCTTTTGCACATGGGCACTTGCCCCTCAGAACATTTTTCCAATAAAAATGCTATGTTGACCAAATGCTTTTATCATTTGATGTGGCACATTCCATAACCCTTAAATAGCATGTGGTTACCTATTGTATCAATGATGAAGTATGCCACATCAAATGGTAAATGTAAATGGTCAAACCAAAGAGTAAGCATAGCATTGCTATAGATATTGAATTCTAGGGTTACAGTGGTTATGATATATGCCTTGTTCTCATAGATTCCCTTTACAGCATCTCTCATCATGGACATGGTGTTTGGTCATTCACCTTCTTCATGTCTGTTACAATGGAGGCTATTGCCATAGTGCCCTTTTTTATTTACTTTGGATACAATGTGTTTTCTTTCTATTTAGCTGTGTTGATTTCAATTTCTTATTAAACATTTCAGGGCTATAATGGCAGAATATTCCGGTGCCGTCCTTGGAGTATTATCTGCAGTATTGTATGGAAGAAGGGGCCGTGTCTGGAAAAAGGTACACTTATTACATGTTTTCTCGTCGTTAGCACGGTGATGCCCCTTCAGAAGTAGTCATTCTATGTGCTTCATTTTATTTATTTATTTCCGTTCAATGCTTAACAAAGATGCAAGTGTATTATTTTCTTGAAGCCCCCTTGCCCCTCACATATGTAATTGGTGGAGCTGAAAATGAGTGGTCAACCTCTAACTTTAACGATATTTATGTGGGAATTGACAGAATGAGATCTAATACATTGGCTCCTTGGTGTTGGTGGAGATATTTGAATTGAAATGTTTTTATTTTATTTTATTTTATTTTGTCTTTTGTATTTTTTCCTAATCAATTGGGTGTTTCTTCATCTTTAATTAGGTCGGTGGACTCATTGCAATGTTAGGCTCTTTGTACTTGTTATCTCAAGGGTGGGCCATGGCCACACATTCCCCGTTCTATATCCTCTTGTAGATTGAACTATACTTTTTTAGCTAATGTTGGATCAGTACTTCCATTTGTTATTATTTTTTTCTGCTCTCTTTTCCCTTATTTCTTATTCTAAACGATCAGCATATTATTTCTTTTCTGATGATGAACTTAACCAGAAAAATACCATCTAGTGATAATCCTGATACTGAGGTTCAGACAGAACAAGTTCTGGGCATGAAGGAAATGGTGGTTCCCATCATTGCTGGAATCTTATCTGCGTTAAGAAGGGTAATTGCAAGGCGTGTTTCACTCAAGGTATTGACATCCATTCTATGTACAATTAAATTCTGCATTGTATTGCGAGAATAAATTCTAATCAACTAGTACCTTTTTTTTTTTTGGATAAATAAACAAACTTTATTGAAGAGGCATCGAGGCGATGCAAAGAATACAAAAAGAATCAACCCACAAACGCCCAAAAACTAACTAATTCTAATCAACTAGTACTTGTGGCGATTGCTACTTATTGTCCATTGCAATATCTGATTGTATGCATTCTTCAATTTCAGAATCAACTTAAGAGGCGACTTAATGCCATAACTATTGCTGCTGCAACTTGTTTTCTCTTTCCTGTGGCCATGTGGGACATGATTATAGTATGTTGAGCTCTAAGACTTCCTACTTTTGGCATTTTCTAACTTTGTCTAGAATTACTGGAATCCTGATAATTCTCTCTCCCTCTCTCTCTCTTCCCCCACCCCCCTTTGAGCACTTCAGGGATCAACTTCTCATAGCAGCATAGAGGTGCCATTTTCTGCATGGGCTTTTTTGAGCACGATAGTCTTTGGAATTATCATGATATTCTATGTCGACAGTATAGCAGAGGAGAGGTATGCTGAAGCTAATTGATTAAATGCTCCTCTAGCCTTCTTGATTTGCTAATGTTTGGTTAATGGTTCTCAAATTGATATTTGGGCTAGGATTCTAGGAACATGCGTGGCTGTGCATGCTTATGCAGATTTTAATTCATGATATCTATCATGTTTGACATTTCACTTCATAAGCTATTCAACGTGGTTGAATGATCTCAATCTTTCGATTATGTTCCACTCATTTGGATGTGTATAGTTTATTTAATTATAGAACCAATGGTGACATCACTAATTATTTTGGCTGATTTACTTGTGTTGATGTTTTATTTTTACAGTGATTTTACTTGCCAAATTTCTAGTTGGACATTCACCTAAAAATTAAGTTTAGGTGGTAGAGGTTATTGTGAAACTGTGCCTAATATTCCTATTCTATGTATAAAAAGGGCTCTTTAATTCTAAATAAATGAAAGAAGTATTTAAGAAACATGAAATATATCCATATCCCAGTGTCCTTGGTTGTGAGAATTAAATGAATCCGACATAGACACATAATCACACCCAACGACATAGCTAATACCCAGCATACCGTCTCTATTTTTTTGGTTGATGTCATTGTGTCAAAATGTTAAGATTCTGTTTTAAAAAAAGGATATACTACTTGTATATTTTTGGCATTTTGTAAGCACACTGGTTGATCTGCCAGAAATTTATTCTTATTCCAGTTTGCTACTTGGTTTTCAACCTATAAATTTACTTTCTATTGCTCTCCCTGTCTGAAATGTGCAACTTTGGTTTTATAATTTGTACTTTTGTTGGCTGCTAAAATCAACTCTACATCCTTTTTTTTTTATATATTTCTTATATGCCTTTCATCTATTGTTTATTTTCCTTGTAGACTTACATAGTGTGTGAACAAAATTTCCAACAGATTTTTCTTACTTTGTGTAATGTACATATATTAGCTTTTGCTTGAGTTCATTGATATACTACAAATTTTCATCTTTCTCTGCTGAAGTCAATGTTCTCATCCAAATATGATAAATAGGTGCAGCTTGTAAATTTATGATTTCCAAATTACTTCCAATTCCATCAGTTGGGTTTAATTGATGAGAAGTGTAGCTGAAACACATTATGATCTCACTTATATGTTTTTGTTTAAATGAAATGATTGTAAGCACCAACTGCAAACTATTCATTCGTGTTCAAGTCTCTAAATCATATTAGTAGTAATCTCTTTTTAACATATCCCATCAGTTGGGTTTAGTTGATGAGATGAGAAGTGTAGCTAAAACACATTATGATCTCACTGATATGTTTTTGTTTAAATGAAATGATTGTATGCATTCTAACTGCGGACTATTCGTGTTCAATCTCTAAATCATATTAGTAGTAATCTCTTTTTAACATACTTTAAGTTTCTTTTCTTTTCCCTCCATAAATCCTTTCCCAAATCCAAGATTCAAACAGATTCCAACTCTTAAGTTCCAAACACTTTAATGCTGTGTTTGGTTGGGGGTTTAGGGAGGGATTTGGAAATGGAAAGGGAAAAGATGTGTGAAACTACGTGAAATGTAGGTATATTTTATTCTCATTTCGCCTACCTTTTCTTTTTCCCTTTCTAAATCCTCCAACCAAACACAGCGTAAGGGAACAAGCATTTAATTATTTTACATTCAATTAAAGAGGTGTTAGTTTCCAAAACTATCCCTGTATTGCTACTTTTAAATGCTTTCAGACTCTTTATAAAGTATAATTTTTGGAAAGTCATAAAAAATATTGAATGCAGACTACATTTTGGGACATCCCACAATGGAAAGGACCAACAAATTGGGATGGAGGGAGTAATAAACTCTTACAATGGCTCTGATTCTCTCCACAAAATAATAAAGTGAAAATATGGCAAATTTAAAAACATATTTTGCATGCTTGCTTCATGGTGATGTAATATGGAGCCCTTTATATGATGGCATCATGAGAAGTTTCATTACATCAGTGCAGAATACTAATTTAGATTGCTCCCTCTTACAAAAGGGTCATATTCTGTTAGTTTGTTCACATTAGCTTTATTGAATATGTTCAGAAGTGTTGTCAACTAGGTTTCTCAAGCTTATTGTGTTCATTGTTTTGTTTCTTGTATATTCTGTGTCGAGATAAGGGATTAATTATTTTACATTCAATTAAAGAGGTGTTAGTTTCCAAAACTATCCCTGTATTGCTACTTTTAAATGCTTTCAGACTCTTTATAAAGTATAATTTTTGGAAAGTCGTAAAAAATATTGTATGCAGACTACATTTTGGGACATCCCACAATGGAAAGGACCAACAAATTGGGATGGAGAGAGTAATAAACTCTTAAAATGGCTCTGATTCTCTCCACAAAATAATAAAAATATGACAAATTTAAAAACATATTTTGCATGCTTCTTCATGGTGATGTAATATGGAGCCATTTATATGATGGCATCATGAGAAGTTGCATTACATCAGTGCAGAATACTAATTTAGATTGCACCCTGTAAGAAATTAATGTATTGATATTATTGATTGATATTCAATATATATTTTTTGTGTGTATACAATGGAGAGAATGAACTCTCTTTTATAGAGAGAATGGGTACAATGGAGTAATCAAATTAATGGAGCACTAAACTAAATGGAGCACTAAACTAAATTAATGGAGCATTAACCTAAATGGAGCACTTGCTTGTGGAGCACTTGCTTGTGGAGCACTTGCAGTATTAACATATATTAACAGCCCCCCGCAAACTCAAGGAGGGTAGGGACTAACCAACTTGAGTTTGGAGAGAGTAACAAAATAGGAAAATAATCTGACAAATAAAATAAAAGTGGATAGGAGACACTGTATGGTCGTGTCAGACCGTTGTAGAAGACCGTATGGTTATGGCAGACCGATGTAGAAGACAGTTTATGGGGTCATGTCGGACCGTTGTAGAAGATAGTTTATGGGGTCATATCAGACCGATGTAGAAAACAGTTTACGGGGTCATGTCGGACTGTTGTAGAAAACAGTTTACGAGGTCATGTCGGACCGATGTAGAATACAGTTTACGGAGTCTTGCTGGACCCATGTAGGAGACAATTTACGGGGCATGTTGGACCGTTGTAGAAGACACTATATGGTTGTGTCGAACCGTTGTAGCAGAGAACCGAAATCAATGTCGGAACAGTTTACCGAGTCTTGTCGGACCCATATAGGAGCTAACCGGAATCAATGTCAGGACAGTTTACAGAGTCTTGTCGGACCCGTATAGGAGCTAACCGGAATCAATGTCGGGACAGTTTACAGAGTCTTGTCGGACCCATATAGAAGCTAACCGGAATCAAAGTCGGGACAGTTTACAGAGTCTTGTCGGACCCTTATAGAAGCTAATCGGAATCAATGTCGGGACAGTTTACAGAGTCTTGTCGGACCCTTAAAAGGCGTGCCCAATCTTATCAAAAGGCGTGCCATCAAAAAGCGTGCCATCAAAAGACGTGCTATCAAAAGACGTGCCCGACAGCCATCAAAAGTCGAGCCATCAAAAGGCGCGCCGATTTGTCGTCTGGCGTTGAGAGGCGCGTGATACGCGTGTCTGCCTTGCCTATATAAACCAAGGCGAGGCTGCCGCTGATGCATAACAAACCAGCTGAAAAACCTCTGAGAAACACTTCGTTGTCTTGAGAGAGATATTCTGTAATCTCTGAAACACTCTCCAACCAACTCTGAATATGGCCTCTTCTTCCCGTTCAGCTACCCAGAACATAGCCTCTTCGTCCCGGGGTCTTACTCTCTTTCCCGACCTCAACGAGGCCACAACTCAGAATATAGTCCTTGAACCTCAACCAAGCCCCCCTGGTTTTGCGCCTTTGAACTTTCCGATGCTGTCTGTGGAGCAAAGAATGGCTGCACAATCGGATATTGAGGCGAATTATTACACATTGAAGTCATGTGTTGAGACAATGACGGCGGTCAACAACCTGTCGCACCGGCTTCAGAGTAGAACAAATGAGGTGCAGCAGGTAAAAGCCCAACTGGTTCTGCTCCAGAGCATGTATACGGATGCCCGAGCAGAGATATGTATGCTGAAGGCAGAAAATAAGGAACTGAAGCGGAAGACCACCGTGATGCTCAGATTTGGAGGTCCGCCATATGTGACGGTTGAGGAGCAACGGGAAGTGAACGTGCTCGGCGGCGTGGGAAATACGGAGGCAGCACCGGCAAGGGACGCCCAAGACAAAGGCAAGAAGAAGAGAACAGCGGAAGAGGCGAAGAAGTGAGGCCGGTTTTTGTTGTGGTGGTGGGTTGTGGTTGTTGAGTTGTTTGTGTGGGTTTTTTTTTTTTTTTTTTTTTTTTTTATAAAATGGTGATAGGGTTTGATCCCTGAGATGAATAAAACAAGGTGTGTTGTGTAAATCCATATGGTATGAATGACACAAACAGAGCAGAAAAATATTTTTAAAGGAAAAACGAGTTGGTGGTGAATGGGATTTTTTTTTTTGTTTTATGGAAAAAGGAAGGTAAAAGACAATAAAGAAAGTGACGGAATGTGATAAACAAAGCTTATGGGTGGTGAGTCACTGTTGATAAAATAAAATAAAATATAAAATCAGTGGGGGAACATGGATTGGAGAAAAACAGTTGATGAAGTAAAATATATATATATATAAAATAAAATAAAGGTAGGTATTTGGTGGAAGAAAATGATGGAATGCCAGATTGTCCACTGCAGCAGGGTCGGCGCTGATAATTAAAAAATAGTTTGGAGAATTAGAAGCTCCGGGCGTGACACAGGACTGAGAACTTGCAGGAAGCGATTCAGATGGAGACATGTTAGTCAACACACAGCTAGGGGGTGAATCATGATGCTTTGGAAGCTGGATTGGCTCAACAGTGCCAGTTGAGAAGCTTTCAACAACATGTACACCAATTTCTGAACTAAGTTGATTTTCAGGATCTGAAGAGACAAAGCTCTCAGAACTCTGGGAATCCAAATTGGTAAAATACTCTGAAACCATCAGTTGATTCTCATTCACAATCTTTGGATCTGGGAACTCAATCTGGTCAAACTCACTTGACTCAGTTACTTCCGAATCCTGGAGAACCGTGTTTTGAGCTGTGGAAGCTGGCAGTGCCATCACTTCCGGTGAAGCTCCGGTATAAGAGAGAGACAACTGAACAAACCCTGCTGGGGAATGGAAGAGATCAGTTGAGGAGAGAGAGAACTCCTTTTCTAACTTCCCATTCTTGATGACAACTTCAGACAGAGGCACCAAAGCAAACCCTAGCAATTGGTCCTCAAGATAATTCCTCACCCTGCTCAACATCCATATCTCACATTTGAGAGAGGAACCTATTGTCCGAACATCGAGTCGGAGTTTCTCGTTGAAGACCGGATTCTTCCCACCGCCATTGATGATCTGAGTGGAGACTGCATTTTTCGGATCACTAGTAAGGCAAATCTTAGCATAAACATCTTGCTTTTGGTATATGCAGATGTTATGGATGTCCCTGGCTTGATGTATGTAAACATCAAGAACACCAATGGCTTCCTTGATTTGAAGCTCAATTTTCCGGGACAAGCAACCAGGATTCCGAGTGAAAGGATCAGCATTCTGATCTTGCTGTTGCTGCTGCTGGTACATCATCTGCTGCTGCATCACCATTGCAGTCGCAGGGTACTGCATCGCCATCCATTGTTGCTGATAGTGCTGCATCCACTGCTGCCTCTGTGTGTGTATGCTCCTCAAAGTTGCAGACATGGTGTTCGACGAAATGTCCTAGAGGGATTTTGGGTAGGACCAACAGCAGCGAAGATGATCAACTGTTCATCAACAACAAGAAGCTCAAGAAGAATAATTTGTGGCAGCGGAGTTGTGTAGAGGTCCGGCGGGCAGCCAAGGCGAGGCTGCCGCCCGCCGGTGAAGCAGAATTACTAGGTTGTTAACTTGGCTCTGATACCATGTAGGAAATTAATGTATTGATATTATTGATTGATATTCAATATATATTTTTTGTGTGTTTACAATGGAGAGAATGAACTCTCTTTTATAGAGAGAATGGGTACAATGGAGTAATCAAATTAATGGAGCACTAAACTAAATGGAGCACTAAACTAAATTAATGGAGCATTAACCTAAATGGAGCACTTGCTTGTGGAGCACTTGCAGTATTAACATGTTTCAAAATGGTCATATTCTGTTAGTTTGTTTGCATTAGTTTTATTGAATATGTTCAGATATTTTGTCAACTAGGTTTATCAAGCTTATTGTGTTCATTGTTTTGTTTCTTATACATTCTGTGTCGAGATAATATGCGAATCTCTCTCTGTGTGTCTCCCCCCCCCCACCTGCCGGGGGGGGGGGGGGGGTTGGGGTTTATTTTCAATTATTGTGCTTTGATTGAAAAAAAGTTATCATCATCATGGAATCAACATTATGGGCCCATAAAATGATTGTTGTGGTTTTAATGTATCTGCAGACTGCATATGGTTTTCTCTTCTCCAAAGCATTTAATGGTTGCTGGAGGATGCATCATTGTCATGGAGATTGTGTACAAAATGGATTTTTCTCTGCTGGGCTTTCTTATCTGCTCCACAATTTTGGGCTTTGGTATGTACAAAAACATGGTCTTCATAATTTTGGTGACTACAGTATTAAGCTTTCCAGAGCTGGCAGAAAAAATTTGCAGCCGCCCTCTGGCTATAATTGCAAGGAGGTGGTGATACATACTAAATGCACTTGCAAGGTGAATAATTAGAGGACCCATGAGAATTGAGAAATGGTTGCTTATTGTAAGAAATAGTTGACCATATGCTAATGCAAAGGCGTGAAAGTATATCAAATACTTGAATGTTGGATTATCATTTATGTATAACCTTATAAAGATAGATCAGATCCGGATACGGCTGTTGCTCCGCGGCAATACGGACTCAACCCGCTTTCCATCATCTCTACCACTACTAGACGTATAAGTATTATATTTGGTCTGACAACCTTACCCCACTTTTGTTGAGCTTTAAAGCAAAAATAGTATCTTTAGCTATGAGTGCGACTGTAAATTCAGATCAAGAACATGGCTGCATCCCACCTATTGAGCTTGGATAAAAACCTAGTAGAGTAATGTAACTATTTATTTGGAAAATGCTTCGACAAAAATGATGACATGAATTTACTGCAGCAACAATCCTTTTTCCATTATTGCAGCAACAATCCTTTTTCCAGCAGGCAATTTCTTCAAGCTTTCACTCGTAAATCTTTGAAACATATCAGATCAAGATTCTTTTAATGTCTGCAGTTTAAGATTGATATGCTTCCGATTTGCTCTTCACAGTGTTTTTCTTTGGGTCTGTAATATTGGTATATGAATGCTTTAATTTGTCATTGGTGAATGTAAGATTCTGCAGGTGCAACTATAGATTTTTTTTTTGGTTAAGTTGGCTTATTGGTAAATTTGAATGAATCTTGTAGGGATTTATGAAGCAACTTCTTTGGAACGTGTTAGCAAGGATTCTTTGCAGAACTCAGATCTATCGAATGGGATATTTGAAGAGCAAATTCGGATGGCTTCACTACCAACTTGAAATATGTGAGTAAATTCTTGGAAGCTTTTTATCCCTGAATGCTGCCCTCTAATGTGCTCTTTAATAGTGTATATGTCTTTTTTATATGAAACTAAACATGAATTTGGTGTGGTACGGAATCTGAGGAGTTTGTGACACGTGCATTAGATTAAATAACTAACAAAATCTTGGTGATTGCTTTAGCATAATAAATGAGATGCTCACAGTGGAGGCCTATCAAATAAAATGATTTTCACAGTGGAATGCTAGATCTGGAACCGTCATTTATGTTTTCAAACATGGGAGAGAGGTTGCCAGACACGTTAATTGTGGAATCAAATTTCATCATTCCAACATGTTTGTGGTCACAACAGATTTTGCTTTAAACTGAAATTAACTAAATACACGATTATTGATCTCAAGAAATGGCGAGCAGATGAATAATTGAATGAAATTAGTTCTACCTTCGAACAAGTGGTGCTGTCAGTATGGGGAAATAATGACTTCCAAAAAAGAAAATAAAGGCCAGATTTTTTAGGGGAAGTAGAGGAAGAGAGGGTGAGCTCAGCTGGCAAATATGAATATCCTGAAAAGATATTGGATAAACTCAAGTCAAAAGCCTTCCAACTTTAGAAATTAAAATGGTCTGCAGGTACTCCATGAGGTGGCAGATTGCATGTTTTATCTGATAATAGTTAAAATGAAGCAAGTGAAGCTGGCTCTAAAGTCTGTTCACAAAGTACCCATTAAATATTAAAGAGATTCAGTATGATAGTATGTGATGGATATTATGACAACTTCAAATGATACCAACTGTTGGTTAATGTTTCACTTTTATTCTTTATCAACATAATTATCTCTGGAATATTTTGACAACTTCAAATGATACCAACTGTTGGTTAATGTTTCACTTTTATTCTTTATCAACAATAATTGTCTCTCGACCTTCTTCCTTCAGAACAACTTGAGAATGAATAGATTTTTGTGACTGCATTATGATTTCAACTTTGTTTTCTCTTTCCTTTTTCTCTTTTTCAAAATTTTGTTTTTAGGTTGTTTTTTGGTAGTCATTCGGTGATCTTTGATTACCACTCTAATTTTGTGCTGCAGAAGCATTTTGAGGTTTATCCACAATGCCAGCAAATTATTGCGGATGCCTTTCATTTGGTTGATCCTACTTGTACGTTGTAATCATAATTGTCTGCAAAGAATTTACATATCTTGCACGGCCTCTCTCAAATCTTGGAAGTTCCCATCGTATTTCTGACTCTCGACTTTGATATGGGGACAGAAAGCGAAGCATATAGGAAGATTGGGTTGTGAATATTGAGGATGTTGCTGTTTTAAGTAGAGCCCGTGTTTTTTTTGATTGTTGTGAGTTCAGTTAACAATCGAGGGGGGTGGAAGAAAAATACTTGCACAGATGAAGATTGCATTTAAAATACAATTTCCTCTTTGTTTTGCAATCAATTTCTAGTAACAGCATACAACTACATTTTTCTATTTATTCATTTAGCCTTTACTATTTTTTATTTATTTATTAAGTCTTGTTAAGTACTTGTTGATCATTTAGTTTATTTAACTATGAATGTCTCCAAGTTTTTGTGTGTGTGTGTGTGTTTTGGGGGGGATGATAATTTTTAGCAGATCAGTCTGTAATCACTTGCACATTAGCATAATTCTTTTTCTTTTACCCTATTTGATCCTGATTGGTATTATTTATCCCAATGGGTTATTTCTGAACATGGTTATAAGAAAGGCCATGTTTGGTTTAGTTTTTCTGAAATAATTTTCTGAAATTTGTTTGAAAAAATAGAAACTAATTGACAAAAACAAACATCAAAAATATATTTTTAAATTTAAAAAAAATATTTTTACCCTCCAAAAAGATAAAATTTTATTGTCTTTTTATTTTAAAACATTTATAATTGTTAAATTATATCTCAAAATTTTTACATAAATTTATAATGATGACTATCACATGAATTAATAGCTGTGAACATTTTCTAAGGAGTAAATATTATATAAATTAATAAATCATACAAATTTTTGTTACAACAAACAAGACATAAATATGGGTAAATTAAACTCACATTTCTTGAAGTTGGGGGAAAATACTTGTGATGACCGGTTTAGTTGCACGTCTTTTGTTCCTCCCTGTTTACCTTTGGGTTACACTTGTTAGATTGTCGGTTTCGATTTGGAATCTTGTTGCTCGTTTGAGTTAAGTTACGTTTAGAAACTTTTCTCAAAAAGTTTTAGTTCTTGTTTATTTCGGTGGTGTGTTCCACTTGTCACGGAGGGTGCGAGGTCGAGTCTGGAGGATTAGGAGCCGAGTTGAGGCATTTTCGGACTGAGAACCAGGGCCACACGTGTAGGATAGGAGCCGCACGTGCGGATTTCAGGGGAAGGTGGTGCAACACATTGCTAAAAAAGCAAGTGCGGTTGAGGTGTGAGGGGAAAAGGGCCGCACATACGGGAAGTTAGGTAGACCCGAATTTTTCTCTTTTCTTCTCTCTTTGGGCTGATTGAATGTTACTTTTTGTATATCTCTCTTTCTCTAAAAACATTTTCTCTTCCTTCTCTCTACATTTCCTACCAAAAACCTCAGAAGATCTTTGATTTCTCCAAATCCATTGGGATTTAGATCCAAGTTCTTCATCAAAGTTGGTTAACATCTCAAGGGCTTCGTTGTGTGCGGTGGAGATCGAGTTTAAGCATCGTAAATTTTGGGAGTTTCAACTCTTTTCTTCTTCAAACTTGAGGTAGGGATTTTCTTTGAGTTATATATATGTTTTTTGCTGGATTTAGATGATTTTCGAAATCATCATTTGAATTGTTTTGAAAATTGATTGTTGAACCAAGAAGATGGGTGATTTTGAAAGTAGGTTTACTTTCTTGTTCCTTTTAAATAGAAATTGAGGGCTTTGAACCATGTTGATTGAAGAAAGATGTTTTTGGTGAGATTTTCTCAAACATTTGAAAATGAATGGTTTTGGTGAGAAAACTTAGAATTTTGGGATTTTTTAAAGATGTTCAAAATTCTTGAAAGATGTGGTCATATTTATTTGTGTGCCAAATAAATGGTGTTTTGGAAATCGTGGTTCTAAAAACAAAGAAATGTTGTTAAAATCTTGAAATAACTAAGTTGTTGAGAATGCTCAAAAGTGTAGAAAATATGTTGTTCTGTCATGACTCAAACCCGCCCCTGTAGGTTTAGCACCGTAACTGGCCAGTAATCCGTGGATTACTAAAGGCCTCTGAACAGATTAACAAATAATGAGGGGCTGCGGAAGCAATAATACAAAATAGACAAGGTCCAATGAGCTGTGATAATATACATGGGACAAAACATTTCAAAACTTATTTATATACGTACATAAACATGCCAGTCCAGATACACAATATTTACGAAATGTACTTCCCAAGACCTGACTGTACAGAGCAAACACAAAGACTAGCATGATTACAAAAAACAGCAATGGCATTAGGCTTCGTTCGGAACCTCCTCAGGAGGCACAACAGTTGGCTGACAAAAACAGAACAGAAGGCTGTCAACTCTGGCCCTGGTCATGTGCTGGCTTACCAACATACATAATATAAACTGTGAGCGAAAGCCCAGTGAATAATAATAGAGTAAAGGGTTTCAATGAATGAGTTCGTACAGATTCAGAAAACATAATTCAGATTTGTATCAAATTCATCATTTGTCCAGATTATATACAGACAGAAATCATAAGTCATGGTTAAGTTTACGTGATATATCCATTAGCATTAATAGAACAGAAAAGAACAGAACGTATACATGTGAGGTTACGAATAACCAGTTCCATAAAGGAACCTCCGAATCCAGGTAACAGAATAGAAGCTGAGCCCTCGTGACAGGGCCTCCGGTACGGGTAACAGAGTGCAGACAGAAATAAGTTCCATAAAGGAACCTCCGATACTGGGTAACAGCCAATAGATATCACATGATGCTAAGGATGTCACGAATACATATCAGAAATTGAACAATCATTCATTGTACAGAACATATCATTTCGGAAAACAGATCTTGTTTTATCACACAGAAAATAGATATAGTTGAACATAACTTTACTAAATTATTACTCACAGTTGGCCTTGAAATAGAAAGACGGAGCAGATTGATCACACGACACGCAGCACGTGACCTACATAACAAATAACGGACACACACTTGAAACACATGTTCTATTTGTACAAAACTTACTTCGTTGGTTCTTAATGTGTTTCTAACCCTTAATCCTCACTATAGAGTCTTAAACATGGCCTAGGAATGCCTAGGATGGAATGAGGATGCAAAGATGCCTTGGAAAATATTTTTCAAAACTTGCTGAAAACAAGGGTCTCGCTCGAGCGTAGATTCCTTCGCTCGAGCGAGCTTGTCAAAACAGAGGGGTCGCTTGAGCGTAGACTCCTTCGCTCGAGCGGTCTGTAAAAATGCAAAAGTACTGGTTGTTGAAATTTTACACTCGATGCTCGCTCGATGCCCGCTCGAGCGTAAGACACAGCTCTTCGCTCGAGCATAGGTCTCATCGCTCGAGCGTGCGTCTGCGTGTACCAAAAACTTGAGAGCTTGCAATTTACGCTCGAGCCACCATTCCTTCGCTCGAGCGGAGCTCTGAACAAACGATGGTCGCTCGAGCGTGGAATCCTTCGCTCGAGCGAGGAAGCCAAATTCTGGAATTTCCAGATTTGCCTCCCAAGCTCAAACCAAGCATTCAACACCTCAAAACTCGACCTCTTGGGCCCATTTTCTGGAAAACACTTGTAAACTCATAATATAAGATGCTTCAAAGATCAATTTGTAAAATCAAAGCCCAAGAGTGAGTCAATAAAACACAATTTCAAATAAAACTTCAAGAACATAACTTGAATGTAACATGCATGAATTCTCATGACTTCTAATGCTCCAAAACATGATCCAAAGCAAGATTAAGCTCAAGAATAGGATGAATTCATGGACTATAACAAAAATATGAACATGCATGTGAGGATTCTATGAGAACAACCTCACAATTCAAGAATGTAGACATGCATGCATGATTTATGCCTCAATTTAACATTTTCAATCAATTCATGACTTAGATCACTAATGTCTCAAGAACTAAGCAAGAACTAATCTTAAATTCACAATTGAAAGGGGAAATCTTCTACCTTAAACCTTGAATTCCAAGTCTAGGAGCTCAAATTTGCAAAGCCTCTTTAATTCTCCTAAGTTCCAAGCCAAATCTTGATGAACTCTATTTTCTCCTAATTCTTTCACTCTTTAGTCGATTTTGGCTTAGGAAGAGGAATGAAAATGATATCAACACATAACATGGAGAGTAATGGCCTAGGATTGTCCACTAAGTGGCAGAATGGTAATTAACTCAAACAAGTGTAAATTAACATGATTTAATCTAATTTAATCGCTCCGAACCGAATTTTAATTAAACCTACCATAAAATTCTATAAATCCTAACTAGCACATAAATCAAGTCAATTTCTAATTCGAACGCCGATAAGGCTTCCAATTCGCAGTTCAAAGTCGAAACATGAACAAATCATTTTATGGCAAACAGATAGAAACACACAGATAATGCAATTATATGCAAATTAATCCCAAATCCTTCCTAAATTACTGTTAAGCATAATAAATCATGAATTAGCATTAATCGGAGGTCGGGGTTATTACAGTCTTCCCCCCTTAAAGAGTTTGGTCCTCCAAACTCGAATTACCTTCCGGAATCAACATTGGATCTCTTCTCTTCATCATGTCTTCCTCGGTTTCCCAAGTTGTATAGGTTCCTCTGTGATTTTGCCAATCAACTTTTACCAACGGTATCTCTTTATTTCTCAACTTTTTGATCCGGTGATTCACAATCTGGATAGGTCTTTCCTCTTAAGTGTAGTCATCTTTCAAAAGCACATGTGTCGGTTCGATGACGTGGAATGGATCCCTCAAATATTCTCGTAGCATCGATACATGAAAGACGTTATGCATGTGTTCCATTACTGGAGGTAAGGTTATCCGATACGATACCGGATTAATCTTTTCAAGGACTTCATAAGGTCCAACATATCTAGGCGCCAATTTTCCTTTAACACCAAACCGAGTTTGACCCTTCATCGGGGTCACCTTATAAACACGTGGTCGCCAACTTCATATTTCCTTTCTCTTCTTCGAACATCGGCATAGCTCTTCTGCCGACTCTGTGCAGTTTTCAGACGCTGCTGTATCAGTTTCACTTTCTCAGTTCTTTCTTGCACAAGTTCCGGTCCCAACAAAGGTCTATCACCTACTTTAGCGCAACATATCGGAGAACGACACTGTCTTCCATACAAAGCTTCGTAAGGAGCCATTCCAATGCTTGAATGGTAACTGTTGTTGTACACAAATTCAGCTAATGGCAAGTAGGTCTGTCATTTCCCTTGGAAGTCTAACACACACATTCTGAGCATATCCTCCAGAGTTTGGTTCGTTCGTTCAGTTTGGCCATCTGTCTGTGGGTGATAGGCACTGCTCAGTCTCAATTCAGTCCCTAAAGCCTGTTGCAAACTCTGCCAAAATCTCGATACAAACTTTGAGTCTCTATCAAACACAATAGATACTGGCACTCCATGCAATCTCACAATTTCAGTCATATAGATATTGGCCAATTTATCAGCGTTATAAATAGTTTTGACAGGCAGAAAATGGGCAGACTTAGTTAAACGGTCAACTATAACCCAGATAGAGTCCATACCTCGAGAAGAACGAGGCAATCCCACAATGAAGTCCATGGTAATGTGCTCCCATTTCCATTCCGGTATTGGGAGTGGTTGTAGCAAACCAGCGGGTCGTTGATGTTCAGCTTTAACCTGTTGGCAATGTAGACATTTAGCCATGAAATCAGCAATACTCTTTTTCATTCCAGGTCACCAAAAATTCTGTTTCAAATTATGATACATCTTCGTGTTCCCCGGATGCATATCCAATTTACTACTGTGAGCTTCGGTCATAACACGTTTCCTCAAATCATACCAATCGGGCACACAAAGACGGTTCTGAAATTTCAGTACATCATTCTCAAACACAAATCCTGGCCTCGGCTTTGAATCAAATTCCTCCGTGATCTTTTTCAAGTATTCATCCTCGCACTGTCTCTGTTTGATCTCGTCAAGAATTGTAGGTTGAGCGGCAATAGCAGTTAATAGCCCACCTTGTTCTAGGTCAGTCAACAATTCTTTTCGGTTGGATAGCAAACATGACAAATTCGCATTGGATTTTCGGCTCAAGGCATCTGCTACGGTATTAGCCTTTCCTGGATGATACAAGATTTGCAAATCATAATCCTTGATTAGTTCTAACCATCGTCTCTATCTCATGTTCAATTCCTTTTGGGTGAAGAAATATTTCAAACTTTTGTGGTCTGTATACACCTCGCAAGTTACCCCATACAAATAGTGACGACATATTTTCAAAGCAAACACCACAGCCGCTAATTCAATATCATGTGTTGGGTAATTCTTTTCATGAGGTCGAAGTTGTCTAGAAGCATAGGCAATCACCCTTCCGTTTTGCATTAGTACGCACCCCAAGCCTTTATAGGAAGCATCACTGTACACTTGAAACCCATCAGTACCATTAGGCAAGGTTAAGATTGGTGCAGTCACTAACCTGGTTTTCAACTCTTAGAAAGCTGCCTCTCTTTGTTCATTCCAGTCAAATGGCACATTTTTCTGAGTTAACTGAGTCAATGGCATGGCAAGCTTGAAAAAGTCTTTCACAAACCTCCGGTAGTAACCTGCAAGTCCTAGAAAACTTCGAACTTCTGTCACATTTGTCAGTCTAGGCCAATCCGCGATAGCTTCAATTTTCTAAGGGTCGACAGAAACTCCATCGTTGTTGATTACATGACCCAAAAATGCCACACTGTCAAGCCAGAATTTACACTTGGACAATTTAGCATACAATTTCTTTTCTCTCAAAACCTGCAAGGTGGTTCTCAGATGGTTCTCATGTTCTTCCCTGTCTTTAGAATAAATCAAAATGTCATCAATAAATACAACAATGAAGTCATCCAGATATGATTTAAACACCCTATTCATAAGATCCATGAAAGCTGCAGGTGCATTGGTCATCCCAAACGGCATTACTAAAAATTCATAATGTCCATATCTAGTTCGGAATGCAGTTTTCTCTATGTCCTCAGCTCTAACCTTTAATTGATGATACCCGGACCTGAGGTCAATTTTGGAAAACACTTGGGCACCCTGAAGTTGATCAAACAAGTCATCTATTCGGGGCAGAGGGTATTTATTCTTGATAGTCACTTTGTTCAGTTCTCGGTAGTCTATACACAATCTTAAAGATCCATCCTTCTTTTTGACAAACAAAACTGGAGCACCCCAAGGTGAAGTACTCGGACGGATAAATTTCTTATCTAACAGTTCCTGAAGTTGGGTTTTCAATTCTTTCAATTCAGAGGTAGACATTCTATAGGGAGTCTTGGAAATAGGTTGTGTCCCCGGAAACACCTCAACAGTGAATTCAATTTCTCTATCAACTAAGTCCCCAGGTAAGTCAGTCGGAAACACATCGGAAATTCACAAGCAACAGGGATTGTTTCTACAGTAGTACTGTCAGATGGTGCAGTCAGTATACAACACAGATAACCCTACATCCCTTCCTAAGGAGTTTTACAGCTTTCATAGCCGAAATCAAATATGGGGGAGGAACTACCCCATTCCCAATAAAAGTAAATTCAGGCATACCCGGTGGTTTAAACACAACAGTTTTATTTGCACAGTCAATGGTAGCACAGTATTTAGTCAACCAGTCCATCCCCAAAATACAATCAAAATGATTAATGTCCAAGGGTAATAAGTCCACTTATAACGTCATATCGCCAATCATAACATCACATGCTGGATAAAGATGAGCACACATCATAGAATCCCCAGACGGCGTAGATACAGCTAACACATAGGTCATAAGTTCTAATGGTCTAGTCAATTTTTGAGAAAAAGCATGCGATACAAAGGAATGTGTAGAACCAGAATCTATCAGTACACATGCATTTTGAGAACATATAGGGAGTGTACCTGACACCACAGTATAGGTGTTCGGTACGTCGCCGGGCACTAAGGCAAACACTCGGCCTTGTCTTAGAGGTTCTTTCCCAGTATTGGCTTTGGCATTGGTTTTGGCCACAGAAGCGGATCCCGCTGAACTTGCTGCAGGACGGCTAGTAGTCTCAAACCTGAGCGGGCAATCTTTCACTACATGACCTGGCTGGCCACACCGGAAACAAGCACCGGACGCTCGGTAGCACACACCCCTGTGCCTTTTACCACAATCAGAACAGACCGGAATAGACCCACTACTCTGACTCGAGCTGTTCGAAGTCCCTGTGTTTTGCTTCTTACTGACAAAGGACCGGCCTCTTTTAAAACCAAACCCGGATCTTTTTCCTCTCCACTCAGTTGTTGTAGTTGCTGGGGCTTTACTTTGTTTCATGGCGGCTAGGGTGGCCTCTGCCATTAAGGCTCTGTCTAGAACTTCCACATAAGTAGGCAATTTCAGGACGCCTACTCGATCAAACACCTCTAAATCCAATCCACCTTCAAACTTTCGTGCTTTCTTGTAATCGGTATCCACCATATGTGGAGCAAACCGTGCCAATTCGGTGAATTTAGCTTCATATTCTGCCACAGACATTCTTCCCTGTTTGAGTTCCTGAAATTCAGACACTTTCCGATCCCTGAAACATTGGGGAAAATACTTGTCGTAGAAGATAGCATTAAACTGTGCCCATGTCATATTTCCATTGCCACTTCGGATCAGTAACCACCACCTGCGGGCTTCATCTTTCAGAGTGTAGGTGGCTAGGAGGACTTTCTGAGTTTCAGAACAAGGAAATACTTCATACAATTTTTCCATCTCAAGCAACCACGTCTCAGCTTTCAAAGGTTCAATTCCACCATAGAACGTTGGCGGTTTCATTTTCATGAATTTCTGTGTCAGATTGATGATGTCATTATTATCTGCCTCGGCTTGTGCCGGTGGAGGCGGAGGGGGCAAAGGTTGTTGTCTCTGTTGTTGTGTCAAGGTTTCAGTCAATGCTGCTAACATCTGTTCCATTCGGCCCATGCGAGCCTCTGAAGATTCACTTTCACCACTTCCCCTTGCATTCTCCATCTTACTATACAGACATCAAATGATAATAAACACAGGCATAATCTTATTCGTTTCCTTCAATTCATTTGATTCAAATGTACATTCAGTTTTCATATTCAGTTGCATTACCACACACTCACACATGCAGATGGAATGCCCCTAACTTTACTAGGACATCCTAAGCTCATACGGACCTGTGTGTGCGGTAGAACACGTGCTCTGATACCACTCTGTCACGACCCAAACCCGCCCCTGTAGGTTTAGCACCGTAACCGGCCAGTAATCCGTGGATTACCAAAGGCCTCTGAACAGATTAGCAAATAATAAGGGGCTGCGGAAGCAATAATACAAAATAGACAAGGTCCAATGAGCTGTGATAACATACATGGGACAGAACATTTCAAAACTTATTTATATATACATAAACATGCCAGTCCAGATACACAATATTTACAAAATGTACTTCCCAAGACCTGACTTTACAGAGCATACACAAAGACTAGCATGAATACAAAAAACAGCCATGGCATTAGGCTTCGTTCGGAACCTCCTCGGGAGGCACAACAGTTGGCTGACAAAACAAACAGAAGGCCGTCAACTCTGGCCCTGGTCATGTGCCGGCTCACCTACATACATAATATAAACTGTGAGCGAAAGCCCAGTGAATAATAATAGAGTAAAGGGTTTCAATGAATGAGTTCGTACAGATTCAGAAATCATAATTCAGATTTGTATCAAATTCATCATTTGTCCAGATCATATACAGACAGAAATCATAAGTCATGATTAAGTTTACGTGATACATCCATTAGCATTAACAGAACAGAACAGAACAGAACGTATACACGTGAGGTTACGAATAACCAGTTCCATAAAGGAACCTCCGGATCCGGGTAACAGAACAGAAGCTGAGCCCCGTGACAGGGCCTCCGGTACGGGTAACAGAGTGCAGACAGAAATAAGTTCCATAAAGGAACCTCCGATACCGGGTAACAGCCAACATATATCACATGATGCTAAGGATGTCACGAATACATATCAGAAATTGAACAATCATTCATTGTACAGAACATATCATTTCGGAAAACAGATCTTGTTTTATCACACAGAAAATAGATACAGTTGAACATAACTTTACTAAATTATTACTCACAGTTGGCCTTGAAACAGACAGACGGAGCAGATTGATCACACGACACGCGGCACGTGACCTACATAACACATAACGGACACACACTTGAAACACACATTCTAATTGCACAAAACTTACGTCGTTGGTTCTTAGTGTGTTTCTAACCTTAAATCCTCACTATAGAGTCTTAAACATGGCCTAGGAATGCCTAGGATGGAATGAGGATGCAAAGATGCCTTGGAAAACATTTTTCAAAACTTGCTGAAAACAGGGGTCTCGCTCGAGCGTAGCTTCCTTCGCTCGAGCGAGCTTGTCAAAACAGAGGGGTCGCTCGAGCGTAGACTCCTTCGCTCGAGCGGTCTGTAAAAATGCAAAAGTACTGGTTGTTGAAATTTTACGCTCGATGCTCGCTCGATGCCCGCTCGAGCGTGAGACACAACTCTTCGCTCGAGCGTAGGTCTCGTCGCTCGAGCGTGCGTCTGCGTGCACCAAAAACCTGAGAGCTTGCAATTTACGCTCGAGCCACCATTCCTTCGCTCGAGCGGAGCTCTGAACAAACGATGGTCGCTCGAGCGTGGAATCCTTCGCTCGAGCGAGGAAGCCAAATTCTGGAATTTCCAGATTTGCCTCCCAAGCTCAAACCAAGCATTCAACACCTCAAAACTCGACCTCTTGGGCCCATTTTCTGGAAAACACTTGTAAACTCATAGTATAAGATGTTTCAAAGATCAATTTGTAAAATCAAAGCCCAAGGGTGAGTCAATAAAACACAATTTCAAATAAAACTTCAAGAACATAACTTGAATGTAACATGCATGATTCTCATGACTTCTAATGCTCCAAAACATGATCCAAAGCAAGATTAAGCTCAAGAATAGGATGAATTCATGGACTATAACAAAAATATGAACATGCATGTGAGGATTCTATGAGAACAACCTCACAATTCAAGAATGTAGACATGCATGCATGATTTATGCCTCAATTTAACATTTTCAATCAATTCATGACTTAGAGCACTAATGTCTCATGAACTAAGCAAGAACTAATCTTAAATTCACAATTGAAAGGGGAAATCTCCTACCTTAAACCTTGAATTCCAAGTCTAGAGCTCAAATTTGCAAAGCTCTTTAATTCTCCTAAGTTCCAAGCCAAATCTTGATGAACTCTATTTTCTCCTAACTCTTCACTCTTTAGTCGATTTTGGCTTAGGAAGAGGAATGAAAATGATATCAATACATACATGGAGAGTAATGGCCGAGGATTGTCCACTAAGTGGCAGAATGGTAATTAACTCAAACAAGTGTAAATTAACATGATTTAATCTAATTTAATCGCTCAGAACCGAATTTTAATTAAACCTACCATAAAATTCTATAAATCCTAACTAGCACATAAATCAAGTCAATTTCTAATTCGAACGCCGATAAGGCTTTCAATTCGCAGTTCAAAGTCGAAACATGAACAATCATTTTATGGCAAACAGATAGAAACACAGATAATGCAATTATGCAAATTAATCCAAATCCTTCCTAAATTACTGTTAAGCATAATAATCATGAATTAGCATTAATCGGAGGTCGGGTTATTACAGTCTTCCCCCCTTAAAAGAGTTTGGTCCTCCAAACTCGAATTACCTTCATTCGGAATCAACATTGGATCCAAAGGGAACAAATCCGGATATCTCTTCATCATGTCTTCCTCGGTTTCCCAAGTTGCATAGGTTCCTCTGTGATTTTGCCAATCAACTTTTACCAACGGTATCTCTTTATCTCTCAACTTTTTGATCTGGTGATTCACAATCTGGATAGGTCTTTCCTCTTAAGTGTAGTCATCTTTCAAAAGCACATGTGTCGGTTCGATGACGTGGAGTGGATCCCTCAAATATTCTCGTAGCATCGATACATGAAAGACGTTATGCATGTGTTCCATTACTGGAGGTAAGGCTACCGATACGATACCGGATTGAATCTTTTCAAGGACTTCATAAGGTCCAACATATCTTGGCGCCAATTTTCTTTAACACCAAACCGAGTTTGACCCTTCATCGGGGTCACCTTTATAAACACGTGGTCGCCAACTTCATATTTCCTTTCTCTTTTTCGAACATCGGCATAGCTCTTCTGCCGACTCTGTGCAGTTTTCAGACGCTGCTGTATCAGTTTCACTTTCTCGGTTGTTTCTTGCACAAGTTCCGGTCCCAACAAAGGTCTATCACCTACTTCAGCCCAACATATCGGAGAACGACACTTTCTTCCATACAAAGCTTCGTAAGGAGCCATTCCAATGCTTGAATGGTAACTGTTGTTGTACACAAATTCAGCTAATGGCAAGTAGGCCTCCCAATTTCCCTGGAAGTCTAACACACATATTCTGAGCATATCCTCCAGAGTTTGGTTCGTCCGTTCTGTTTGGCCATCGGTCTGTGGGTGATAGGCACTGCTCAGTCTCAATTCTATCCCCAAAGCTTGTTGCAAACTTTGCCAAAATCTTGATACAAACTTTGAGTCCCTGTCAGACACAATAGATACTGGCACTCCATGCAATCTCACAATTTCAGTCATATAGATACTGGCCAATTTATCAGCATTATAGATAGTTTTGACAGGCAGAAAATGGGCAGACTTAGTTAAACGGTCAACTATAACCCAGATAGAGTCCATACCTCGAGAAGAACGAGGCAATCCCACAATGAAGTCCATGGTAATGTGCTCCCATTTCCATTCCGGTATTGGGAGTGGTTGTAGCAAACCAGCGGGTCGTTGATGTTCAGCTTTAACCTGTTGGCAATGTAGACATCTAGCCACAAAGTCTGCAATACTCTTTTTCATTCCAGGCCACCAAAAATTCTGTTTCAAATTATGATACATCTTCGTGTTCCCCGGATGCATAGCAAATTTACTACTGTGAGCTTCGGTCATAACACGTTTCCTCAAATCATAACAATCGGGCACACAAAGACGGTTCTGAAATTTCAGCACATCATTCTCAAACACAAATCCTGGCCTCGGCTTTGAATCAAATTCCTCCGTGATCTTTTTCAAGTATTCATCCTCGCACTGTTTCTGTTTGATCTCGTCAAGAATTGTAGGTTGAGCGGCAATAGCAGTTAATAGCCCATCTTGTTCTAGGTCAGTCAACAATTCTTTTCGGTTGGATAGCAAACATGACAAATTCGCACTGGATTTTCGGCTCAAGGCATCTGCTACGGTATTAGCCTTTCCTGGATGATACAAGATTTGCAAATCATAATCCTTGATTAGTTCTAACCATCGTCTCTGTCTCATGTTCAATTCCTTTTGGGTGAAGAAATATTTCAAACTTTTATGGTCTGTATACACCTCGCAAGTTACCCCATACAAATAGTGACGCCATATTTTCAAAGCAAACACCACAGCCGCTAATTCAAGATCATGTGTTGGGTAATTCTTTTCATGAGGTCGAAGTTGTCTAGAAGCATAGGCAATCACCCTTCCGTTTTGCATTAGTACACACCCCAAGCCTTTATAGGAAGCATCACTGTACACTTGAAACCCATCAGTACCATTAGGCAAGGTTAAGATTGGTGCAGTCACTAACCTGGTTTTCAACTATTGGAAAGCTGCCTCTCTTTGTTCATTCCAGTTAAATGGCATATTTTTCTGAGTTAACTGAGTCAATGGCATGGCAAGCTTGAAAAGTCTTTCACAAACCTCCGGTAGTAACCTGCAAGTCCTAGAAAACTTCGGACTTCTGTCACATTTGTCGGTCTAGGCCAATCCACGACAGCTTCAATTTTCTAGAAGTCAACAGAAACTCTATCCTTGTTGATTACATGTCCCAAAAATGCCATACTGTCAAGCCAGAATTCACACTTGGACAATTTAGCATACAGTTTCTTTTCTCTCAAAATCTGCAAGGTGGTTCTCAGATGGTTCTCATGTTCTTCCCTGTCTTTAGAATAAATCAAAATGTCATCAATAAATACAACAATGAAGTCATCCAGATATGATTTAAACACCCTATTCATAAGATCCATGAAAGCTGCAGGTGCATTGGTCATCCCAAACGGCATTACTAAAAATTCATAATGTCCATATCTAGTTCGGAATGCAGTTTTCTCTATGCCCTCAGCTCTAACCTTTAATTGATGATACCCGGACCTGAGGTCAATTTTGGAAAACACTTGGGCACCTTGAAGTTGATCAAATAAGTCATCTATTCGGGGCAGAGGGTACTTATTCTTGATAGTCACTTTGTTCAGTTCTCGGTAGCCTATATACAATCTTAAAGATCCATCATTCTTTTTGACAAACAAAACTGGAGCACTCCAAGGTGAAGTACTCGGACGGATAAATTTCTTATCTAACAATTCCTGAAGTTGGGTTTTCAATTCTTTCAATTCAGAGGTAGACATTCTATAGGGAGTCATGGAAATAGGTTGTGTCCCCGGAAACACCTCAACAGTGAATTCAATTTCTCTATCAACTAAGTCCCCAGGTAGGTCAGTCGGAAACACATCGGGAAATTCACAAGCAACAGGGATTGTTTCTATATTAGTACTGTCAGATGGTGCAGTCAGTATACAACACAGATAACCCCTACATCCCTTCCTAAGGAGTTTTACCCATAGCCGAAATCAAATATGGGGGAGGAACTACCCCATTCCCAATAAAAGTAAATTCAGGCATACTCGGTGGTCTAAACACAACAGTTTTATTTGCACAGTCAATGGTAGCACAGTATTTAGTCAACCAGTTCATCCCCAAAATACAATCAAAATGATTAATGTCCAAGGGTAATAAGTCCACATATAACATCATATCGCCAATCATAACATCACATATTGGATAAACATGAGCACACATCATAGAATCCCCAGACGGCGTAGATACAGCTAACATATAGGTCATAAGTTCTAATGGTCTAGTCAATTTTCGTGAAAAAACATGCGATACAAAGGAATGTGTAAAACCAGAATCTATCAGTACACATGCATTTTGAGAACATATAGGGAGTGTACCTGACACCACAGTATAGGTGTTCGGTACGTCATCAGGTACTAAGGCAAACACTCGGCCTTGTCTCAGAGGTTCTTTCCCAGTATTGGCTTTGGCATTAGTTTTGGCCACAGAAACGGATCCCGCTGAACTTGCTGCAGGGCGGCTAACAGTCTCAAACCGGAGCGGGCAATCTTTCACTACATGACCTGGCTGGCCACACCGGAAACAAGCACCGGATGCTCGGTAGCACACACCCCTGTGCCTTTTACCACAATCAGAACAGACCGGAATAGACCCACTACTTTGACTCGAGCTGTTTGAAGTCCCTGTGTGTTGCTTCTTACTGACAAAGGATCGGCCTTTTTTAAAACCAAACCCGGATCTTTTTCCTCTCCATTCAGTTGTTGTAGTTGTTGGGGCTTTACTTTGTTTCATGGCGGCTAGGGTGGCCTCTGCCATTAAGGCTCTGTCTAGAACTTCCACATAAGTAGGCAATTTCAGGACGCCTACTCGATCAAACACCTCTAAGTCCAATCCACCTTCAAACTTTCGTGCTTTCTTGTAGTCGGTATCTACCATATGTGGAGCAAACCGTGCCAATTCGGTGAATTTAGCTTCATATTCTGCCATAGACATTCTTCCCTGTTTGAGTTCCTGAAATTCAGACATTTTCCGATTCCTGAAACATTGGGGAAAGTACTTGTCGTAGAAGATAGTATTAAACTGTGCCCATGTCATATTTCCATTGCCACTTCGGATCAGTAACCACTACTTGCGGGCTTCATCTTTCAGAGTATAGGTGGCTAGGAGGACTTTCTGAGTTTCAGAACAAGGAAATACTTCATACAATTTTTCCATCTCAAGCAACCACGTCTCAGCTTTCAAAGGTTCAATTCCACCATAGAAAGTTGGCGGTTTCATTTTCATGAATTTCTGTGTCAGATTGATGATGTCATTATTATCTGCCTCAGTTTGTGTCGGTGGAGGCGGATGGGGCAAAGGTTGTTGTCTCTGTTGTTGTGTCAAGGTTTCAGTCAATGCTGCTAACATCTGTTCCATTCGGCCCATGCGAGCCTCTGAAGATTCACTTTCACCACTTCCCCTTGCATTCTCCATCTTACTATACAGACATCAAATGATAATAAACACATGCATAATCTTATTCATTTCCTTTAATTCATTTGATTCACATGTACATTCAGTTTTCATATTTAGTTGCATTACCACACACTTACACATACAGATGGAATGCCCCTAACTTTTACTAGGACATCCTAAGCTTATACGGACCTGTGTGTGCGGTAGAACACGTGCTCTGATACCACTCTGTCACGACCCAAACCCGCCCCTGTAGGTTTAGCACCGTAACCGGCCAGTAATCCGTGGATTACCAAAGGTCTCTAAACAGATTAGCAAATAATAAGCGGCTGCGGAAGCAATAATACAAAATAGACAAGGTCCAATGAGCTGTGATAACGTACATGGGACAGAACATTTCAAAACTTATTTATATACGTACATAAACATGCCAGTCCAGATACACAATATTTACAAAATGTACTTCCCAAGACCTGACTGTACAGAGCAAACACAAAGACTAGCATGATTACAAAAAACAGCCATGGCATTAGGCTTCGTTCAGAACCTCTTCGGGAGGCACAACAGTTGGCTGACAAAAACAAAATAGAAGGCCGTCAACTCTGGCCCTGGTCATGTGCTGGCTCACCTACATACATAATATAAACTATGAGCGAAAGCCCAGTGAATAATAATAGAGTAAAGGGTTTCAATGAATGAGTTCGTACAGATTTAGAAAACATAATTCAGATTTGTATCAAATTCATCATTTGTCCAGATTATATACAGACATAAATCATAAGTCATGGTTAAGTTTACGTGATACATCCATTAGCATTAACAGAACATAACATAATAGAATGTATAACGTAAGGTTACGAATAACCAGTTCCATAAAGGAACCTCCGGATCCGGGTAACAGAACAGAAGCTGAGCCCCCGTGACAGGGCCTCCGGTACGGGTAACAGAGTGCAGACAGAAATAAGTTCCATAAAGGAACCTCCGATACCGGGTAACAGCCAATAGATATCACATGATGCTAAGGATGTCATGAATACATATCAGAAATTGAACAATCATTCATTGTACAGAACATATCATTTCGGAAAACAGATCTTGTTTTATCACACAGAAAATAGATACAGTTGAACATAACTTTACTAAATTATTACTCACAGTTGGCCTTGAAACAGGCAGACGGAGCAGATTGATCACACGACACGCAGCACGTGACCTACATAACACATAACAGACACACACTTGAAACACACGTTCTATTTGTACAAAACTTACTTCGTTGGTTCTTAACGTGTTTCTAACCCTTAATCCTCACTATAGAGTCTTAAACATGGCCTAGGAATGTCTAGGATGGAATGAGGATGCAAAGATGCCTTGGAAAATATTTTTCAAAACTTGCTGAAAACAGGTGTCTCGCTCGAGCGTAGATTCCTTCGCTCGAGCGAGCTTGTCAAAACAAAGGGGTCGCTTGAGCGTAGACTCCTTCGCTCGAGCGGTCTGTAAAAATGCAAAAGTACTGGTTGTTGAAATTTTACACTCGATGCTCGCTCGATGCCCGCTCGAGCGTGAGACACAACTCTTCGCTCGAGCGTAGGTCTCGTCGCTCGAGCGTGCGTCTGCGTGTACCAAAAACCTGAGAGCTTGCAATTTACGCTCGAGCCACCATTCCTTCGCTCGAGCGGAGCTCTGAACAAACGATGGTCGCTCGAGCGTGGAATCTTTCGCTCGAACGAGGAAACGAAATTCTGGAATTTCCAGATTTGCCTCCCAAGCTCAAACCAAGCATTCAACACCTCAAAACTCGACCTCTTGGGCCCATTTTCTGGAAAACACTTGTAAACTCATAGTATAAGATGTTTCAAAGATTAATTTGTAAAATCAAAGCCCAAGGGTGAGTCAATAAAACACAATTTCAAATAAAACTTCAAGAACATAACTTGAATGTAACATGCATGAATTCTCATGACTTCTAATGCTCCAAAACATGATCCAAAGCAAGATTAAGCTCAAGAATAGGATGAATTCATGGACTATAACAAAAATATTAACATGCATGTGAGGATTCTATGAGAACAACCTCACAATTCAAGAATGTAGACATGCATGCATGATTTATGCCTCAATTCAACATTTTCAATCAATTCATGACTTAGATCACTAATGTCTCAAGAACTAAGCAAGAACTAATCTTAAATTCACAATTGAAAGGGGAAATCTCCTATCTTAAACCTTGAATTCCAAGTCTAAGAGCTCAAATTTGCAAAGCCTCTTCAATTCTCCTAAGTTCCAAGCCAAATCTTGATGAACTCTATTTTCTCCTAACTTTTTCACTCTTTAGTCGATTTTGGCTTAGGAAGATGAATGAAAATGATATCAACACATAACATGGAGAGTAATGGCCTAGGATTGTCCACTAAGTGGCAAAATGGTAATTAACTCAAACAAGTGTAAATTAACATGATTTAATCAAATTTAATCGCTCCGAACCGAATTTTAATTAAACCTACCATAAAATTCTATAAATCTTAACTAGCACATAAATCAAGTCAATTTCTGATTCGAACGCCGATAAGGCTTTCAATTTGCAGTTCAAAGTCGAAACATGAACAGATCATTTTATGGCAAACAGACAGAAACACACAAATAATGCAATTATATGCAAATTAATCCCAAATCCTTCCTAAATTATTGTTAAGCATAATTAATCATGAATTAGCATTAATCGGAGGTCGGGGTTATTACATGTTCCTTGGATGAATTGAAATATAAGTGTATATGTATATGCATCTTGTGAAATGGTATTGAAAAGAGGAAAAATTGGGATTTGTTCACAATGGAATTTTTGTGCGGAAATATTGAGAATGGAAGAAATGTTGTATTGCATTTAATCATTTCATGGGCATATCAATTCATTTGATTATGTTGAGTTTTGAACGTTGATTTGAAAACCTTGCATTGAGAAAAGAATGTTGGGAAACGGGTTTTCATGAAATGGTTTTGGGGTAAATACGGTGGTGAGTCTCGATAGGTGGTGTAGATGAAATTGATTAAGTTAGCCTGAGTGTCCTTGGTGAAAGACCAGAAAGTCGCGCGGATAGGTGTTGAGCCTTTCGGTTAATACCGGTAAAAATGACAAATTGGTAGTACTTGTGTAGTTTACTTGCAAACACCGACCTAGGGATTACCAGAGTTGTATTTACTGCCTCTTGAATGAAATTGTTAAGTTTTGAACAATGGAATTGCATGGCATCATTGTGTATGATAATTTTCAAAAGATGAAGATGTAATATATTTGCAAAAAGACATAGCATGGCATATGCATATATCTCTTGGAACTTGTATAAAATGTATATACTTTGTTAACAATTTCCTACTGGGCTTTATGCTCACCCTATGAGATTATTGTGCAGGAAAAGACGTGGTGATTCCGCCCAACTGAGGGTGTGGAAATGTGTGTATTGGGAGTACAATGCTCTCACTTTGTATGACTCTGTTTTGTAAGCCAAGGGTTATATTTGTATGGTTTGAATAACCGATTTGTGTAACCGGGCCTAAGCCTTGGAAGCTTGTAAACCCATGAGGGTATTTATTTGTTTATGTCATTTTGATTTGAGGTGAATGTATTATCGCGTGAGGATTATTTGTATCATGTATTGCAAGCGTAAAGATTTAATTTCAGTTTTACTTTAAAGAACCATGATTTTTGTATTATCATTTGGGAATGAAAAATTGGGTCGTTACAATACTGTTAGCTTTATATTTTTTACATAATTATACTAACTTTCTTTTTAGTATGATTAAAACGATCAAAATTAATATCAATGATGAATAAACGCTGAAATAAATATATATTTTAGTATAATATTTTTTCAATCATACGACTAACGAATTATTAATAAAAAATAATATAATTGTTATGCAAATTAAAATTTTGATAGAATTTATTGTAATTTATTATTATTATTATGACGAAAAAAAATAACAAAGAGTAGGTGAGAATGCCTTTCACAAGAAATGTTTTCCACGTTCGTAACAAGCAGACTTACAATTTGGCTAGGGGGTCTTTTTTTTTTTGATTCATTTGAAAGATTAAAGACAAGGAAAACAAAAGCATTCCAGAGAAAGTTTAAGTCCTATTAGAACTTCTCATATCAGTGATTAACAAAAGAAGTATGGAGCTTGGTGGATCATCTAGAAAGATGGTAAATTCTTGTTGGTTGACTCCCATGTTTGTCAGAGCATCAACACTCTGGTTGGCTTCCTTGGGTATGACTTTGATTGAGCATTGGCATCTCCTTAAAAGGAAGTTTGCATCTTCAATGAAAGCTCTATAAGGTGAGTTCGTTTCAACTCCATCACGAATAAGTTCCATAGTTGTCTAGGAGTCTGTCTCTATTTCAATGTTGGTCATCCCTTGTTGCATGATAATGGTTAGGCCTCGATATATTTTTCAAAGTTTAGCTTCCAGACTTGTATAGTTGTCTAAGCAGCTAAAGTACCCCCACAGCCAGGTTCCCACTTCATCTCTAAACAGCCCTCTATAATTAGGGGTCTTCAAAAGCTACCAAAGCCTTTTGGTGATTCACATCCATATTGGCTAGTAGGGGTGGACGCAGGTTGATTATGGCCACAAAATCTTCAATCCGTCATCCGTTCGTTAGATTGGCGGATTGGAGAAAATCAATCCGCATCTGTCCACCAATCCAGAGGATGCGGATTGGGCGGATGGATGCGAATCGGTTTGGCGGTTGGTTTAAAATTTTATAAATTTTTAACATAATTCAACTTATGCACTTTTTCAAAAAAGAAAGTATTACAGTCAATGACTTAAAAAAATATTACAATTACTACATGCTTCATCCAAATAAAGAAAATTTGAAACTTTAGAATATTACAATCACTGTATGCCTCAGCCACATATAACAATTACACCATGCCTCATCCACATAAAGTATTACATAAAATATTACAATATGTGGTTCTTAAAATATAAAAACAATTCAAACTACCAAAACCATGAACAGAGCAGTAGTAGAGATTGTATACTTCTTTATTGTTATATCTATATTTATTTTTGAAAACAAAAATCAACCAGCATATATCATCTTTTTTATTTATTATTTTTAGAGTTAGATTTAAAAATAAAAAAATATAGATAAATAATACATTTATTTTTTTCAATTTAAAAAATATATTCAAGTTGAAAACTTTTATTCAACAGAATATATTTAACGAAATATTTAAATTCTTTTTTAATTAAAAACACAAATAGAATATCTAAACAAATTAAAAACACAAAATCTTACAAATTACTAGGTGTGCTCGCGGTTTAGCGGTTCGGTTACGGCCAAAGGAACCTTAAATCCGCCATCTGTCCAAAACTAGGCGGATTGAAAAAAATCAATCCGCAACCGTCCGCTCTTCATCATACATCCGTCCAAAATACGAAGGATCGATTCGATTCAGTTAATTTAGACGGATCGATATATCCGCTGTTCATTCTTATTGACTAATTTGTCGGTACATTAATTTCTTTCGTGCCGGATGTGGTTGAGAGGACGCTCGCACCTATCCATGAGAAACTTTGCATTTTCAGTGAGGGCTCTATGAAGAAATTGGATATTGTTTCTCCTTTGAAGAGTTGAATTAGGGAAATTTTATTTCCACGCACCTAATTAGTTTAGGGCACATTTTTTCTTAATACACACACCTATTAATTTATTTATTGATTAATTTTCTCAATCCACATATTAAAAATTATAATTATATCCTTCACTCAAATATTATTGTACACTTCTCTTTTCCACACACTTTTGATTTATCCAACTTTTACATTTTTGAGCCACTCACGTGAAAACCTTTTAACGAAAGTCTAAAGTGAAAAAGTAAAGAAACGTTTCCTCCATTGAAAACATCTATGAAAGACCTCCATTGAAAAAACTTCTGAAGTAGTAATTGATTTGTCCTCCTTGGACAATGGCAGCTGATCCATGCTTTACATTATACAACAGTAGCAAAAGCAAAATCAATTTGTGGTAAAAAGACAACATATGAAGGGATAAAGTAATTTGTAATACGAAATGAAAGAAATTATATGAAACTAGTTCAGAAAGCAATACAGTTGAAATCATGTTAGTATGCTACATTAATCATGTATGTAGCAAAATAGAGAAAATGGGATGTCCAGAATGCAGAGATGGAAAAATTAGGGTTTAACAAGTAAAATCACAATAATGAAAAAATTAAAATTTAATTTTTTTAACTCAAAAGATAAATGTTGAGATTTTTTGTTCCTAAAAAATATGTACAGAGAATTTTTCTATATAATGTTATAGATGTTACTGGATGTCTATTATGATCATTTTTATTTAAGATATAATTGTTATTAAATTAATATTTTATTAAATATGTGTCTTAAATTAATTTAGTGTGTGAAAATAAAAATCCCGTTTACATGTTCTGTATCCGTCTTCATAATGATCTCCTTCCTACCTTTTTCGAATATAATAGTGAGACTCCTATATATTCTCCATTTATATATTCTCCATTATGCTTTCTTGTAGTTGCATTATCAATATTATAATTATGTTAAAAATATGAAAAGAATGTAATTTACAGTATAAATAATAATAAAATATTTAGGACTCATTTTTTTTTTTTTGGAATTTCACAACTTTCTGGATCTCAATTATATGTGTATGAGGTCCAATCATGTATGTGTACAGTTCACATCATTAATAATTGAGATCCAAAACAGATTGTAAGATCAAAAAAAAAAAAAATCTCAATTATTTGTTGTAAATAATATAATATTAATATGTAAAAAAAAACAAGAAAAAGAAATTGTTAATATGTACAATATATTTTTTAAATTTTTTTTACGAGACACTTGAGCTGAGAAATTGTTAATATGTACAATATATTTTTAAAATTTCAAATCGTAATTCCTTCAGCTGAGAAAACGCAAATCGGATCCAAAGAAAAGAAATGATCGGAAAATTAAAGACACCATCAGCATCAGCATCAGCATGTGTTTCGTCGGCTTTGTGTTCTTCACATTCCAACAACATCAACATCAACATCAACAGCAACAACTATAAACCCTACGAGGCCCCTCATCACTCTCACTTCCCGCCCAGATCCCCAACAAAAAAACCATGCCTTTTGCTTTCCAATCATACACACATCATCAAAAGTCAAAAATCGAAGAACCATCTCTCCAACGAATTGAAATTCATTCGGAGCCAGAAACGATTAAGCGATCTCTGCACTTGGGCCATTGGAGGCCCTTGTAACCATTTTGTTCAAGTTGTCAATCAAACCCAACTTCTCTCTGCTCTCAGGTTTGTCTTGTTCTGATTTTTGACCTTTTGTTGTTTGATATTTTCAGAATTCTGTTTATTTATTTATTTATACTTTTCTATTCTCTCTGAAAATTTTAGGCTTTAAGGATTGAAAATGAACGGTGCTTAGTTTTTTTTCTCTTTCTTTCTTTTTTATGTTTTACTAAATAAAATTTTAAGGTGGTGATTAGGAATGGTTCAAGCTTTGGTTAGCAAAAATACTAAGCTAAATCAAATAACAAGAGAGCAGAGAGACATCATATTGAACATTCAACTATGTAAGAAATATTGCAAACATAGTAGAAAAAGACCCACAAATAGATGTGCTGGGTAGACCCATTGGATAGGCTTTCTAATAGTTTGAGAAGATTTTTTGTTTAGTGGTTAAAATTTCACCTATTAACTTTGAGGTTGTGGGTTCGAATTAAGTGCAACGATTTTGTACAAATTATGATAAATGTTAGGTCTCTGCCCAGTCTACTCCTCCTAGACCCCCATCCAATGGAGACTAAAGAGGGAGTACTGTTTTTTAGTCGCCGTACTTGATTACTCTGGGACTAGGGCTGCACTTTGGGAGCCACTTTCTTTGCTCCATTTCTTGCTTTCTGTCATGGATAGATCTCCTCCTTTTGTCGGAGGCAGTGGAACTGGTGTTCACCCTTCATGACAACCACTTCTGAATGAGTGATAGCAGTAAATAAAATCTTAAAATGATGCAGGTACTGCCATGAGAATTCTTTGAGATCCATGATAATTGGTAAAGGCTCAAATTGTCTCTTTGATGATTTGGGTTTCGATGGTTGTGTTATTCTGAATCAGATTGGGTTCTTGAAGAGGATTGAGCCTGGCATGTTTAGAGTTGGAAGCGGCTTCAGATTCAATCACTTGGGTATATTGTGTTCAAATGAAGGATTCACAGGTCTCGAGTTTGCTGGTGGAATTCCTGGAACTGTTGGAGGAGCTGCTTATATGAATGCCGGAGCAAATGGGCAGGTGATGCTGGTTCTGACCGTAAAAGAAATGACATCTGAAACTGTATGTGAATGAAGCAGCTGATTGGGTATTTTTATCTTGTTTTTTATGTTCAAGGAAACTGCTGATGTTATCGACAGCATTGAGATTGTAACAACTGAAGGCAAATTTCAGATACTGAATAGAACGGATCTTAATTTTGGCTACCGAACATCACCATTTCAAGATATGGAAGACTTGGCAGCCATTGTTGCTGTTACATTCCAACTGAAGCACTCGGAATCTGCAAGGAGAAGGCAACAAGAGTACTTGGAAAGGTAATGAAATCTGAGGGTCATAATGCTTCTGTTGGGTTTGTGGAGCCTAACTAGTTCTGTACACTTCACCTCACGGTCACAAATCCAACTCCGCGGTGAGTTGGCAGGGGATTTCAGGGGCAGTGCCCCCTACCCAAGGGTGGGGGTTGTGGCCCAAGACAAATTTACAAGGCGTGTTATGGTAATCTGTTGATGTAAATTCTAACATATGTATTATTGTTTACACAAGCACCCGCATTTTGACTATTTGGTGCAGCTTATATGAGTTGCTTATAGTTTTTTGTATTTTCAGAGTCTCTCTCAAACTGTTTAATGTAGTTTCTGCTTACAGCTTATTGAGTAGAAATAGCTTAAATAAATTTTAAAAAACTGATTACTATTTCGAAAGTGGGGGAGAATGTTTTTGGCTTCTGCTTTGTGATTACCAACTTATCTTATAAGAAGCTCATTTTTTTTCAGTGTAGTGGAATTGGTGTGAGTTGTACCGTGGATGTAGGCAATCTTGTTGAACCATGCAAATCTATATGTCATGTTTTTCTTGTTTGTGATGGATTCTATTGTGTGTGTGTGGTTTATTCCACAAGAACTTCAAGGTGATAAATGCTAACAGGTCTATGATTTTGTTTACAGGAGGAGAATCTCTCAGCCAGTGAGAGAGAGAAGCGCTGGCTCAGTGTTTCGCAACCCATCCAATTCGGGGGTTTCAGCAGCGGAGTTGATTGAGAGAGCTGGATTGAAAGGTCACAGAGTTGGAGGGGCAATGGTTTCAAACATCCATGCCAACTTCTTCATTAATTCTGGTGGCTCAACTTCTGAAGACATGTTGGAGCTCATCAATTTGGTTAAAGAGATGGTCTATCAGAAGTTTGGTATACAACTCAAGGAGGAGGTATTATATGTTCATCCATTTTGTAACAGTTTAAACTCAAACAGAGACAAATGACCTGTCATGTGACATTTGAAGAGAGAAATGAAAATTGTACTTGCAAATAAAACACGTGCCTTGCAAAATTCTCATAATTCTCTTGGACGTTAATCTTCAGGAAAAATCTACGAGTTCTGATTATGTGTTTGGATCTTGGATTTATGAAGGGATTTGTGGAGAAAATCTTTCACAAATTCAAAATCCAAACACAGTTTTATTGTTGTAAAGCTTTCTACGAATCCTATTTTTTCTTTTTTCTTTTTTTGTGTGCGCGCATGCATAAATAAGTTGTTATTACACCTCATGTTTGGCATTTCTGGAAATTTTGGTATGGCTTTGGTAATGACACATGAGACTGAGACCTAACATTCGGTTCCTCTCTGCTTGCATTTTTGTCCTATTGAAAAACTTATCCCTTTTTTAATTGAGTTTAACAGCTAAGATTGAGACTTAACTCAAGTCAGGTGTATATAAATATATTTTATTGAGCTTAATAATGAAAATATTATTATTTTTCTAACGAAAATAGACAAATAGTTTAGATTAAAAATAAATTAAAAGATTATAATTTAAATTAATCAAATTAAAATTGTATTATATATTTTGTTACTAGGATCAAAACTTTGGATTTTTTTTTTTTTTTACTTATAATTTCTCAATTTTATTTATTTTTTAAATATTGTATTGAATGGATAGACTTTTCTTAGATTTTATTGGAAAAATTCCTATTTGGTAGAGATAGGGAAAAATTTCAACATCTTTTAAGCCATACTTGTTTGGCTCTTTAGGAAGGGAGGTTGGATTAATAGTTTATGGGACCTACTTAAAAAGTGTTTGGTTGAGAACATGAGTGACCTAAAGAGTATTTGGTTGGGAACATGAGTGAGGGGGATTAACTATTTCCTTAGACTAGTAATCCCGCCCGTGTGGTAAGACTAACAAAGTCAAGGGAGGGTTGAGATTAGAAATTGAGTGAGAGGATTAGTAGAATTTTAAATGATTTTTAAACAAAAATTATATTTTTTAGAGTAAAAAAAATAATTAAAATATTAAAAAAAATACTAAAACTTAAAAAATAATAATTTTATATATTAATACTATTTATAGCATTACTAATCTGGTAATATACAAACAAATACTCTTTATCCTATCGTTTCAATCTAATATCATCATATTAATAATCTTCTTACTTAATCTCACTATATTCATCTTATAGAGTTAAATAAACGTGGCCTTATGGTTCAATTCTTATTGTGTCTTGTTACATTGAAAAGAATTATAATATTATAATTTTGTAAATATTTTTAATCAATTAAACTGAAATTTTCGGAATTTTAACATTAGTCAAAACAATCGATTGTCACGAGCAAACTTGTAAAAAAGTCAAACGTCGAATTAAGAATTGACATGTTGAAGATTCATTCAGAAATTATCATTTTTAGTATTTTAAATTTTTATATAAAAAGTATATTAAAAAAATTGAGAGAATACATTAATTTTTTAACCTTGAACTAAAATATTGTATTTTAAATTTCTTCAATTTTTAACTTTTGATTTTTTTAATTTTTTAACTTTCTATTCTAATTCCTCCACGGCCGCCCATGTTTTTTTTAATCATCATTACCATATGCTACAAAATAAATAAATAATTAATTAAGATATGATTTGTTAATTATATATTTTAATTAAAAAGCTAAAAAATCACTATTAGTTATCATATCACTTTCTATTTTTTTATATATTTTTTTATAAAAGTCAAAAAATTACTAAAATAACTTGTTTCTAAACGAGACTTGAGAGTAGTTTAATTGCTCAAAGTTTTTGTATCTAACTAAGGTTATGTTTGTTTGGCGGGGTGGGAAGCTAGATGGAATTAAGATAGCTGTGAATCCCACCCACAGCTTGTTTGCTATTGATTTGGGAGGGGGGATTGCTAGTGTGGATGGCTTAATAATCTCCCTCCCTAAGAGGTTTAGTTTAGGTGAATTTTAGGTGGAATTAAAAAAATAGTGAGGGGATTAAGTCTATTTTATATAAAAATTTTATTTTTTTTACTAAGTGCACCGGTTTGTTTTAATATTTATTTTAATTTTTTAATATAGAAATTATTTATTTATTTATTTTATATAAAAATAATTTAATAATCCTATCACTAATCCTCTCCCACACTATCATCAAAATAAACACACTTTTACTTAATTCTCTCACTAATAATCCCCACATTAACAATTTCTTCACTAACAATTTTTTCACTAACAGTCTTATTTAACCTAATCCGCCAAATAAACGTGGCCTAAAAGTATGTATAGATAAAGAGCACGATCGAGAGCAACCATGGGATGAAGTTTAATTTTAAAAGAAAAATATTAAAAATTGATATAAAGTTAGTTAAATTTTCATTAATAAATTAGACTACATCAATTTTGTAAAATTTAGGATTTGTTAGTGATAAATCCATTTCTATAGAGATATAATATTAGGTCTAAAGATTGATCTTTTATAAAAATAAGAACATAATTAATAAAACTATTTGACAAGAACTACAAATTATTATTTAAATATATTTTTTGGGTAAATTATAATTTAACCCCCTGTAGTTTGCCTAAAAAACACAAAACCCCCATATAGTTTCGTTTGTAACACTTAAACTCCCTATACTTCATACCATAGTGCAATATCTGACGGAACTGTTTGTTTAAACAGTGCGTGTGTTACACGAGCATGAATGGTGATTGAAACAGTGTTTCCGGCCCAAAAACATATGGTAAATGACCAAAACACCCTTATTGCCACATATATACACAAATCAAGACCCAAACAACATAACCCTAAACTGAAATTTGCCCAAAATTTTCAAAAGCTGCCCAGATTTTTCTAAAGTTGAAGATTTTGAAGATTATTGTTGAATGGCTTTTTCATCTGCTTCCAAAAGTGGACAGTTAAGGACAAATGCTCCAAGACTATGTTATTGTGGAGAGAGATTCCCTGTGAAAACTTCAATGACATCTGGAAATATGGATAGAAGGTTTTATGGTTGTGCAAAACATGGGGTAAGCAAAACTTTTTTTTTTTTGGAAAAAAGATTGAATTTTGATTCATATTTTTTTTGTTATAGGTTGGTGCAACTTGTGGCTACTTTGAATGAGTTGATCCACCTATGTGCTAACGTGGGAGAGAGGTGTTGTCAAAGATGATTGCAAAGATGAACAAGTTGGAGAAGGAACTAGCAAGAAGTCGTAGAAGGGAGAAAATGTTTTGTAAAGCTCTATTTGGTATATAGGTTTTTTTTTTTTTTTTTTTTTTTTAATAACAATTTTATGGGTAAAGCTAGCTGGAAGGAAGAAAAATGGGTTGTTATTGGGCCATAGAGTTTGAGAGATTAAAAATATAGTGAAGGTAAAAAAATGAAGGTGTACAATGGTCTGTGAAGCAATTATAATGAAAGAATGTTTTGGGTCATGAAATGTAAGCATCTAATGAACCAAAGAAATGCAATAAAATTGTTGAATACATCTTTCAAGAACATTAAAGAATAGAAATATGTTGGTTCCCATTGTTCCCCTATTTCAAACATGCTTCATACAAAACAATTTCAGCAAGTGTATTAATAAACAATTTCAGCAAGTAAACAATTTCAGCAAGCAAACAATGTGTAAATATCAACTCAGAATTGTATAATTCAACTCACAGTACTTTAATACAAGCCATAATTCAACCTGCTGGGCTTCTCAAAACATAGTAAACTAAGATATTATTGTTTACTAGCCAGTTTCAAATTCAAAAACAAATTGGTACAACTCAGTTAATGATTTAACAAGTTGAAAAGTACTCAAAACACAACAAAAGCTGGCTTAAAACACAAAAACAGATGCCTAGTTCATCATGCTTTGCCTTTGCCTTTGTCAGTTTGCCTTCGAATTATAGCTTTTGCAGACCCACCTCCTCCTCTACCTCTGGTTATGAAGCTACCTCCCCATGCAAATCTGGATATAACCCTACCACCTCCAACTTTTTTACCCCTTCATCTGCCATAACTAGTGGGCTGCAACACACACAAGTATCCAATTACATTTTGTGGAATACTATAAAAGCAAATAAAGTTGCATAGAAGAGAGAGATAAAGTTTACCTAAGATGAAGATGTGTTACCCATCCAAGTTGGGAAATGTGGAGAATTTTGGCCAACTTCAGTAATCCTGGGTTGTAATGATTTAACAAGTATGCAATCAAATGTTATAAGTAATGTGTAAAAAACATATGAACTTGCAAATGAAATTTGAGTATACCTGAGATGATGAGTTATCAAATTCTGGAAAACTGTATTGAACTCTAATGGGCTACAATGATAATGGTCCAAGTAAGCAATTATATGTTGTCAACTATGTCAAAAACCAAATGACACCCATAGAAGAGAGAGCTTACCTGAGATGCTGATGTGTTGTCTCTCATACTTGGAAATTCTTCAAATGTTTGGCCAACTCTAGTGGGCTGCAATGATGTAACAAGTATGCAAATCAATAATAGAACTGGGCTGCAATGATGTAACAAGTATGCAAAGTGGACAAATCTTACTTGAGATAAGGATGTGTTGTCCCTCATACTAGGGAGCTTTCTTCTAGGCTGCAATGATTTGAAATTGGAGGTTCAGGTTACAAAATGAAATGAAATGAAATTGTTGTAGAATGTATTGCAAAATGAAATGAAATTGGAGGTTCAGGTTACTTGAGATGCTGTTGCTGTTGCTGTTACTGTTGCTGTTATTGTTGCTGCTGAAGGTGGCTGCTGCTGGTTACTTCTTTTTTGCTTAAAAAGCCCGGACTTGGGATGGACAGGACCCTTACAAGACCTTTGGTTGTGACCTTTCTGAAGGCATCTAGCACAAACCATGAACCTATTCTGCCTTGAAACTCTGATAGGGTTTCTTGGCTCATCTATACCCTTTTTTCTCATTTTTGGTGGTCTTCCAGGCTGCTTTTTGTATAATGGAGGAGCCACTGTTGGAAATCCTATTTCAACCCAATTATTTTGGCCTGGAACAGGGTGAATCATTGAGTTATAGGGTACAAGATAATGTTGCTTACTCTAACAAGGGTGCACATAGTCCTCTGGCTTCTCTCTTTTAACATATATGAAACTTACTGCATGTTTACAAGGTATTCCAGCCAAATCCCAAATCCCACATCCTATAACTGCATTTCCTTTCCTCCAAATCAACTATATGTGTGGTATCACCATAATCTACTTCAAATTTTCTGTTACCACAATAGGTTGCAAAACAATTCCTAGCTTGCACCTTCAGTGCTTTCAAATCTTTGACAATGTTGGGACAAATTTCACCAGTGTATTTTTCCATCCCTTCCTTCTTGATTTGAATCCTGTGCATTACCCTCTTTCTAATCCATTCAAGCATGCTGATTATGGGTTTGTCCCTAGCTTTCAAGATGTTGTTATTGAATGACTCACACATGTTGTTCACCAATGTATCACACCTATTTCTTGGGTTGAAATGGGACCTAGTCCATAAAGCAAGATCTATCTTCCTTAGCCACTTGTATGCTTTCTCTTCTGAATCCATTTCCTTCAACTTGTTCATGTGAAATTCAAATTCCCTCACAGTCCCAGCTGCAGCTGTCTTCCACAATAGGTCCCTCAATTCAATCTCTTTGAACTTTGCTCTGAAATTTGAGTAAATATGCCTCATACAAAACCTATTACATTTGGTATTACCTCCTCAAATGCAGGTACCAAACCCCTTCTATCTGTCAGAAATGAAGACCCATCCCATGTCATCAGCACTACCAATATCATCCATGAGTTTCCTTAAAAACCATACCCAAAAATCTTTACTTTCTGCCTCAACAGCTGCCCATGAAATTGGAAAATAGTTATTGTTTCCATCCCTTTCAAGTGCACATAATAATTGTCCACCATAGATTCCTTTCAAATGACACCCATCCAATCTTATAATGGGCTTGCATCCTCCAACAAATCCTGTTCTAAGGGCTGCAAACCCAACATATAACCTCTGGAAAACTTGGGGTAATTCTAAGTTAGGCCTAAGCATGTCTTCATTGGACCTATCCACCACTGCTTGCATTACACTGTTAGGATTATGTAGCCTCACTGTTTCACAATAATCATACACCTTTGCATATTGGACCCTTTGATCCCCTTCAATAACTTCTCTTGCTTTCTTTTTAGCCCTGTACAATTGAGGTCTACTAACATCAACCATTAACTCCCTCCAAATTGTCTTTTGCATAGGCCCAACTTTGATGTTAGGGCCATCCCTTAACTTGTCCATATACTTGTGTGCCAAGTAAGTTGAGTTCACCAAGCGATTATTATATGACCTTCCACATGCATACTTTGGCTGGAATGATTTTATTTGAAAAGTTCTTTTACCTTACATGAGAGAAGCATGTAATCTCCATCCACATCTATGCTTGCACACTACAGTAATCCTAGATTTGTCATTCCGTATGTACTTTATGTCCTAACCATGTTGGATATTCCACTCTTTTATTGCCTTTCTAAAAATTTAAGGGGTGGCAAACTTCATGCTAAGTTTGAGTTGTGGCTTCTTCATATCTACTTCCTCAATGAACTCAGGATATTTATCTTCACATTCCTCATCTGATGAGTTATATACACTATGTAAATCTTCATACTCAGGATCAGAATACCACTCTTCATCTGCCCCTTGATCACATGAAGGAGGTTGCCTCTTTCTTTTCTTTACAGTCTCCCTTGGTGAGAAAATATCATCATCTTTTGGCATCTCTAAACCCTCATTCAACCAGCCAGGTTCATCACTTTCATAGTCTTCATCTTCTGAACCACTATCATCATTCCCATCATCAATGTAATCAGGATCATCACTATCTTCTTCATCCCAAGCTGTATTATCCCTTTCCTTATCTCTGACATCTTCATCTGCTACTCCTTCATCCCTATTTCCATTATGCATTTCCTCATCACCTACATCTTGCACTCCATCTCCACAATCCATCTCTTCTTCACTTATATTTTCCATCTCATGCCAATTCAGTGCCTGCTTAGCAATAACTGGTACTCTTGGGGGTACCAAATGTTTCCCTTTTAGACTTATCACTTGTAATGGTTCTTGACCCTTCTCCACAAATAAGGGAATCACATCTAAACCCTCATAATCATATATCATGGTGTATATATCAACATCTTCTTCAATTATTGTTAATCCATCATCCAAAGTTTTTCCAGGTTTCCTATACCACAAAACAGAAGTACTATAACCATCTATTTTCATCTCCCTCAAGATGGTATAAATCTCAATAAAAGACAATTTGTTAGGATCAACATCAGATATGTATTCCACTTTCTCTTGTTTATAACCAATATTAGGAGGCTTATTGAAGTACCTATTATAGTTGATCTCAAAAATCTTTTTTTTTTTTTTACCTCATTGCAGAAAACAACAAAACTTCACAGTATTACATTACAAAACTCAAACTCATTGGGACCACATAACAACAATCATAATCCTTGGACCACACTATTTAATTCATATTCAAATCCCCTTGGGATCACAACAAACTATACCCCACATTCACCAAAATTCAAAAACATTACACCAATACAAGCATGGCATGCATGAAAAATTACAAAATCTATAAACAGAAACAAAATATATGAATGGAATAAATGAATACAATTATAAATAGAATATATGAACAGAATACCCCATCTAAAAAGTCAACATCATAAAAAAAACCCAAGGTTAACATCATAAAAAAATACCTGTTGTTTATGAACCTCTATACCCCACCCCACCCCACCCCACTTTAACTAACATCCCAAAAAAATAAAGTAATAAAATGTATGAATACAGAAAACTAAAGTATACAAAAACAAATATGTGAATAAAAAAATCCCACCCATCCCCCCCAAACTTTAACCACAATCCCCAAAAATTAAAGCAATACGGGCATATCATGCATAAAACATTACAAATTTTGTAAATCGAAGTCAACACACACTCAGTTATGAATCAAAATTAGGAAAAATCAACATCTAACGATCCAAATAAATTAGGGTAAACAACACATACCTAGACTAGTAATGGCGTTCGCAATATGATAGTGAAATCGATGATGAAACCTTAGTTCAATCCAATCAACCACGGTGAAAGAGAAGATAGAGAAAGAGAGAAGATAGAGATGCGAATACTGGTATTAGTCAACTGAAACGAAATGACTGAGGGATGTAAAATATCTAGGGGCATTTATGACTTTTTACAACTTCTGTTACATCTGTCGGATATTGCACTATGGTATGAAGAATAGGGGATTTAAGTGTCACAAATGAAACTATAGAGGGGCTCCGTGTTTTTGAGGCAAACTACAAGGGGTTAAATTATAATTTACCCATATTTTTTTTTTAATCCTACAACCGTCATATCACAATAGGGCCATCCCCGGCCCAAACCATTGGCATCGAAAAATTCATTTGCTGGCGACTGGTGGTGATATGGACAAATAAACAGATTAACTAAAAAAATAAAAAAATAACATGTGGAGAGATAAATGATACTTAGACATGTAAATAATATAGATAGATCATTGATGTAGGGCGAAAGATACCACATTAAGGTCGCTTAAGTTACATTTATAGTTTTTGAATTTTGTTTATTTGGTGGAGATGATGTGTTTTGTATAGTTGTACAGATTTGGCAGGTAACACGCAAATTCAAGCAAAAAGTAATGCAAAAGCATATTCTTCATGCGAGTAGTAAAAATTCTCGGCTCGTTACCTCATCGCACGTGCAACCCACCACCGCTCGAGCGAAAATTAGGGTCGCTCAAGCGGCCCACCTAGGGTTGCGTGCGCAAAAATTCTAGCCTGTTCTGTTGGGAATAAAAAGAAGAAAAGAGGCTGCACTTAGGTGTCAAAAATATTTCAAGGAAAAGAAGAGGCTAGGGTTTGAAGAGAAAAAATTCTCAAGCTTCAAGGATAATTTCATGGAGGCTTCTTCTTCTTCTACTTTTTTCCACTCCTCTATGAGTGGCTAGGCTCCTCTTTCTAGGGTTTTGATGAAACCCTAGCCAAGTAAGTAGGTTTTCTTTTTGGTTTTGTTTGAACAGTTGTATGGTTCTCAAAAAGTTTTCTAATATAATTTTCCATCATTTTTTCAAGTATTCTTCTTTTTGTGATTGTTGAATGCTTCCCATGCAATGTTTTTTGTGCTTTCATGTTCAAGGTATGAGACAAGCCATACTACGAGGGACGAGTTGTGTTGCTACCCTAGTTTAGAGTAAACGACTCGTACTACTTGAGATGGTTTGTGCATATATATTAAATGTGTTAATTTTCTTGATCAATACTTTGAACTTGTAATTGCAAAGTATTATTTAGTTCGAACCGTAACATAATTGATTTTCAAATTGAAATCGTATTTACGTAACTAGTGGTAAATTCATTACCCTAGATTTTTTTCAAAATCGATAATTTCATCTTTATTTATAATTATTCCATTATTTGTTTTGTTTAATTTAATTATCATTAGGTTATGAACAATCATCTCTTTCATTAAAATTAATTTAGAAATTTAATAATTAAATTAGTTTAATTTTTCGTTTGTCCCTGTGAATCGATACCTGAATTTACTATTATTTTAAAGAATTTGATATAGTTTAATGTTTATTTTTAATGTATGAAATGACCCATCAATCATAGATTGATAAACAGTGAATAAATAGATAAATAAGTAAAAATAATATAATTTTTTAAATTATTTTATCCTTTTAACCTCAATTTTTAAAATTAAACATATGAGTCAAGTGTTCTAAAATTCATCAATGACATTAAAATAATAAATTTACCAGAAAAATAAAATAAATAAAACGTGAACTGCAGCCCTACCTCATTTTTCAGAAAATAATGTGGGTGAGAGAGCCGTCCTGAGATATGGGGATAAGCATGAGAGATGAGACGCGACTTTCAGAGAAAAACTGGTGGCCCATCAGTCGTGTAGTGCGCCCACAGACAGTCCCCCCAGCCACATAAATAAATAAATGCATACAATATATGCAATACCTGAAACCGGTCACCGTTTTTACGATTCCACATTCAAGACCAGTTTTTTATTTTTATTTTTCGACAATGTTATATGTATTAATTAATGTATTGATATATATTATAATATTATTATTTTAAAATTATAAATTCCATCTATTATATAACTTATAAAGATTTAAATTTTTTAAAATTACATTACATTTTTATTAATATATTAATTAATATGTTAATTGGTGCGTGTACATTTATTTATTATTTTTTTTATGGAATTGTGAGGAAAATTTCCCGAAAACCAGGAGCGACGCCTCTGGGTCCCACTCCAGCTACAGTCAGTGGTGTGCGTATGTGACATATATGAGAGAAGTTATTTGGTAGTTTTTGTACATTAGTAATTAGTTATAGATTGGTGTTGGATGATGAGTAATCACAGAGATGTTGGGTGGTCATACATGTATGGTCATGCCGTGTTTTAAGTGTGTTGTGATGGGTGGGGATAATAAAATTTTTACTTTTGTATTTAGTGATTAAATTCCTAAATTATCAAATAATTTTTCAAAACAATAAGGGTATTTAAAGATTGATGAGAGTATTACTACAAGGCAGCCAACACCTAATAATTATGGAAACTCATTTTTTACCATCGGTTTGGGAATTATCTATTTTATTAGTTTTTTTTTGTTATTTAAATATTTTAATATAGTTAATAAAATTGTGTTCGAGATGATAATTGAATTTTTTTTTTTTTGAGTTAATTTGGATAAGTTATTGGTTGGTCTCGGGGTACCGCCACGTAACATCTAATGATATTGTGATTGGTGAAAAGAGTAAGGTTTACGAATTTGGATTGGAACACGATGAATTATGATTGGTGAGTGAGGGGCATGGCCACTTGGCTTCTTGCACCAATCAATAATTTTTATTAATTTGATAATTGTAAGAAAAAAAAATAATTATAATTTAAATATAATATTTTATTTATTTTAATTTATTTTATCTTCATTAACTATTTTAGTTACAAAATAGGTCCCAAATAGGGCTTTGGGGCTATTCGACCGCACACATTTCACGCATCTCCCAAGCGTTGGACGTTTGAAAAAATTAATTAATTTGCATAGGATTAATACACAAAATATAATTATTTAAATATATAAATTTTATATTTAATAAATGGATAAATTATAAATACACTTTTTAAAATTTGACTAAAATACGAATGACATCTGTAATTTTAGAAATTACATTTCATCCCCTGAAATTTCTAATTTCATGACAAATTGTCATTTTATTAATAAATCATAAAATCAATTAACAGTTTTAATGATGTTACAAACATATTTCAATTAATAATTTAGATAATTTTATTATTGTATAGAAGAACAATTATGAATTTTCTTTTTTAGTTAATTCTATTAAATAAAAAATTCTGACAATGAGATATTTATAATTTTTTAAATCCCATAAAATAATTTGTAATTTAAATAAACCTCAAAAGGTATATTTTTAATTTACCCTTAATCAATATACTAACCTTACAAAAAAAATGATAAGCTTTTATAGTTAACCAGTTGTGTACACAAAATCGGAGTGACCATTTTGGACTTAAGAAATAATTTTGTATTTTATTTTCAAATAAATTATATTGATCTCTTTTGAAATTTAAAAAATATATATATAATAAATTTTATGATTTTGATATAATTATATTGATTTTTTTTTTAGTAAAATTAAAAAGATCAAAATTAATGCAAGTATGAAAATTTTAAAAAAATATACAAGATACAATATATATTTAAATGTAAAAGAAATAGTAATATTATTTAACAAATTTATGACCAAAAAAATAATAAAGTGTTATGCAAGTTAAAATTTTAAAAGAATTAAGTACAAAGAGTTAAATTTGTAAGACGTATTATGTGCTCTTTTGGGAAACTCGTAAAAAGTTAGCTTTTAGTTTTTTATCAATTTTATGTCATATCATCTCTCACATAATTTATTCATAAAAAGACAAAATAAATTAAAAAAGTCAAAAAATTAATTTTTTATCAACTTCTCAAAATACCCCTTTTAAAAATTTATAGAGAAATCAACATAATTTACCCTTTTTATCCCACCACCATTTGAGTGTTTGTAAGTTATTAAGTAAATATTTGGGAGATTTAGATATAGGTCCTATAAAGTGGATTTATTATTCAATAGAGTATATGATAATTAATGATATTTTTTATAATACATATTTAAAAAATGTCACTAATTGTTAATTTTTAGTTACAGTTTAAAAATTTTATTACAAAAAATATCAATAATTATAAGTTTTAGTAACAATTTAAAAAATAGTTATAAAAAAAATTGCTAATTTTTAACTTTCAGTGATAATTCGAAAAAAATTCGTCACAAAAAAATATCACTAATTGTAAATTTTAGCAACAATTTATAAAAATTGTGATAAAAAAGTCATTAATTGTCAATTTTTAACGACGTATATAAAAAATTGTCATAAAAAGTTATTCTTAACAACGATTATACGATGACTTATTTTCAAAAGGACTTTATAAAAATTAAGTTTAATTATTAATACCAATTAATAGCTTACCCTAAATACTTTTAGCGTTGCACTTTTGCACCGTCATTTTGTTGAAGAGAAGTTATATGGTAGTTCTAAGATATGGCCAAATGGAGCTCTAAGAACATTACGATTTGATGACCAAGGATGGGGAACAGTAAGAATATGATATTCTGGGTTTGGTAAAAGCAAGCATTAGTAATATTATAAACTCACTCTTATCAATTAAGAAATTATTCATAATTTTTATTTTGTAGTTCAGATTCATTCTGTATAAACTTTACATGAATCTCACACTTAAGAGTGGAAATTTGTGATACGACATGATAACACGACTCGAATCGTATACAAAATTAACGAGTTAGAATTAACCATTTCCTGACACAAACACGTATATAATACAACTCGATAGCACAAATATTAAATAGATCAGGTTAATGTCAAATCTATATAATATGAAATTAACACGAATAACACATACAATAAAGAATTAGTTACACATTTTAATATTATTTCTATTAAAGAGTATCATGACATTTTTTTAAAATTTCTTACGTAATTACATTTAATTTATTAAAAAAATCAACCGTGCTAGAGAGCTCGAATTGAGCCTCCCCGAATCCCCCTAATTACGAAACGACGTCGTTTCGTCGTTCGAATTTTTTTTTTTTTTTTTTTTGAATCAGAAAATCAGAATCAGACGCAGAAGAAAGAAGGAAGAGAAGAAGAAAGAAAGAAGAAGAAAGAAGAGAAGGCAGAGGCGGAGGAAGAAGGCAGACGCGGAGGAAGACGATCGGCGGAGCTCGACGATCGGACGGAGCTGCGACGATCGGACGGAGCTGCGACGATCGGACGCTCGGCCGGAATGCAGGGGCCATTTGTGTGTGTGTGTCTCCCTCCTTCTCTCTTCTCTCCCTCTCTTTCCCTCTCTGCTCTCCGCTCTCCCTCTCTCTCTCTCCCTCTCCCTCTCCCTCTTCCCTGCGTTTGAGCTCGAAAAATGGTCAAAAATGGAGGAAAAAAAAGAAAAATAAGAAAAAAAACCTAATGCCCAAAACGACGTCGTTTTGGGCATTAGGGGGATTCGGGGGAGCAATATTTCGAGCTCTCAAACATTATTCTAAAAAAATATGTAAAATACGATTTTAAGTGTAATATAGATTTTGTTTTTACTTTTAATTGAACTTAATGTATTTTTTATCTATTATTTAAGTTAATCTAATAAAAAAATATAATAATAAAATATAACTTTTATAAATTAAGAAAATAAAATTAAGCTGAAATAAAATATTTTTATAAATAATTTCATTTAATAGAGATTAATTTCATTAAATTTAACTTGTAAAAAAAATTAAAATTTGTTTCATATATTTGATATTTTAATTAATAATAATTTTTTTAATCTGACACGTTAACACGACATAAATTGATACGAATCAAAAAAAATATGACACGATAACAAAAATAATAAACAATTCAAATTAATATTGAACTGTATACGGACCAAAAATAATATGATACGATAATAAAAAATAATAAACAACTTAAGTTACTATTGAGATAATTTTAACACAAACTTATTATGATAACACAAAAATATAATTCAACATGACACCATGTCCATCCTTACACAAATTAATCAGCAACCCGGGGTGGATTAATATGGACCACAGAGTTTTGGTAGAAGCATTGTCACGTAACGGCCGTGGTTACTTTTAATAATTTATTCATTTTATTGTTTGTAATGTACAGTCCCACTTTTTTGCATGTGGAGACCTGGTTTCTGACGAAAACAACTGCGGCCCCAACCCACTAATACTACTCTAACTCTACACCCAGTAGCCCCCACAACACACACACACACATATGCTAGAACATACCTCCGTCTATATATACCCCACATGTTCTCCCTACACCATTCCCGATTAATCTCTCTCTCTCTCTCTCTCTCTCTCTCTCTGTGTAAAAATCGTGCCAACAAAAATGCGAATGAGTTGCAATGGATGCCGGGTCCTCCGAAAGGGGTGCACCGACAACTGCAGCATCCGACCCTGTCTTGAGTGGATTAAATGCCCCGATTCCCAAGCCCACGCCACCGTCTTCCTCGCCAAGTTCTACGGCCGCGCCGGACTCATCAACCTCATCAACGCCGGACCTCAACACCTCCGACCCGGTAACTAACCCACCCCTACACCTCACCCAAATATCCAAATTATACACTTCACTTTGATTTTATTGTAATTTTTAAGATAGATATACATCGTACATCACGATTAATTTCAAACTGACCCAACTGTATTAGCTGCCGTTTGGGAACATAATTGGGAGGGAGTTGGGACTTAAATAAATAAGTATAAAAAACAAATTAGATTAAATAAGTCATTACATCTCAATTATAATCACTTTATTTAGAAATAATAATAAAATATTTTTTTTATAATAATATTTTAAAACTGAACTGAATTACAATTTACTGGTTTAAATTGGTTTGGTTTCAATGATTTAGTTTGATTTCAAATTTTATAGAATCATAATTAATAATTCGATCTTGATTTATAACTTAACCAATTGGAAGTATCTTACCCCACATATATTGAGCTTCAATTCTTTAATCTAATCCCATGAATACCCATTTGTTCTTCTAACCCGTTTTTGTTCCTTTTGATTTACAGCGATCTTTCGATCACTGCTATACGAGGCTTGTGGGAGGCTTGTGAACCCGATTTATGGATCCGTCGGGTTGCTCTGGTCCGGAAATTGGTCGCTTTGTCAGAAGGCCGTGGAGGCGGTTCTGAAAGGAGCTCCGATTACCCGGATTGAGTCCGAAGATGCGGAGCGCAACAACGGGCCGCCTTTGAAGGCTTACGACATTCGTCACGTTTCCAAGGGTGACTCGGCCGGCTCAAGCGATCTTCACCGGGTGAGGACCCGGTCCAAGTTCAAGAAGTCGGGGGTGAAGAAGCCCAAGACTAGGCTTTGGGTCGGATCTGGGGACGATTCGGGTCACGAGGAGATGAACCGGTCGACGAGTCATGAGTCGTCGCTGAGTCACCAGTCCGAGTTTGCGGCGAATGTGGAGGTGGAGAGCTTGGAGGCTTCGTTTTTGCATAGAGCCGAGCCGAAGTCAGACGCGAAGCCCAATGATGGAGCTGTTGAGGATGGTGAAGTTGAGCTGGAGCTGACTCTCGGCTTCGAGCCAATTTCACGGTCTCATCACAGCGTGGATACTAAGGAAAGTGCAATTGGCCGATTCAGTGATTCGGTGGCTGATGATGGCGAATGCAGGATGGAGCTGAGGCTGTGATTATCCTGCGTGAGCGTGACTGATGATAAAGATAGGGTTTAGTTTTAGATTTTTTTTTTTCTTTTTTTTCTTTGGTATACAGATAATATTTTGTTTTGATTTCATCTTTTTACCCTTTATGAAAAGAGATGTACAAATGTGATGGTAACATATAAATATGTGAACAGACAACCTTGAAAGGGGAATTTCCAAAAAGAGATGAGAAACTCCACTTCTTGTGTGAGATGATTGTAATACTTAAGTCTTATTTATTGTTATTTTCTCTTTTATATATAATTCATAATTTCTCACATTTTTTTATTTTTATTATAATTACTAAAATTTTAATTTAATTTAGTTTTAATTTATAATTAATTCTGAATTTATAATTATTTATTATAATTCTTAACTTTTTAATAAGAAATTGAACGTTTTTATGAAAATTGTTTCTTTGAATTTTTTTCCATAGAGCAAATTGTAAATTGGTTAAATTACAATGACATCCTTAATTTAAAAAATTACACTTCACTCGCTGTCAGATTTTGTTGTCTCTTAACAAATGCAAAAAAAAAACTGCTAATGACTTTAATGCCCTTTATTAAAATTAGGAAAATACCACATTACACTATTCCATTTCCAAACCTAACCAACCATGTTACCCACTATTATCTCTCACCACCATCACACAAATCTGCCCTCAACCTTGTCCACCGCACCCACCATCAGTTTTCACAGGCAAATTATCAAAGGATGGGCTTCTCTCTAGTGACTGGACGGCCATGTTGAATCGGTGAGATTCACTATATATTCTTGTAAAAAATTACGTTGATTGAATATTAATAATATTTTGATTGGAACATATTTTTGTCATTGGTAAAAATAATTTTAAAAATAAATTATTAACAAAATGTGTTCTGATCAAGAAGCTATTGATATCTGATTAATGTGATTTTTTTTGTAGAGATGAAATATTCGACAAACTATATATATTGAACGGTTTAAATTATTAAAACGGGATCCTTAATGAGTCTCACGGGCCTACCAATACGATTTAGTTCACACTGAAGAAAAGCCCATTCCATTATGAAACACCTTACCTTTACCAAACCAAAACCACTCAATCCAAGCAACTCATATTTCAACCCCACCACATCTCTCCAAATCCCAATTACACCACTATCACTACCCCAACATCCCTCACTGATGTGGTACAACTAGTAACTATCTAGTCAAACCAAATCCATCACAGTCTGGAAGAAAGAAGTATAGTTCAATTGTGTTAAAATGACCAGAGTCAATTGTTCTATATGCCATCCTAGATAACAAACTCAAGGCAAACACTTTAGAATCATAGATTCCATATGCAAAATTGGGAAAATTGTTTCAATATTCCAGTGACATAAATGACTACAAGGAGCCTAAGGTTTGTTGGTGTAGGAGGGTTCAAGGTTAGAGAAGTGATTAGAGAAGCAAAATTATGTTAATAGTCCAATAATGGCGGAAGTGGTTGAAGAATGAGTAGCATCAACTATGTGGGAATTGGAGAGTGTGTAGCTGGGTGAGGGTGAAGCAAGTGGCTCAAGAAGAAGTGTATGGCAGTACCAAATTGGGCAACATCTCCCCTAAATCTCCAAAATTCCTCTCCTTGAACCTTGGGAAATGGGTCCTATTTATAGGCTTTTCCTTGGTACCAAGAGGACACCCAGTGGCCAAATAGAGAGAAGACATGTGTCCTAGAGGATCACATGGAATATTCTGCCTTGAGCCACCAGGCTGAAGGTGCCACGTGTCCCTCTACATGTATTGTGTAATATCTGTTTGCCTCCGCAACTACTTTTTTGAGCATCGGCAAGTGTAGTTGCGGCGGGAGTGTTTGCCTCTGCACTTGCCTGCTAAGTTTGAACCTCAGCAAGTGCACTTGCAGTGGTGAGCCTCGCCGCTGCACTTGCTTTCTCAGTTCTATTTTGCCAGTACATGCATTCTTAGGACTCTATTAGTCTGCTATCGACTATGTTCGTGCCCACATCAGCGAAGCCTCCACCCTCAGCCACCTAACTACAAACTCCCCAGCTTCCCAGGGCGAAGGTCACAGCCAAGCCTGCTATCAGCCATGCTGCGCCTTAGTACCAAGCCCAAGGGGGCTTCCTTAGTCTTGCCTGTGCGACTAAAGTAAGTCCATGACCTGGGTAATGGAAAGGGAGTCCCTTATGTTCAGGCTACCCTGCTCCCATCTTCGCGGGGTTGCCGCGGTAAACTGGTATTTCTAGGCCTGCTATTAGCTCCAACCAGTCAGTCTTGGGGCCTACTATCAGCCCTAGGCTAGTAATGCCTTGGGGCCTGCTATTTGCGCCAAGCATTAGCCTCTACTTGCAAAGGGAAGCCTCCCTTAAAGGCTACCATCACCTTGGTAGGATATTCCCTCTGCAACTTAGTTGCTGTGGTTGTAGTTGCTGCGGTGACCATTTCCCGCGGCGAGTTCAGACGGCGTGACCGAAGATATTAGAGATGGCGGCGCCGACAGAATGCCTCCGCAACTTGGGCGCTGCAAGTATTGCTTCTACAACTTAGTTGCTTCAGCTTTCTCTTTCTCTCAGCAACTTCAAATGGCGGCGGAACCGAAGATATTAGAGATAGCGGCGCTGAGGCAAAGTGCCTCAGCAACTTTACCGCTGCACATGTTCCCTCCGCAACTTCACCGCTGCAGGTGTTGCCTCTGCAAGTTAGTTGTTTTGACTTTCTCTTTCCCTCAGCAACTTCAGATAGCGGCGAAACCAAAGATATTAGGGATGGCGACACTGAGGCAAAATGCCTCAGACACTTTACCGCTGCACATATTCCCTCTGCAACTTCACCGCTGCAAATGTTGCCTCTGCAACTTGACTTAGGCATTTTCCTTCGGGAAGTCGATTTGGACCCCTCGTGGGTCGGACTTGCTTCGGCTCACTGTTGGTCCACTTCCCTTGTGCTTTTGCCCATGCTCATTTTTCATTCCTGGTTGCCTCTCTAGGGCGACCTCAACACTTAGGTCCATTGTTAATTTGGTGCTTAATTTCTGACCCTCTACAGTTGGTTGAAAATATATATCAACAAATGATACCCCATAATTATATAGAACCAACCAATCCAGAAAAACAAAACCTCCACCAACCCACCAATGAATTTTTTCAAATTGATGCGATTTGAAAAAAATTCCTGATTTTTTTATGTGCAAAAGATATCAATTATTTGAAGAAACAACCACATCAATTGTTAAGAATTCACCACAAGCAGTTACAGATTTTGCAGAGATAATCAATTGAAGAACTCACCTAGATCCAGTGCCAGTTTAATCGTAGCTTCTCTCTTAATCGTCCCCTCCCTGCGGGTGTGAGATTTGTAGGTATTGAACCCAACACATACTCGAAAATCCACCATTTTCCCACACTCACCCACCACTCTTACCCATAAATTGCATGAAATTGCAATCATCCATGAAATCACAGTGCCTTGAATTGATGAGAGAGAGAGAGGTCATGTAGAGCATTGCCCCTTTGATGTTTGACTATTTTTTTACTTACTCTTACAGTTTATTTTTTTATAGTTTGGTTGTTACTGGCTAAACTACCACCGCTGTTGTTGCTGCTGCTGATGATGATAATGGGATTACTGACGGCAAACCCACCTGTTACCGGCAGTGGCTCCATATTTTTTTGATACTAATGGGCACCCAAGAGGGCCCAACCTATGGATCAGGGCTCCGTTCACATCCCAGTGATCAAGGCCCAGCAACTCTAAGAAATCAACACTAGACTAGGACCAACTACATTCAAACACTTGTCAAGCAGAGGCCTAACCACGTAAGCAGACAAAGATCCTACAAAGTTATTGCACCCACACGTCAGCCATTAATGAGTCTCTCACCATGAATGATGCAAGCTAGAATATAGACTTGCGGGCAACACGACAGTCTGAAATGAACAAGGGAATGATGAGTAAAGGATATGAGGCAGCTTCCGAAATTCGTAAAAGGTTAAGTATTCTCATCCCATTCTCTCTCCCTTCTCTCTGTAAACAATCCACCCAGATCTAACTTAATGGTCGGAGTGCCCACGGGAGACTACCTCCCCCTTGTTGGGCCTTTTTGCAGGCACCCCCCGTGGATTCCAACGCCAGAAGACCCATCAGAAGCATGGATAAGTCCATCCCATATCTCCCTTAATTAACCGTATCAACAGTTAGCGTCGTCTGTGAGAACCCTACTTTGGTTAACAGTTGTGCTCATTGTTGCTGGAGACCCACCTCCCGTTACCCCTCTTTTTCTCCCGTCGAGATGGATGGTTACAACGAGATCCATGGCTTCACAACAAAATGTCACCAACCCCCAAGTAGAGCCTTCTAACCTGAACAACCCGCCTCAGTACTTCACAGAGCTCACCAATATCATCAACCGTTTGATTGAGCAAAACCAAACCTTGATCAATGCTTTGCTCCAACGGGGTCTCCCTGTCCCTTCTCCACTGCCACAAGACATTTCTTCAAACCAAGAACAAACCCCAAGCCATCCATTCCAGCCATACGCTCCTCGAGGACCCTTTCCTCCGCCTTTTAACCCGCAAGCTCAAATTTTCGATTTGGAAGGTCTGCGGCCTCCACCACAGGACCTGGATCCCTCATCCCAGGGCTCTCACCCACCACATCACGCTCCTGTCCTTGAAGGTGAGGCCAGCAGCCTTCAGCCCCCACTTCCCTCTGGAGGAGACAACGTTCTTATTTGGGACGCGGAACTATGAGCCATGAAGCTCCAACTTTAGGGGCTCATGCAGAACATACAGAACAAACCCTCCACAACGGCCAACTCCCCATTTGCCACCTCCATCAGGGATAAGCCCCTGCCCTCCAAGTTCAAGATGTCGTCGATCGACACTTTCGACGGTACAACTGACCTTGTCAATCATTTGGAAGCTTATAGGACCCTCATGATCCTCCATGCTTTCCCTGACGAGATCATGTGTCGAGTTTTCCCCGTAACGCTCAAGGGATCGGCTTAACTATGGTTCAGTTAACTACCACCAGACTCTGTCTCCACTTTCCAACAGCTAAGTGACTCATTCCTCAGTCATTTTATTGGCGCTCAGCGTCAGTGACGCCCGACAACTCAACTTCTAAATATTCGACAAACTGACAGGAATCATTGTGGAGCTTTGTCACTCGCTTTAATTTGGAAGCTTTCCAGGTTGAAGAGAATGACAATAAGGTCATTTAACAGCCTTCGTAGCCGGCCTACGCTTATCAAATTTCATTTTCTTCCTCTCCAAAAATCCCCTAACAACCATGGCCACCCTCCTCGCCAAAGCCCAGAAATGCATGAACGCAGAAGACTTCCTGGCAGTCCGCCAAGACCCTACACCTAAATCACAGTAACCCAAAGACAAGCGAAAAAAATCGGAACCCAGACACCCCCCATACCCTCATCCCGACAAACTGCCACGCTCCGACCGAGCGGCACCGCCCCGACCACCAGGTCGTTTTGAGCGGTATACCCCTCTTAACACACCCATAGAGCACGTCCTAAACTAAATCCAGCAAGATTACAACTTAAAATGGCCCAACCTTCCAAATTTCCTTCCAATTGGCGGGATCAGTCCAAATATTGCCGCTTCCACTGCAATCATGGCCATAACACGGACGAGTGCATTAATCTTCAGGATCAAGTCGAGGACCTGGTTCGTCAGGGACGCCTAAATCGGTTGACCGCGCCCCGACCTCACCAAAGGGCCAAAACCGACCCCCTTAGATATAATGACAGACGTACGCCGCTAAGACCAAATAACCAGCCCCGGTAAAATGATAATAGGGCCCCACACCAACTTTGTGCTCCAGGGAACCCCGCTCCCCTAGCAGGAGAAATCAAGGTCATTGCAGGTGGACTCGCGTGCGGCGGACCATCGTGGTCGGCACAACGGGCCGAGCTTCAACGACTCAGAAAGGGGTCAGACAGATAAGTAACAATGATCGACCGACCTCCCAAACAAGCTAAGCGATGTTCAGAACCGATTACCTTCACCGACGGGGATTGCAAAGGCGTCCAATACCCCCATGATGACCCGCTGGTCATTTCCTCTCTTCTTTCCAACTACAAAGTTTGACATGTGCTCATCGAGAATGGTAATTCCTCAGACATTATCTTCCTCAATGCTTTCAGACAGCTTCAGATTGGTGAGAAAAAATTGTCACCTCTGCAAACCCCCTTAGTTGGCTTCACCGAAGACCGGGTAATTTCCATAGGATCCATTGACCTGCTAATCACTATCAGCGAGCACCTGAGGCAAGTTATGAAGATACTCATCTTTCTGGTTATCGATTGTCCCTCCGCCTACAATGTCATACTTGGACGCACAACTCTCAATGCTTTCCAAGCTGCGACTTCCACTTATCACCTTGCAATAAAATTTTTGACCGATTACGGGGTCGGCACCGTAAGAAGCGAGCACACCGTGCCCAGGGAATATTATGTTGCTTCATTAAAGAAAGTAAAAATGAAGGAAGCCATGATCATTAAAGGTCTTGATGTCAGGGACGAGAAGGAATTAATCAGAGGAGAACCAGTGGAAAAGTTAATAGAAGTGCCTATCCACTCAAATGATTCGACAAAGACGACTAAGATTGGCAGCCAATTGTCTCCCCAGGCCAAGGCCGATCTCACGGCTCTCTTAACCGAGCACAGTGATGTTTTTGCTTGTACTCACGAGGATATGTTAGGCATCGATTCTTCTTTCATTACTCATTGCCTCAACATCGAGCCCCATTTCCGACCGTTCCTCGAAAAGTAGCACATCTTCCATCCAAAGTGCAACAGCCTCATCGCCACTGAAGTAGACAAGTTGTTGCAAGCCCAATTCATTAAAAACGTAGATTATCCCAAGTGGATGTCCAATGTAGTACTGGTTCGCTAAAGTAACAGCAAGTGGAGGCTTTGCGTTGACTATTCCGACCTTAACCGTGCATGTCCCAAAGATAGCTATCCACTATCCAGGATCGATCTACTGGTTGACGCATTAGCAGGACACCAGATGTTCAGCTTCATGGATGCATTCTCAGGTTATAACCAAATTTTAATGCACACAACCGATCAAGAGCACACCTCTTTCATTACCAGTCGAGGGACTTACCATTACCGTGTGATGCCTTTCAGTTTGAAGAATGCGGGGGCCACCTACCAACGATTGGTCAATGTCGTTTTCAAATGGGAAGGAATATGGAGGTCTACGTTGATGACATGCTTATCAAAAGCAAACTCTCCTCAGACCACCTGACTAACCTGCGGGAAACCTTCCAGACCTTGCGTAAGTATAAAATGAAGCTCAATCCAGAGAAGTGCACCTTCGGCATTCGGTCTGGTAAATTTTTGGGGTTCATGGTCAGCCACAAAGGTATCAAAGCCAATCCGAAAAAGATCAAGGCCTTGGTGAAAATGCAGTCTCCCAGAATGGTAAAGGAGGTTCAGCGGCTCATAAGCCGAGTGGCGGCCCTCAACCATTTCATATCCAGGGCAACCGACAACTGCTTTCCGTTCTTCAAGGTGCTTCGGACAGCTTTCGACTGGAACGCCGAGTCCGAACAAGCATTCTAGCAATTAAAACAGTGCATGACAAACCCTTCTCTACTCTCCCAAGCAATCCCAGGGGAGACTCTTTTCCTCTACTTTGCCATTTCCACCATCGTGGTCAGTGCTGCCTTGATTATAGAAGAAGACTTGATCCAGCGCCCGATTTACTACATCAGTTGAGCAGTTGGGGGGGCCGAACAGAACTATCCCTTGTTAGAGAAAATGGCTCTAGCTCTGGCCATCGCCTCCAGATGCCTCCAACCCTATTTCCAAGCCCATTCCATTGTAGTCTTTACTGACCAACCTTTGAAGAAAGTCATGCAACAGCCAGAATCCTCAAGCAGGCTCATGCAATGGTCTGTCAAATTAAGCCAATACGAGATCTCCTACCGACCTCAAACAGCCATCAAGGGCCAGGCCGTTGCTGATTTTGTCTTGGAATTCACTAATCTCACCCTGTCCGTGCTCCCCCCACAGCCACAAGCCACCCCTGAGACCGCCAATCCCCATTCGTGGACCCTCAACGTTGACGGTTCATTTAAAAAAGAAGGTAGCAAAGCTGGTCTGATCCTCATCACCCTCGAGGGCGAGTACTTCAAATGTGCCCTCTATTTTTTGTTCGATGCAACTAATAACGAGGCTGAGTATGAGGCCCTGATTGCTGGACTTCGATTGGCCAGGGATATTGGAGTAAACCATATCCAAGTGTTAAGTGATTCCTAATTGGTTGTCGGACAGATTACTAGGGAGTTCGACGCAAAGGAAGAGACAATGCGAGCATACCGGGCCATCGCCCTCCCCCTCATCCGTCTCTTTAATACTTTCCAGATAACGCATATCCCAAGGTCAGACAATTCTCAGGCAGATGAAATGGCTCAATTAGTTTTAGTCGACCAATCATACCTCAGTCATGGTGTTCGAGTTGAATACCTGACCCATCCAGCAATTTCACCAAATCCACAAGAGGTTCATTTCCTCCAAAACAAGCCTATCCCATAGGTCCAAGACATCATCCCATTTTTAGAAGAAGGAGTATTACCAGACGATAAACAGCAGGCTGCTAAAATTAGGGCCCGATCAGCTAATTATGTCATAATCTGTGGCTTACTATACAAACAGCGATTCTTACGCCCATACCTCAGGTGTCTTAGTCCCACTCAAGCAACCTATGTAATAAGAGAAATACACGAGGGCATTTGCGGCAACCATTCAGGCAGGCGATCTCTAGCCCATAAAATTCTCCGCACGGGCTACTTCTGGCCCACGATCAATCAAGACGCCAGCGACTTTGTGATTAAGTGTGATAAATGTCAGCGTTTTGCCCTCATGCACTACTAACGGAATTGATCACACTCAGCAGTCCCTACCTGTAACAACCCCATCGCGTAATACCTTATATTTAATTAATGACGGAGATCGGAATTTTTTGGCCTATTATTCTGATTTAAGTTGGGAATTATGAAAATCATGGAGACTAATTTGTATATGATTTTATGGGAGATTTATTTTGGAATTAGAACTTGAAAGCCTAAGTGGCTCAAGAAAGAATCATTAATGAGTTGAATTATTTTAAATTCGAATATCGGACTATATGGAGACTTGATTAAATATTCGATTCAGATTTATAAAATTGAGATTTGATTAATTGGGTCCGAATTGAAGTTAATTACGTTATGAGGATTGGGAATTAAGGTTATTGCTGATTAAATTTATTTATGAGGTATTTAATCTGAGTATATAATTTATTACCGAAGACCTTGAGTTGACCTGAAATTGAGGGCCTTACTGATGAGAGATTTCACAATTAATGATGGAAATAAGCTTAATTCGATATTTCGAGCCTTTAGGGAGTTTGATTAAAAATATGATTCGGACTGATAAATTTAAATATAATTAATTGGGCTCTAATGAAAGTCAAATTAGGTTAATTAAATTATGTGGGACTTGTGATTAGTCATGATTTTATGTTGTTGATATGGAATTGCATGTTTAAGGATGTGGATTATAAGGATTTGAAGTTGTATCTGTCAGTTATAAGAAAATCTGTTGAAATTATGACATTTGGACTGAAAATTGAAAGACTTAGAGGTGCGATAAACCAAAACTGACCACATATTTATGATCAGCATGATTTTTAGATCCTAATATGAAGTTTTGTAAAAATCTAATTTGGAACGAATTAAATTGATTTTATTAATATTATATCTTATATCTATGTATGTATATATATATATATATATGTCTTGGTTGAGAGAGAGACTCAACAAAAGAGAGAAGGGAAAGAAAAATCTGGAGAGAGAGCAAGAGAAGAAGAGTAAGCTTAAGAATGAAGAAAAAAGATGGGGAAATTGATGGAATTAAAATAGAATTTAAGAGATTGGCTCAAGGTATGTGTAATCAACTTCACCTCTTGAGATTGACCTATTATTTGTTTGAATTCATGACCTAAGATAAAGAGTAAACACCTAATTGAGTTGGGGTTGAGAAGTATAAGTTTAAATGGGCTCTATTCATGGAATTGAACTTTGATTCTTTAGATTCGCTTGATTTAAGAGTCAATTTCCTTACATTTGCTTATCTTGAAGTTGATATGAGATATTGAGCCTTAATCTTGAGGTTTTGTATGGTTAATCATATATGAAATGAAGATCTACATAAGTTTAAAAGAAGAAGTTTTGGAAAAGTTTGCTAAAGAACTAAACAAGGATTTTGATGTTTCTTGCTTAAAGATTCATGGTATTTGTGGTGTTTTGATTTAGAAAACAACCATAACCTCATGTTTTCTATTAGTTTTACATGTTTTTGAATGATTTAAGTTGAAACCTAGCTTAGAAAATGAAAGAACAAGTGTTAGAACCAACTAGTATTTTCGGATAGCAGTTTTTGCCCAAAGCCACACGTGCGAAAGCCTTCTTCCAGCAACATTTTTTATTCTGAAATAAAAGCACATGCCCCTGCACGTGCCTTGGATTTCCTGTACGTGCAGATTTGGTCCCGCACGTGCGGCACTCTCCTATTTCAGCTTAACTTCAAATAAGCATATCTCTCTCATCCAGCCTCCATTTTAAGTGATTCTTGAGCCTAAATTCAAGCCTCGGAAGTCTAGTTTCCAATGGTGGTGGTCTCACATCCAAATTCTAAGTACACAAATAGATATGCTCAAATTAGTGAAGGTTGTTCACTTTCTGTCTACTGGTTTCATGCTATTTCTTCTTCTACCCAGTTTCCTTTCGTTTCCTCCTATTTTCCTAGACACGGACTATGAACTATTGAGGACTAATGAGTTTAGAACCAACATAACTAATTGATTAAAGAGCAAAGAAAGAGATAGGTTATATTTATATGTTGTGTTATGTAATTATGGTTGTAGGTCAAGACGAGGACATGGTCCAACTGTTACCAGAAGCCCATCACTATAAGTAATAGTATAGTAAAGATATGTTTTTCTATCTATCTTGATTTATGTATGACATGATTCTCTAAATGTTACATTTTATCAAAATGCACAAGTTTCCAAGGAATGTGAAATAAGTTATGAACAAGGAATGTGAATTATTTATAATATGATATGGTGGGCCCAAGGCTGTTTCGTTTATGCTATGACATGATATGAATTGTTCGGTCTTTAAGACCTATTGATTTTTGGTATGGAACAAAGTGTTGTACGGAACTAAGTGCTACAATGGGAGTCACCTTTAGAATTCGTACGAGTTACCTCTTGGATCCATACACACATGAATTGGGCCTAAGGAGAGGTGGAGACATGTTGGTATTCCATCTACTCCATGACAAGATACAGTGATATGATATGATACGTTTGGACCTAAGGTCGTTTTGATATATGATTGGGCCCGAGGCCGTTTTGTTATACGTGGACCCGAGGTCATTCAGGAAATATGATATGAATACAAATGTTTTTATGTTGCTATGTGAATCATGTTACGAAATGTTATTTTATATGAATGAATGGATGTCCTATTTTGAAAGGTGATTCCGAACATTTGTATAAGTGAACATTTGTAAATGTTGCAGATATGTATTCCATTTGCAAAAGCATAGATTTGGATACGATAAATGTTTGTTTTAATATGATTTAAGATACATTTTAGAATTGTGAAATATGTTTTCTTAATGTTAAGGACGTCATTCATTAACCTCTTTACTTTAATATTATTCACTAGGCGTTAGCTAACCATTTTATTTTATATATATGTAGGTGAGCCATCGGGGATCAACACTAGAGTTGTATCGAGGTCCACCTCTCTGTCAAGCCACCCAGGAAGTGTCTCCGTGTAGAGGCATAGTATAATTTACCAAGCTTAGTTTTGTTCAGGCTATGATGGCTTTTGCTGCGCATTAGGTTCATATATAAACTTTGAGTTATGAACTTTTGCCTATACATATATGACTGGGACTGTATATACATGAACTGCGTATGTGATATTTGTATATATGATGTAATGTTCAAGATCCTGGTATTTAAGCCCTACTCAATGGACGTTCTGTTATTATTTTTGGTATCTGCTTCCGCTTATGGCCCCGTATTTGAATAAATAATATTTGAAATTTTCTTTTGAGGCCTAAGTATAGGCCGGTCATGGACCAAACTTTTAGAGACGGGTTTGGGTCGTGACACTACCCTTTGCCAAGTGGGGCATCGACTTGATTGGTCCCTTACCCACTGGCAGGGGCCAGGTCAAGTTCGCTGTGGTCGTCGTTGACTACTTCACCAAATGGGTGGAAGCAGAGCCCCTTGCTACAATCACAAAACGAAACACCACCAAGTTCATCTGGTAGTCGATCATGTGTTGATTCGAAATCCCCCAAGCCATCGTCTCAGATAATGGGAAACAGTTCAACAACGCCAAGTTCAGGAAATTCTACGAAGAGCTCAGCATCAGACCATGTTTCTCCTCCCCAGGTCATCCCCAAGCTAATGGACAAGTCGAAATCACCAATCGCTCCCTCTTGAAGATCATCAAGACTAAATTGGACGCCGCCAAATGACTCTAAGCTGAGGAATTACTCTAGGCCTATCGAACGATAGCTCGCACCCCTACTTGTGAGACCGCTTTTCGCCTAATATACGGCATCGAAGGGGTCATCCCCGTGGAGATCTGTCTGCCGACTCCTCGGGTGCTGCATCCAAACCCAGAACTAAACAAAGAGTTGCGACGGGCCAACCTGGACCTAATTGAAGAACTTCGAGAGTTAGTTGCTGTCAAGCTGGCGTCATACCAACAGAGAATGAGAACGCATTATAACCAGGGGGTACAACCCCGAGAATTCACAGTAGGTGACCTAGTCTTGCGTGAAGCCACCCTCGCCACCAAAAACGCAACAAATGGCAAGTTAACCGCTAAGTGGGAAGGGACCTTACATCGTCAAAGCCCAACCCTGTCCAGGCACTTACCGTCTCCAAGACATGACGGGCAGAGACCTCTCTTACCCCTAGAATGCAGAGCACTTAAAGAAATATTTTCAATAAATATATTATGCTGCTTTTTGTACATTTCAACCTGTTGTACGGTTCACTTTCCTACTCAAAACACTTGTACGTTTTTGTTTTTTCCATACATTGTGTCAATCTATGATTGCAGGACTATGCTTGAACAACAAACATTTTCAAACCACATTTTTTGGTGTTGTATCCCTCTCTCTAAGCCTGAAGAGCTCAGCCAGACTGAGTTGAAAAAGCCTCAGCCAAACTAGGTTAAACAGGCCTCAGCCAAACTGAGTCTTAATGTCACGACCCAAACCTGCCCCTATGGGTTTAGCATCGTAACCGACCAGTAATCCGTGATTACCAAAGGCCTGCTTAACAGTAAAAACAGTAATACAGAGTAAAGGGGCTGGCGGAAGCCAAAACAGTAAATAAAAGATGTCCAATGAGTTGTGACAGTCTGAATGCAAAAAGACTTTTTTATGAACATGCCACATTGATAACCAAAACATATGTACATGCGACGTATACACAAACATCCATGTCGGGGACCAAATCCCTAACTATAACTGTACAGTCAAGTCTTAAACATTTATTACAAAATAGAAACAAAATGGTGAATCTAAACACCCCAAAACAGCCGTGGCTTGAACGCACTTGGAACCTCGAGGTGAGACACAATGGTTGGCTTTGACAAAACAAGAGCTAACCCGACGCTCCTAGCTCCGGTCCGGTGCTTGGACACCTACATATATATATATAAACAGTGAGTTAGAGCCCAGTGAATAACAGCAGTATAAAGGGGTTAAGAATGAATGTCCTTTCAGTAATTAAACAGTCAATTGCATCAGTAAATCAGTCATTTAGGACCATAGTAGTCACATATGGTACATCCTATAGCAAAACAGTACAGTAAGTCTTAACAGACAGAACAGTCAGTTGATGGCCATCATAACAGTAAACAATAGTAGTTCCAAACATGGAAACCGACAGAGATTTCTGTGACAGTAGCAGTAACAGTACAGTAACAATAAATTACTATGGATGCCACAAATACAATTTACAAATAGGACAAACATTCATTTATTAAACAATAACGTTTCAGTAAGCAGAACAGTTGATCATTCAGAAAATAATCATAATTGAATATATCTTTACAACATTGTTACTCACAGAGCACTAGGCTATAGACAAGCTAACGAGCGTCCTCGAATGCCAACCCTACAATTGCAGAATGAACACACACTAAGTTACACATTCAGGATAACAACTTAGCCCCTATCTTGACTTGGTGTGGTTCTATATCAATATCCTCATTAAGATGCCTTAAATTTGACCTATGAATGCCTAGGATGGAATGAGGATGCAAAGATGCACTTTAGAACACTTTTCAAAATTTTTGCTGAAACAGGGGTCTCGCTCGAGCGTGGCTTTTTACGCTCGAGCAAGCTTTCCAAAACAGAGGGGTCGCTCAAGCGTGGACTTCCTTGCCCGAGCGGTCTGTAAAAATGTAAAAAGTGCTGGATGTTGAAAATCTTCGCTCGACACTTGCTCGATGCTCGCTCAAGCGTGAGACACAGTCCTCGCTCGAGCGTAGGTTTCTTCGCTCGAGCGTGCGTCTGCACACACAGAAAACCTGAGAGCTTGTAATCTACTCTCGAGCCAGCATTCCCTCGCTCGAGCGTAGCTTTGAACAAAAGATGGTCGCTCGAGCGTGGAAGCCAAAATCTGGAATTTCCAGATTTGCCTCCCAAGCACAAACCAAGCATTCAACACTTCAAAACTCAACCTTTTGGGCCCATTTTCTGGAAAACACTTGAAAACTCATACTACAACATATTTTGAAGATCAATTTTGTAAAATCAAGCCCAAAGGTAAGCCAATTGAGCACCAATTTCAAAGAAACTTGAAGACAATGCAAGAACATTACATGCAGGTGTTCTAATGAATTCCAACGCTCCAAAACATAACCAAATGCAAGATTGAGCTCAAAACTATGGTGAATTCATGGACTACAACCAAAATGTAGACATGTATGTGGAAATTCATGAAGAACAACCTCAAAATCCAAGAATATGTACATGCATGCATGAATAGACTCTTAATTCAACACTTTAAACCAATTCTTGACTTAGATCACTAATTTTCCCATGAATCATGGAAGAACAACTTAAATTCACAATTAAGAAGATGAATTCTCTATCTTATGCCTTGAATTCAAGATGTGCTAGCTCAATTTTGCAAATTCTCTTCAATTCCTCTAATTTTAAGCAAAACTTGTTGAATTCAACCTTGTTCTCCTACTCTCCCTCTCTCATACGATTTGGTCTTCAAAAGATGAGCAAATGATATGAAACTAAGCTCTAAACAATGTTTAACCAAGTGGCCCACTACAATGGCAAGAAGGTAATAAACTTAAACTATTGTAATTTAACATTATTTAATCTAATTTAATCACTCCGAATCAAATTCCAATTAAATTTACCATAAAATCACATAAATCCTAATTAACACATAACACTAATCAATTTCTGATTCGGCCGCCGATAAAGCCTTCAATTTGCAGTTCGAAATTAAAACATGAACAGATCATTTAGTGACAAACAGATATAAACGCAATTAATGCAACACACTCATACAATCAGTTCAGAATTTCAGCTTAAACAGTTACTTATCATGCTTAATCACAGATTAGCACTAATCAGAGGTGAGGGTTGTCACACTTAAGTAACCCCCACCCATTTTCAACTTACCTACTTCTTTCTTATTCTTTCTTTCTACATTATTCTTTTTTCCAAATAACACATTTACACACATGGCATTCAAACACAAAATCAACCCAATTCTTGAAGGGCAGCACAAGGCAAAACACAACAATGTTTTAACTTAACTATATTACAAACTGTAAAATCCTTCATGCAAGCAGTTTCACACTCCTAACACAAATTTCGCACAAATTCCAATTATTTTTACACAAACACTTTACAAAAAAAAAAAAAAAAACAACGACGACAACAAACAAACAAACAAACAAAACCTGATATAGCAAGCTATGAGCAACACAGACACGTCTTCACCCTTCTCCACCTCCATCTCCTTCCTCCCCGTTGGACGTTAAATCTTCTTCATTGATACCCTCATCCAGCGGGGTCTGAGCAACGTCTTCCTCTCCAGACCGAAGGCGCCTAACGTTGATGTCTGGGAAGATCTCCGCTACCCTCCGTTGGCAACTCACCCACCCACTATCCCAGTACACGCTTAGCTCATGCTTATAAAAGTCTGACTGCTGGAAGCTCTGGATAATTTCACTTTTGGTTTGCCCCTCCAATAGTTCAGCAGCAGCCACGTTTGACGGCCCAACATCACCTTTCCTCTCCCCCACACTGCTCTTCGCCACTACTGTGTCAATAGCCATTTGAAACTCAACCGGTAACTTAAACTGCTCCACCGCAACGACGCACAGATTTGGGTTGGCAGCCCTATCTGACGCCTTCATCCGCTCTAACTCTACTACTTTGGCATTTTCTTCAGCCAAGGCCTTTGCCAACTCCGTCATCCGTGCATCTGCCTCTTCCTTCTCCTTCAAAGACGCCTCACGAAGCTTTGCATTGTTGACTAAAGCTTCTTCTAGCCTCTCCTTTGCCGTGTCACAAACAACTTGGATTTCTTGGCATCGCCTCTACTCAGCCACCAATTCTGCTGCCATATCGCTCAACCGCCCCCTGACCTTAGCCAGCCGTGCTTTGTTCTCCTCCTTCCCACCCTTGGCATGCTCTGCCATAAACCTCTGCACAATCGCCAACACCTCAAACCTCTTTGCATCTCACGCATGCTTTAGCCCTTGGTACCAAGCACTTCGTGCTGCTTTCCGCCGACATGCACACTCTGCGTTTGTTTTCCCCAGTTCAGCATGGGTTTTCTCCAATTTTACCTTTAGTGGGCCCACCTCCATCTTCACACCCATACTTTTACTCACCAGAGCTGTTGCTAGTGTTAGCGACTCCATTTGCGCAGAACAGAATGCTCTCATCAGATCGGCCTCTCCAAATCGAGAAACATCCCTAACTGCTGCATCCTCTACTGTCCCCAACAAACGGTCCACTGTCACTCGCGCATTACTTAACACAATGGTGGGCTCTCCTCCCCACAGGCAGAAGACCGATTACTGCTCCTAGATGACGCGCATCAGTCCTTGTGGCCTCTACCTTTGTGTTCCCTGGAGTAGACCCCTCCCCAGCTCCCTTCCCCTCTACCCTAGTCTTTCCCTCTGTTTTCTCCTCTGATGTCCGCACATCACCAGTCTGTCCCTCCTCCTGCCTATCTGTCAACCTTAACACCTCCCCCGTCTCCATCGGTTGGGTCCCCACTACCACCTCGTCGCTCGCCACCACCGCCGTTTCCTTCTTCTTCTTCCGCGCGACCTCCCTCTCTCCACTTTCTACCCTATTCTTTCTTTTTTTTCCCCAACACCTCATTCATCTCCACATTACTCCTCTCCTTCAGTGGGTCCACCGGTGCTTTCAGCGGTTCAAACGTACTCAGGTCCTTACCTGCCAAGAGTTTTGGCCTCGGACGAGCCACCCTCTCTACCACTGCCTTTGGCACCAGTCCCAACTCTCTCTCCTTATATTTCTCTGCCACAGGCAGGATACTCCTATCCTCGGCCTCCCGCTCATTCCTTGTCGCCTCCACCTCCTCAGGCGTCGAATCTCCCTTAACAGGCTCTGGTCCCAAGGCCAGTGCAAATAGGGTAGGGGGTTTCACTAAGTCATCTAATTTCACCTCCTCCTTTTCTCACCACTGCCTCACTTGCTTTACCCTGCCCTCTGCCGCCGCGTCCAACTTTGGTTTAAGCGATTTCGTGGAGACCTTCCACATCATCCGAACTCCCCTCCCCTGTTCTCTGATACAAAAAACCACTTCGTCCGCCACCATTTGATTGACGACGGTAGCCCCACGACCAGCCCCCTACCCACCACTATTTGCAGGGTTACCCATGTCTCCTGCTAACTGAATGCCTTGTAACACAAAAACAATTCTTCCACTGACATCGGTCTCCCTTCAGTACATCGATGACGATTTGAGGAATTGGCAACCTCAAACCCCTTCGGAATGCCTCTTCGTACAACGTAAACTCCTGGGGCCTTACGTTTGATGCCCTCTCTGTCGCTAACGGTAGTCTCAGCTCAACATCTGCGGGAATCTGATATTTGCTTCGAAATTCCTCCAGATCCCCCATCGTTAGAGTCGACTTATCCGCTTTGGTATGCCAATGATCGGGGGCCACTTGGCTGACCGGCTGGACGGTCGATATCATGGTCGTCGGAACAGGCCGTGGCAGCCTTTCCCCCATCCTTCCCCCTACCTTCTCCGTCTTATATTTCTCTGCTAGTGCAATCCCGTCGTCTTCGCCTAAGGCATCTGGCGTCAAGGCAGGAGCTCTCTCTTGCGCCATCTCTATTGCGTTTCTATAAATCGCCTCAGTCGTAAGGCACAAGAAGTCCGCAACGAGAAACAAACGAGAATCACACGAAATGAATGAAGACAAGTCTGGGATTTGTCGATTTCTCGCAATCAGATACGTAAATCGCACAAGCCCAAATGCTCAAGGTTTCCTTGTGTTCCACGGATCGTGATTAAACTCTACTAGTTTGAACCCTCAAATCGCCAATTTGAAACCCTTTTTTCAAAAAACCTCGCTAAAAACCCTTTCCCATCCCCATCCACCGTTCCAAATCCCTCAACAATGATGCGGATTACTCCATGCTCGTTAATGCGCTACGCCACCCTCATTAATTCCCTTTCCTTTTCCGTTTTTTCCCCTTCACATCACCACGTGCGTTTTCGCCCCTCAAGCCCCACGTCTATTCCTGCACCATCAATACCACCCTGTCGAATCATCGCCCCTAGCGGTCGGCCACCTTCACGCTCGGCCACCCACGCGCTTGGTCACCCAAGCGGTCGGCAACCCTCTCAATCGGCCAGCCTAACGATCGACCACTTTAACACACACACTACGCCTTGGGGGACTCCCTCCCACACTATTATTCTCTTCATTGGACTAAAGTTGCACTCGGAAATAGGGGACTACTGATTCTAATGGGCACCCAAGAAGGCCCAACCCACGGATCAGGGCCCAATTGACATCCTAATGATCAAGACCCAGCAACTCTGAGAAATCAACGATAGACCATGACCAACTACATTTAAACACTTGTCAAGCAGAGGCCTAACTATGTAAGCAGACAAAGATCCTGCAAAGTTATTGCACCCACACATCAGTCATTAATAAGTCTCTCATAACATTAAATACGACAGCCTCTTCACGTCGGAAGGAACAGACACACCATGAACGATGCGAGCTAGAATATAGACTTTCGGCCAATACGACAGTCTGAAATGAACAAGGAAATGATGAGCAAAGGATATAAGGCAGCTTTCGAAATGCGTAGAAGGTTAATTATCTCATCTCATTCTCTCTCCCTTCTCTCTGTAAACAATCCACCCTGACCTAACTTAATGGTCGGGGTGCCCGCCGATGGACTACCTTTCCCTTGTTAGGCTTTTCTGCAGGCACCTCCCATGGATTCCAACACCAGAAGACCAATCAGAAGCATGGATAAGTCCGCCTCATATCCTCCTTGATTAACCGTATTAACATTTTTCATCTCAATTCCTTCTTTTCTTCTTCTTCACGGTTGTTCACTAATTTCACTGATTTTGATTTTGATTTTGATTTTGATTTTTGCATTTTGCTTTATTTATAGGTAGTTTGAGTTTTTTTTTTTTTTTTTTTAACTGTGTCTGGTTGGGCGATTTAGAAAAGGGAAAGAAAAATGTAAGAAATGGTTTTGGAAAATATGATTTTTCCTTAACTTTGGTCTATTTTTTAAATGGGACTCATACTCCAAAGTTGGTAGGTCTAAGTAGTAATGCGTTCTATGCCGCGTTGTGATTCACGTGGTATATTTGGTTGTTCAAAACCATTATCGGGTGAATGAGAAATTGAAGCCAAAGAGAACTCCATGGAAATGGTGTTTTTGGTAAAATTTTCTAAAGGTTTGGTTTAAGACTTGTCCCACATTGATTTGGTGGGCAAATTTTGAGTGGGTTTGTAAGGCTTGAGTTTGGAACTTGGGGTAGGCCCCAAGAGGCACCCAAGTTTTGTAGAGGAAGAGGTTATAGGCAAAGTGGACTAGATCCATTAGACCCAAAATAAACATGCGCGCCATCCGTCCGTCCGTCTGATCGGACTGGAGCGTGGGTGCGTGGTGTGAGGTTGGACTTGTCAGGCTCAATACCTATCTTTTTGGGAATTTTATTTTTTGGTAAAATAAAATATGTCCAGAATTCGAAGTTAATTTCAAAATCTGTCTAGTTTTCCCTCCATCCAAATAGGTCTATATCTGGCCAATATAAACCAGACAGATTCAAATCTGTTTAAATTTCAAACCCAAACAATTCGTATCTATTGAAACAGTGCCTTACATGTTCAAATTCAAACCATACTTGTTGGATTCAAATATGTACAGCCACCTTTACATCTATAAATAGGCAGTCCATCACTTGGGTTTTTTCACTTAATTTTCGTCCCAATTTCTATCTGCTCTCTCTGCATTTTGCTGTATTTAATTTTCTGTGAGAAAGATTGTAAACAAAAATTGTGTTCGTTGTGCGAATAATTTGTAGTGCTACTATTATTCGCAGTTGATTATTTTATCCTGGGAGATAGACATCCACAATCTGAAAGTACCGTAGAGAGGACGAATCTGTCTTAAGGACACAGTATTAAACATTGGACTTGATCTATAAAATTTGTTTAACAAACTAATTTGGTAAGTAATTAATTTACTTTCTGTTTTATTTTTATTTTTTTGTTTCAGATTTTGATTTTGTTTTTGTAAAAAATAAAAATCTATTTTATTTATTTATTTATTTTATATTCTGGTTTGATTTTTGTAATCAAACAATCTCTCACATTTTCTTTATTTCTTTTGTTTGTTATTAAGTACATAAACATAATTTATTTGTTATACAGTGAAAATTGTCCAACATGTGAAACTAAATATAAGCATATTTTATATATATATATATATATATATATATTTCTGAATTCCTTCTCAAATCCCCAAATCAAACACCGCGAGTTGTCTGAGTTGATATTCAACTCTCCACATCACTATCTAGTATCTACACCTACATCAATCACTACTATTACTACTAGGAAAATGCTAAATAAATTACCAAACCTTTCACATGGATGTGAGACCCACACACATCTATGTGAAAGGTTTGACAATTTGTTTGCTAATTTATTTGGGGTCCCTAGCATAACTCTTACTACTATTTAGTGTGTTTGGTTTCAGTTTTCTAAATTCAGTTTTTTAAAAATTGAGTTTTTTATTTTTCGTATTTTTTTTGTTTTTAATGAATATTTTTTAAATTTAAGATTTTTTTTTTAACTTTTTTGAATGTATCTTGCTTAGATGTATCTAAATAGTAAATTATTTGTAAAAAAATATTTTTAAAAATTAATAAATATACAAAATATTTTAAAAAATGTACTGAATTTCCTATTTGGGTTTTTAGTTAATTTTTTAAAGATTTTTTTCACAAATATTATATTTTCTAATTGTATTTATGTTAGGCATGTCTACAAATTAAAAAAATATATACTTAAAATATTAAAAAATTCAGTAAAAACAAAAACAAAAAAATAAAATTTTCTCAAAATTGAAAACAAACAAAGTGATTATTATTATTATTTTTTTATTCCACTATGCGCTTATAATATGAATCCTCATTTATAATTTTAAAAATTATAACTCTTGAAATTTTTAATTTCTAACAATAGTATCTTCTATTATTTAGTTAATCATAATTTTTAATAAGATTAAATTTATATTTTAATTGATAATTTAAATAATTTTATTATTGTATAGAAGAACAATTAAAAATTTAATCTTTTCAACTAATTGTATTAAATAAAAAAATTTACAAGAGGGTATTTGCAATTTTTCAAACTAGGCAATTCATATTTAAACAAATCTTAAGAAGTATATTTATAATTTACCCTTATTATTGTCATTACTATTATTGTTGGAATAAATTACACTTTATCCTGTTTATATTTGGCTAATTTTTTACTTTGGTACTTACATTTTTTTTTTTCTTTACTCTAGCTCTTTGGTCACGTTTGTTTGGCGGATTAAGTGGGATGAAATTATTAGTAAGAGAATGGTTAGTGAAGAAATTATTAATGTAGGGATTGTTAGTGAGAGCATGGTTAGTGAAGAGATTGTTAATGAATGGATTAAGTAAAAGTGTGTTTGTTATGATGATAGTGTAGGGAATGATTAGTGATGAAATTATTAAATTATTTTTATATAAAATAAATAAAAAATTATTTTTATATTAAAAAAATTAAAACAAACAAATGCACTTGGTAAAAAAAAAAATTATATAAAATATACTCAATCCTTTCACTATTTTCTTAATTCCACTCAAAATCCAACTAAGCTAATTCCCTTACTAAGGGGGATTACTAAACCCCTCGAATTATTCTCCCCCCTCCCAGATCATCACCAAACAAACTGTGGGTAAGACCTACAACCATAGCACTCCAATCCCTCCTTCCACGCCGGTAAACTCACCGGTAAACAAACATGGCCATGTTTTAAATTTTTCTCAAATTTCTCTAAAAGTTAACTTTTAAAATTAGACAAAAAAATAGTTACATTGACAATCATGTACAAACCTGAATCCTAATATAATAATATACTTTTTATGTCATGTGTATTTTCTATCTAATTTTGAATAGAAATCCATTTTAAGAGTAAATTGAGAAAATTTTGAAACATAAAGACACCCAAAGTGTTAAAAAAAAAATTAAAATAAATAAAATAAATGTGGAAAATAACTTAACATAAAAGGAGTAAAATGCAATTTACTGATATTATTTACACTATTATTATTGTTATTATTATTGGGGTAAATTCACATTTATTTTCCTAAATTCTAACCAATTTTTCTATTTATTTCATTTCTAAATTGAAAATTTTAGTGAAACATATATTTTCATATCTCGGTTATTTTTATATTTCAATAAATTTTATTATTTTGAAAATTTGATTTACTGAATCATAACTTCTTGATTTGTGCTCATCTTATGTGTTAATTTCAATTATTTTTACCTTTTTTATATATTAAATTTTAATTCATAACTTCTGTAGTACATTTTTTTAAAAATAAAATTTATATTTGTAAAACCTAATTAATGAGATCTATCAAATAGGATCTCAATTGAATATATAATTATGTAAAATAAAATTATATATAAATTTAATAATATAAATATTCACACTAAAATTATAAGTTAGATTAGAACTAAAGAAATTACCGCTGCTCTGTCAACTTGAATCCCTAACCTTCTCCTCACCTTACTCTAAAGTGTGGCTACAAACAAAACCACAGGGCGAAACCCAAGGTCCAATGTGACATAATTTCGCATATTCAATTTTGTGAAAATTTATGACTATCTGTCGCAAAAATGTGCAAAAGAAATCACTTGATTAAGAATTACAGCTAAATATTTGAATTTGAAGATTAGTCGATGCTGTGTTCACTTGGCAAAACATACTGCCTTTCTATAATTTTAGCTATATATAATCATATTCATGCACATACATGCAAGCTATAATATTACAAAAAAGTACAAACAAATCTATAAACAACAGCAGCACATAGCAAAGGTGTTGCATAAAAACCGAAACACAGTGCCCCACAGGAAAGACGCTGCTGCCGCGCTCCAACTGAAGATCCTCTTAAAAGAATCTGCTGTTCACTCCAGCTCTATATAGATGTAAATGTGATGTGGTTGTCACGTTCACATTGGTATTTGCAGGGGCGAATAGAACATCGCCCTCCCTTACTAAATCTTCAAAGGATGTTGAAGAATGCATCGTTCCCTCTCCTTCCATGACCATGAAAACAGAGGGGCCAGGGACCGCTGGAAAAGCAGCCGAGGCCCCCTTGGGAAGAATGCAGCGATCAACTTCGAATTCTTCGAAAGGTGGGAGGTACCTTTTTGTATAAGGATTTAAAGGAACTCCTTGCAAAATTTCAGGAAAGCCCTGCAACAGAGACCGGGTTAAATGCAAAGACAGCAGAGAACAGATTGACTAGAAGACAATAAGGCTGCGCGTGTTTGGATCATAGATTTCATTCACATTTCACTTCACTTTTCCCTTTCTCTCTCGAAATTCCTAATCCAAATCTATGATCCAAACACAACCTAAATGAGACTTAAACTATAACAAAGCGAAAAAAAATTGTATCATCAATACAAGATGGCAATCAAAAAAGACAAATGCAAAGTCTACTTCTGAAAATGTTAATAAGAGCAATGTCATTTCATTCCCTATATCAGTATGGCACAACTGCCTGCTTGAGATCTAAATACCAAATACAAGCAGGCAGTTGCTTACTTTTTTATACCATAGTTGTCTGCTACAGTCTGCTTACTTCTCAAGGATAGTATAAAGGTTGTGTATTTAAGAATTTGTTGGCTTGTTGCAGCTACATGTGCACACAAAACATGTGGTACTCTAGTTAGATTCGTTAACACTTAAATTGCTAATGGGAATAAATAAAGCAAGGAGTACCAACATCCTAGTTTTCAACTTCATCTTCAAACTAGATATCATAGGAACTGAGAAATATCTATATGGACCAAATTTTCACAAGAAGAACTCATAACGAGAAATAACTTCATCAGAGTAAGAAACGCTTATGCAGATGTATTAAGAGAAGCGTAAAAACTGGTGAAATCCTGACCCCTCCCCAGTATGGAGCATCTGTACACTAGCATAAACCTCCAAGATTCTCAATGCAAAATGAACAAATACACAGAAGAAGAATTAGTAGTCCTATCAAAATCCAAAAGAAACAATTTTTTCATTGATTTACAATCCAAACACAAAGCAGAAGGAGTTAGTAGTCCTATCAAAAAATCCAAAAGAAACAATTTTTTCATTGATTAACAATCCAAACACAAAGCAGAAGGAGTTAGTAGTCCTATCAAAATATCCAAAAGAAACAATTTTTTCATTAATTATCAATCCAAACAATAAATATACAAGAAACACTCAAGAATTTAATTTCTAGATGCCAAAAACTTAAAGCCCTGCCACACTGACAATGTGGGAGGGCATCTAGTTTCTAGCATCTTATAAAGTAAAGTGTACTTGGATATTGCAGGCTTCGAAGAACTATGGGCCTTATGGACATCAATTACTAGAAAAGGTATAAATAAAACAAAGACGAATAAGAATCAACAAACAAACAGATGATTTTCCTGGAATTTGAAAATTATCTTCACCTGATGGTACGTGAGCATTGAACAAAGAATTTGTACATCCCGGTCCTTTGGAGTTAGGCCAGCACGCACAACATTGTCTGAAGTTGCCATGCATTCAATACACTCACCATGTATATAGGCATGAAGTTCATTTGCCCCTAGATACAATGCTTCACCTGGATTAAGCTTCACGTAGTTAAATAGGAATGTTGCTAGGACACCCACATCAGCTGGATACTGCTTTTCTAGCAGCAATACTAGTTGTTCCTTTTCTGTCAACTGCCTCACCTGTTGCAAAATGAAAAACTCAAAGCTAACATAGAGCAGCATACTTTTTCAATCATCTTGAGGTTTAGTTTTTTAAATTAAAAAATTAAAAAATGCAACAAAAGTTAGTCACATGAATATATGTTGGTTATGTGCTGAAGGGGGAAAAATGAAGGGACCTATTTCAAAGGACAGACATAAAAGTAAAATCATCCCAAAGGGATAGCAACATTAAGCTTTCCAGACATTATCTTGTCCATAAAAAATAACAATAATACATTCCAATCTACCTCGTTTTCCATGTTGAGCCTACTTTTCAATTTGGATACAGCTCTGGAAATCACATCCTTGCTAGCTGACATGAGATGAGTGAATATTGACCGCAGAACTGCTTTTACTTTCTCTGCCCCATCTTTGTTATTGATGTGTAACACTTGATTAACGCATTCACTGCCAACCACTTCTGCAATCTCGGGAACATTTTGAAGAACATCCGTAAACTCCTGGAATCAATGGCAAGTAAATCTTTGATATTGCAAGGCTATCCAAGCTACGCACACACAAATTAGGTTCAGAAATACTCATCGTGTCATATTGAATGTCTTCTGTCATTTCTACATGTATGGGATATCCAGAATCTATTCACTAGAGAAGATAGGAAATAAAACATATGTAGCAAGGATAGATGACACCAAGCCACCATGCAAAGTTTTTTTTTTAATATAAAAATATAGAAAAATACATACTAAAACTTCCGTGCCTGAACCTGAAAAATATTTTAGGCTTTTCAGCAGAATGCAGTCATTTAGAATTAAAGAACAGAATCCCATTAAAACTTCCACACCATAACCTGAACTTGCACCTTGAGCATTTGCGGAGACCTCACCTTCTTCCCCAAGGTTTACCCTGGTCACTATGATCTAAATCACTAAAAACTTCAGTACACACCCAGTCAGTAAGTAGTGCTCCTTTTCACATCATACAAAGTGCATAATTCCTCACAACATTAATTTGCATGAAAGTTGTCCGAACAAATATTTTTCATTTAACAGGACAACAATGAATATGTTCATCTGTAAATACATACGTAAAATGCACATGGTTTGCACGCTATTGGTAGCAATGCAGCTTATGTTGTCAAAGCCTCCATTGCCAGTATACAACAATGCAAGGATCTAAGAGCATATTAGAACAAGTTTCAAAAAAAAAAAATAGCAAATTCAGAAAGGATTTAGGCATTTAGCTAAACAAAATATTAAACATGGAAACCAATAACATCTTAGCATGTCAACCAAGACAAATTAATATCAAAAGGGAATGACTGGTGAAAAAGTTGGTGAGAAATAAAATCAGTCAGATAAATTATTGGCATAACCAACTATATATAAACCTATTACAGTAAAGGAAACCTTTACAAACACTGTTTGACTCCATGTGTCACTAGAGTGATAATTCAGCTCCTCGACCAGGAACTGGTAGTTCACTCGGGCTCATCTACATTGAGCAGGCTGTCAACAAACCCTAAGCCTTTAAAGATCACACAGGCTTTGGAAAAATTACATATCAACACAACCCTGCTCTCAAGAAGATAACTCTTTGTCTAGCCTTCCGCCAAAGTAGAAACATATGCAACTTGCAGCTTGCCAAGAGAAATGCTAATAACCATTAACGCAACTCTATAGCCTTGACATACTGCACTAATAGCACTAGAAAGCCACACTAGACAGATTTCTCTAGCCAGAACTGACCTTCTCGCCAGAAGTGCAATCCCACAAGGAGATTCACTCCACTGCAGGCCCAGTTCATTAAAGCCAGCCACAAGGACTGCAATGATTCCATAGTAGATCTTATTCTAAAGATTCAGTAAGCATGATTTATATGGAAGTGCACTCAAAGATCAATAACAGGCTTTGGGAGAAATCCAGGAGCAGCATATTAAAATGCAGACCAATGGTTAGGTATTTTCCTACATTAGCTGGAACACATTACACATGCATCAGAAGAATTTTGAAAGGACCCAAAGGTTGCCTGCGAATCCTACTATAAAATAGGAATAGAGGTTTGATAATAAAATCAACAATGGTGTCAAGATTCAGATAATTCTCTATATGGTTAGAGCTCAATCATCAAATGAAAAGGATATCTAAGGACATGCACTAGTACCCATTTAAAACAAGAAATTGCACAGAAACATCAGCACTACATCAACCATGAAGAGTGAAATGGTTGCCGTGATAATTTAGCCCTGTAACTGTGCCCTAGATTCACAGGCTGGGCAAACCTGACACCTAAGAGAACACCAAATTTGAAGAGAGGTGTAACTTGGGAATAAGGCTGGGCATGCGAATTTGAATCCAAATAACTTTGGAAGAAGTTAAGAAATTAAGACATGGAGGATTAAGATGTAATCCCTCCATTTCAAGAAGATGTATGAAACAAAGAAATCACTGTAGCTACCACCTAGAAATTACACATCCATCCACCAGACACTGGTTCTCAAGCAATTACATCTAACTACTTCTGAACAAGTCATACAATTTATTGCAAGTTTGCAACCCAATCAAAAAACATTTTGAACAAACAGTTCGAAATCTCCTAAACCAATAATCAGCATTTATTCATTAAGTTACAAGATCAAAAAATATATATAGTTCCATTCACTCGTACTACACTCAAGCCTTAACCCCAATTAAATAAAAGACTAATCAATCCCAATTAAGCGATCCCAGAAATGAAGATAAGCACATTACCTCAAGACTTATAAACCCACAGAGGGCCTCGAACTCTGTTAATGCCAAAGCCATCTCAGGCTTGTGATTGCCATCCTTGAAGACATCAGGCCTCGCCTTATGGAGAATCCCAGCCAATTCCTTGTCAGGGTGAGCCTGAATCGACAATACCTTTGCAACTGAAAGTACCTAACACACCCCAAAACAATCTCAACAATTTCAAATCAAGCAAGATCATCCCCCAAAAAGAAAAACCAATAAAAATCATACCTTGAACAAGAAAGGAAGATTAACGCCCCACTTCTGAACAACCTTATCGCCAAGAACATTGGGGTTTTTGGCAATCCACGAGTTCAAACTCAAACCCCCATTCTCAAGCACGAAAGAGGGTCCAGACTCGTGAGTGCCCATCCAAAACTCAGCATAAGGCTTGCCTTCCTCAATGTGGAGCCCCGAATTACGCGAGAACAACCTCGAAACCCTTGATTCGCGGCCAATTCGACCCCAATCGTAGTTCTTGACCGAACATCTCAGTCTCTGAAGGGTCCTGCGCCGATTGGACGAACCATTAGACTCCATCAACATTGCAATTAAGAGAGAGAGAGAGAAGAGAAACCCTAGAGAGAGAAAGTGGTGGAATTCTTTGCAAAGGAGTGTGGATCCTCCATTGCAAAGAACTCTGGGCTGGGGGGGGCTTTAAAGGACACCGACAAGAGAGGGAAAAGAAGAGGAAATAGTTGCGAGGAAGGGTAACAGTTTGAATATTTTTTTTGTTTTGTTTTGTTTTGGAGTTATCGTTGGATTTGGGAGACTTGTCGATGATGGGAAAGTATGAGAGAAGAGGGCTTTGGAGACTCGCTGATGCGTCATTTTCACGCCCAAACGCACCCGCTACTGGTGTAACTTGGGCGGATTTAACCCGCGCAATTTGAGTTTAGACTGAATTTTTTAAAAATTTGGATAAAATATTTTTAAATTTGACACGAATGTAGATAAAAATTTAAAATTTTGAATTAAATTTAAATAGAGTTGAGCAGACGTTAAATAACTCGAGTAATTTGAAGTCCGAATTATACATATATAGATATATAAAAATATTAAATATACATATAAATTATTAATCATTACATGATATTAAAGTAATTTATATTATTAAATCATATTAAATATATATTATATATACAAATAACATAAAATCTTACTTTTTTTCTTTTTATTTTCATTCATAAATTGTAAAGATTGCTATTATAGTGGCATCTCTCTTACATTATATAAATTATTTCTTTTGATGGTATTAATGATTTTCTAAAAAAAAAATGAAAAAAAAATTATAAATAGAGTCAAATTTTAATAATTTAATAATATAGTTACAAAAAACAAAAACAAAAAAAAAAAACTTAAATTCATTTATAATTCGGACAACTCAGGTTTAATTCGGATCGAGCTTAAGCAGACAACCTCAAATTATAATTCAGACTTGGACAGGCTTAAATTGATCTCAACACAGCTTAAACTGAGTTTGGACAACCTCCTAATTCGAATCTGCCTAAGTTGCACCCCAATCACTCGTCACGTCCCATTGCAAATGCGTGAGAAAGATAGATACAGACTCTACAGGGCGGTGGAGCTCTTCGTCAGTACATCATGTTATGTATGCGCTTTTTTTTTTATTTTTTTTTATTTAAATTTATTTTCAGCGGTTTGACAGTTGTATTTTGTTTGGATCCGCATCAATTGTTTTTTCCTTTTGCATTATGGATTTTGGTGTCTTCCATACGGTTAGTTTGGATGGAAAATATTATATATATATATATATATATTTTTATGTTTGATGGTGATGGTAGTGTTAAAATAAAAGTGGAGATAGATGTGATGGCATAGTAGTGAGGTAGCACGAGTGATAGCAGGGTAAGTATGGTTCGGATTGAATTGGATTGGAGTAAAATTATGATCAATTCGTTATTTACGGTTCTTGAAAAATTGGAACCGATCCAATCTGTTTAAATCATGGAACCAATCCATTTAAACACGGATTGAATCAGTTTAGGACAACGGATTCATATAATTAAATAACAAAAAAATATATATATAACACTTTAATTTCATAAAAACATAAACATAGCGTTATATTAGTTCTACAATAGCAATATATTTTTTTATAATAGCGATATACTATTCTACAATATAAAAGATCATAAGAAAATTGGTTTTACCTTAAGAATTCAGACCATTATAAATTAAAACTAAAAACTAACAAACAAAAGTAATAAAAGAAAATATTATACAGGTTTAGGTTTGAGTTTAGGTTTTATATAGAATAAGAGAAGATACTATGGGGGACAGTGTATAATAAAAATATAGACTATTTGTATACGGTTCGGATCGGTTCCAATCCGGAACCGTGGGGTTCAATCCAGAACCAATCTGTGGACTACGGATTTTTAATTCTTCAATCCGTAACCGAACCACGGATTCAAAAAATCAATCCAAACCTATCGGATTGGACTGGTGTAACAACCCTCGTACTGATTACCGTTAAACCACTGAATTATGTACTGATCATTGCTAAACTGAACTGATAATGACTGGTAATTGGATTAACTGAGTTACTGAATAAACCGATTGAAATCGAAACTGAAATTGAATAAGTTTGTCTATTGAATTGCATATTGCATTTGTTTGATTGATTGATTATCTGTTTGAATTCGTGTGTTTAACTGCTAATTGAAGGCCTTATCGGCGGCCGATTTAGAAACCGTTTGATGTTTTAGAATCAGTAGAATATTTCTGAATTTATGGTATATTTATCTGAAAATTGATTAGGAATGATTAAATCAGATTAAATTAAGTCAATTAAAGAGTTTGACGTAATTACGGAATTGCCATTGAGTGGCTTTTGTTTATTCTTGTCATTGAAGAGCCTTATACACTTAATTAAACATTGATCAGCCTCTTATTCTTGCTCCTAACCAACCGAATTAGAGAGAGAGAAGAGGGAGAGAGTTGATTTTCATCTCTTTTTGCTTGGAGGCTTGTTGATTTAGAAGATTGATTGCATTGTTGATCTCCTAGGCTCTCTATTGAAGTCTTAAGGTAGGAATTTCTCCCTACATTCTTGTGTTTAACTTCATCTTGCATGATTCATGCTCCATTGAAGGATTTAAACCATGATATTTGCTCACAAATGGTGAATTGGAGCTCCATTGTTACATGCATGCTTGAATTAGTGCATTGTGAAGTTGATTTCATGGTGGATTGTACATGCATGTCCATGTTTAAGCCATAGTCCATGTTTTCAGTTTGTTTTCCAGTTATTGAGCTCCATTGAGCAAGAATGAAAGCTTGATTTTGGTTTAAAGAGCATGCATTTTATGTTTTGAAAGTGTTCTTGAAAATGGGTTTGAAAATGGCTTGAATTGACTCACCTTTGGCCCTTGCATGTGTAAATTGGTTTTTGAAACTTGTTGTATATTGAATGTGGATGTATTTTCCAGAATTTGGGCCCAAGAGGTCGAGATTGGAGTTGTGAATGCTTGGTTTGAGCTTGGAAGGCAAATCTGGAAATTTCCAGATTTGGCTTCTTCGCTCGAGCGAAGGATTCCTCGCTCGAGCGAGCACCTTTATTCAGGACTCCGCTCGAGCGAGCATCGAGCGTGGTATCGCGCGTAAAATTCGAGCATCCAGTACTTTTACTGTTCATCAGATCGCTCGAGCGAAGGATTGTTCGCTCGAGCGAAGCCTTTGATTTTTGAATCTCGCTCGAGCGAAGGAAGGCTCGCTCGAGCGAAGAGCCTATTTTCAGCAACTTTTGAAAAATGCTTTCCAACTGTATTTTTGCATCCTCATCTCATCCTAGGCATTCTTAGGCCTAGTTTAAGACATCTTAATGAGGATTTAGACGTAGAACCACGCCGAGGAAATTTAGGGATTTAATTATCACCCTTTCCGACTGTGAAACTTAGTGTGGGTTCTATTTGTTAACTGTTTAGGGTTGGCTCTCGGGGGACGCGCTCTAGCTGCTACTAGCCCAATCTCTGTGAGTAACAATTGTGTAAAGATATGTTCAAAATGACTATCTTTTGAATACTGAACTGAACTGTTTACTGAACTGGAATTATTTACTGAATGAATGTATGTCCTTTATTTCTGAACTGTATTGTGGCATCCTTAGCACTACTGTTACTGACTGTTACTGTTACAGAGATCTCTGTCGGTTCCCTTGTGGAACCATACTGTTTACTGAATGACTGGCCATCATTACTGTTCGGTCTTTTTGACCTACTGTTACTGTTATGCTAACGGATGTACCACATATGACTGTTTATCGCACTGAACAACTGTAATATTGATTGAAATGAACTGATTTCTTTACTGTAAGGACATTACATTCTTAACCTCTTTATACTTTATGTTATTCGCTGGGCTTTAGCTCACTGTTTATATATATATGTAGGTTCTCAGCAGCCAGACCAGAGCTAGGAGCGTGGGTTGGTCCCCAGTTGTGTCAAGCCAGCCTATGTGCCTCACCGTGAGGTTCCGTGTTGCCGTGTGATGGCCTTGGGATTTTGTTTTAAGTTTTTCCCATCGGTCTCCTCACTGTTTTGTATTGACCTAACGGATTGTATAGACTGTTTACTGTTTACTGTACTGTTACCGAGGGGTTAAGTCCCCGTACTGAATGTTGTATCTGACTGTATATAGACCGTACTGTTCGAACTGTATGAATGCATGAAAATGTTTTTGGCACTCAGATTTTCACAGCTCAATGGACACTAGTTATTTACTGTATTGGCTTCCGCCAGGCCCTGAACTCTGTTATACTGTGTTATTGTTAAGCAGGCCTTCGGTAATCATGGATTACTGGCCGGTTACGGTGCTAAACCCATAGGGCCGGGTTTGGGTCGTGACAATTGGACTAGATCGGATTACGGATTTCACGGATTTCTTGCTCAGCCCTAGATAGCAATAGTGATAGTAGAAGTGGTCGTGATTGTGGTAGTGGAGGTGAGAATGCCGGTAATAATGTAGTGACATTAGTAAAATTTTAGCTTAAAAAATATTTTTTACCTTTTAAAAATAAAAAATATTTTATATTTATATAGACTTATTTTCTGTTGACTTTAAAAAATATTTTCCGTTGACCTTAGAGAATATTTTCCGTTAATTACTATTTTTTATTGTCCCAAATATTAAAAAAATATATTAAAAAAATTAAAAAAAAATTTTCTATCCAAACAAAGGAATATTAAATTTGTGTACCAATTTTTGGATATGTTCTTAATGTATAATGTATTTATCTAATGGGCCAACTAATTTTATCTTTTATAGTCATTTTTTTTTCTCACCCAATTAACTTTTAAGACATATTCTCTCTTGTTAAGATCTTAACTTCAGAACTTTAGGAACTCATAGAGCGGGTCTCGTTTCGATAATTCGAAATATTCATTTTGTAAGATTATTAATGTATATCATTCGTAAAAAAAATAGGTCAATTTGAAAATTATAACCTTTTCATTTTATTAAATGTATGGTATATTTTAAAATTATATTTGTCGTCCATTTTTTTTATAGACAAATGTGATAAAATAAAAAAGTTACAATTATTAGATCAAACTAATTTTTTGTGTGAATAATATACATTAAAGGCCTTACGAAATGAATAATTCAAATTATTGAAATATAATCCATTGTAGATCTTATAAACTTCTCAAGTTCTCTTATATTAAGATTGCAACATAAGTGAATCTTAATCCATGTTATTAAACCCTTCACATTCAATTCTCTTTTCTTTTTTTTAAGTATTATTACACCCTTAAATTAAATAATTGGAAAGAACAGACTTTAAAATCATAAAACATCACATATTTTAGTTTTAGTTGTCAATACTGCCATCACCAGTAACTACCGCCATTACACCTCCGCCCACATTAAGGCACTCATACTTTGGATTATTTTGAGAAGGTGGTTATAATCAGTTTTTTGGTTAAAAGCTGATTATAAGAGGATTATAATCAGTTTTTTGTGAGAGGGAGAAGTAGGTTATAATCTGGGAAGTGAATTATAACCTATTTCCCAAAAGAGGAATTTATGGATTGATAGAGGGTCAGATTGTAAAAATCATATTCAAGCATGTCTATGAATTAAATTTAATGAATTTTTTTTACCAATCGGAATAAGTCAACCTAGAGCCAAAATTACGGCCAAGCGACTCCTTGGTTTTGGTTTAGATGAGCTAACGGGCTCTGATTTGAGCCTACTTTTGTCACTTTTTATTTTTTATTTTTTTGCTGAGGGTTAGGCTCTTCATACTAGCTTCAATAGCTGGACTTAGGTCTAACCTAACCCTTATTCAAGTTAAGCCACCCGGCCAAGCTCTTAGCCAAAACATAATTGGTTAGGAGGTTGGATCTTAAGTTATCTAATCAGTATTTGGTATGAGTTCAATACTCTCTCGCTGTGCGAGTCCTAACTTAAGCGGAATTTGTCTTGGGAGGTCGGGGCAAGTTTTCAGGTTATAGTCTCCTCACTCGAAAGGCTAGCAGGACACCCTGGTCTCTGCAAGGGGCGTTACCTTGGACCTGCGGGAGAGTAAGAAGGATTTTCTTGTAACAAAAAAAAAAAAAAAAAAGTTAAGCCACCCTATGCAAGGTGTGGGCATGGATTGAGTAAAACTTTGTAGTTGTTTAGCATGTGTTAAAATAACACATGTTATTTTAGCACATCATTTTATTTAATTCACAATCATCTTATTTGGGTCACATTACTTTTTATTTGAGTCACATTACCTCTCTATAATATCACTTCAAACCCAACTCATATTTTATATTTTTTCATAAAAAATCAAAAAGTATACTGATTTAGCACTTTCCAAACAACTCATTTGTTTAACTGGATTTTTTTTTTTTGGGGGGGTCTAAATGATGATCTTTATGTTATTTTTTATTATATATATTAATTATAAAAAATTATTGAAGTAGAGATTGAAACTTTTAAACATAATCCTTGAGGTTCAATTATAGCAGCCCTACAACTTAAAAACATATAAATATTTATAATTCAACAACTAAAGAAGCCCAATAATTAACCTAACAAACTATAGAAGTCCAACAACAAGCTGAATCTCATATTATGGGTTGATTATTGGGCTAAAAAAAATTAAAAAATATGAGTGCAAGCCTTACACCAACTTATGAATATATTAATAAGCCTACTTTAGCATTCTAACATTGGCTTTGTTTGAAAAATTAATTATTTTAATTTGTTATTTAATTTTTTGACTATTTTAATATGATTAAAAAAGTTGATAATTATAAAATTGGTAATTATTTTAATTTGATAATTAATTTGATAATTATAAGAGAAAAAATAAAATAATTATAAATTAAATATAATATTTTATTTTATTAATTATTTTATCTTTTAATAAATTATTTTAACTTGACGCACTTTCCAAACAAGGTGAATTGTTCATTGTGTATTATAATTGTTTGGAATAATTTAAATAAATATATTTTTTAATTTTTTATAAAAGATATATAAAAAAAAAAAAAAAAAGTAGCATGATAAAAAATAAAAATGTGTACTTAACACACCCCAAACAGGGGGGTTGGTTTTGGTCACATGCAAATGAGATAAAGGTGTTATGGAAGTTAGCATACGTGTCATGCTCAGATACTTTCCTCAATGAACAAATGTTTGACTTTAATGATTCCGTTTTAACATTTGATGTAGATCTACGAGATCAGTGTGACACAACAATGGTGTGCCATGAAAGTTTGTGAAAGGTTAATGTATTGCGCTGTTTTGGAAAGATGGTTAAAAATTATTTTTTGTTTTTTTTTAATTTTTTTTTAGAGAGGAAAGTGGGTTAAAAATTGAAAAATAGATTTTAATCCACTTCTCAAAATAGTCCTAACGGCATATTATTTTTTTATTAAATTTAAGTATAAAAAAAAAAATTTGATATCGCTTATTTTAATGAAAAAATTTGTCTTTTCATCATATTACCAGTTGATTGGACGGACGGCTAAGTGGTCGATCGGTCAATGTAAAATTTTCATCAATTGAGAAGTCATTTGAGGAGTCGACCGTCCAGTGTAAAATTTTTACAAAATTTTTTCTTGAGGTGGTCAACCGAAATGACATCTGGTAGCAAAATTACAACAGTAATGAATATTGATTGATGAAAGACATAAAGCATCCTCAGTTTAGTGATAAATTTGAGATTTTTTTAATTTGATATAGCTTTGATAAAACTATTGGAGAGAAAAAATATATATACTTTTTTATCAAATTCAAATTTTGTAAGGGATTTGACTAAACATTGGAGATGGCCTAATTATAATGGTAAAAAGTTTGTGAAAATTTGTGTTTTTATATTATTTTTATTTTTTGCACGCATTTAAAAGTCAAAAAAATCACTTTCCAAACTACTCTATTGCAATTTAAGAAGATTTTATTATAAATTATTTTAATTTGAGAGTTTTGTGAAAAATTATTTGGTGTAATTTATATTTATAGTAAAAATAGTTTACATAAATTTTTAAAAAAATTAATTATTTGAAAGTTGGGAAAAATATATTTTTTTAATTATTAATTTTAAATTTACAATAAATTGTATTAAATAATTTTAAAATATGAGTTGGCATTTGGTGGAAGGTATAAAGATAACGATAAATTAGAGGTGTTTATTATTTGTAAAATCTTCGGTTTTGTTTACATATTTTTATAATAATAGGTAAATAAAGCATAATTTTTATTAATTTAAAAAAGTACAATCTATAATTTTAAGTGAGATTAATACACTTTTTGGATGAGAAGTCTATTGTTTTGGAGTAGGACTAACCCTAAGGACTAGCGAGCAACGTGATTGCTTTGAGCTTCTATGTTTAAAAAATAGTCTCAAATTGAAACTTTACAATAAATCTTTAAAATTAGTTGAAATGTGAATTATTTAAGTAATTAATGATTATGTTTCATTTATAAATTCTGGACACTTATATATAGCCACCCGATTTTGAACTAATGAAAAATTATGGCTCTGTTTGGTTTAATTCTAGAAATATGATTCCACTCTTATATTTCAATATTTTGTTTGGTTTAAATTTTTAAAAATTGATTTCAAAGTGACATTTCAAAACTCATTTGACAACATGTTTGGCAAAGTAGGGAGTTTTCAAATTTTGAATTTTAAAAATAGCAGATTGGGTCTACCCAGTCATCCACCGGGACATCCTCCCGGACATTTGGCCGGTTGACCAGAATAATATTTTTTTGTTTTGTTTTGTTTTTTTTGTTTTGTTTTTGTTTTTTACAATTGGCACCTGTTATGTGGGGGAAAAAAATGTATTTGTTTTTGATATTTTTAAAATATAAAAATTATTATTTTTAGACCAAAATGACAAATTATTTGGCCATTTATTTAAAATTAACAAACAAAATTAAAAATAAAAATTAATTTGTCACAGCAATTTTTTAAAATTAAAAAATATTTTTAAACAAAACAATAAAAAAAAATTCCAAACAAATATACACAATCAAGAGTAATATTTTTCGGATTTTTTAAAAAAATTTAAATAAAAAATTAGTTTTTTTAATAATTATTTTGTTTGAATTGAATTTTTAAAAAATTTTGATTATGAGTTTTGAATAAAATTTTTAATAGAGTTTTGAGTTGTGTATTTAATTATGAGTTATAAATTTTTGAATTAAGTTTTGAAAACTCTTTTCAAAACTCATAATCAAACAATTTTTCTTATTTAAAATTCATTTCAAAAATTCAACACTCAATTCAAAATTCAATTCAAAACTCTTTTTACAACTCATAACCAAACAAATTTTATTTATTCAAATCATAATTCCAAAACTCACAAACTCAAAATAAAACTCCACACTCAAATCATAATTCTAAAATTAAACTAAATGCTACCTATGTTTTTTTTCACAGTCATTTTGAAAATGTGTGAACACAAATATTTTTTTTTTAAAACTAGATAAATAGAATAATACTATATGCACTAATTAGTGTACTAACAAATGTACTAATTGATGATGTGGCATAATTTAAGAGGTATTTGGTATCTGTAATGTTATTAATGAATGAAATCAATAATAATGTCATAACTAGTGTTGTTATACTAGTTAATATACTAATTAATGCATGTATCACAACTTTATATTATTATCCAAGTGTTGATTGTGTTAAAATCACATTACAAGCAAAAAAAGTCTTCAACTGCTTGAAGATGAGAACTTGCTTCTTCTTTTTTTTCCTTTATTTATTTATTTTTTTCGAATTTTTATTACCATTCCATGTTTTCATAAATCATAAATACTCTTTAAATTTCGCTTTTTAGTGTTGTGGGGATGCATCAAAACAAATTTTATAGTACATTTATAAATAATAAAAAATTTAGTGAGAAAAATAATTTATTTTTAAAGTCTTAGTATTTTATTAATATTTTTATAACAAAATAGTAATTTATTAATAGACTGCATTTTTTATCTTGAAAAATAAAAATAAATAAATAAATAAAAGTGATTTTTAAGCTATATCAACATCAAAGGATGGGGTTATATGGTCCACATCAATAAAATTATCAAGTAATGGGCCCATATTATATTATAATCAAAGGGATTTGACTGAGATTGGACCCGATAGATAAGCTGGCACTCTCATCATAGCCCATCTACCAAATTTCAAGCTGCTGTCTATAATAAGGTATTGACTGAAAACTTTGATTTATTTCATAGATTTTGTTGAGGGGAAAGTATAATGTAATTGTCAACAAAAATCAATATTTTTTATTTAATTATAATGAAAAACAATGTGAAAGAAAAAAAATTATAGGGCTTGTTTGGTTTGTTTTTGGGAGAGTTGTTTTTGAAAAAAATTTGGGAGAGTTGTTTTTAGAAATTTTTTTTGGTTTGTTTGGTTGTATATTTTGAGAGACAAATTTTTTTGGGAGTTTGGGATGATTTGATATTTTGGGAGAATTGAGTAGATGTGTGTGAGAGAAAAGTGATTGAGAAAGAGAGAGGAGAGAGAAAAAGTGATTAATTGATGTGTAAGGGAGAGAAAGTGATTTTGGAAATTTTTGAGAAAAAAACTCAAACTAAACAAATTTTGAAATTTTTTTTTCTAAAATTCATTTCTCAAACTCAAACCAAATATACCCATAATTTTTCCGACAGCGAGAAGAGTTTGTTGGGCTACTCGCGCGTCTGTCTTGGATCAAATCAATGAAACTTGTTTACAAAATAAGAAGTGAAGCAAGCGTTACGAGATTGATGAAATACTTGATCAAAGTGAGTCTTATGTTCAATTTTATGAGTTGGATGGTTGAAAGGATTGTTTTATATTGTTTCACTGTTCATTTTCTTTGTTCTCTTATAACAGTAGGCTCAAGTCACTCTTTAGGTTGCTACAAGCTAGGCTTCGATTTTTATTTTTTATTTTCATAGATCAGGAAAGCTAGGCTTCAGTTAAAGGTGGATAGGTAAGTTTGAGTTGAGAGTCAAGTTTAGACAATTCTTATTATAACTCAAATTCAGTTTGAGTAATCTCTTAATCCATTTGAACTTGTCATAAATGCAACTTGGACGATTTGAACGGTTGAGAGATTACTTAAGTTCAACTCAAATTGTATTAAGCGTTATTCATGTTAACTTATAACTTGAACTTATTTGTTCAAGTCTAAATCCCAGCATAATAAATTTAACTCGGACACAAATTTGTGTATTTAAATTTATTTATTTATTTCTAGACTAATTAATTTGCAAATGTAGGTCCTATTAGCAATTTTCTAATATAATTTTTAATAATATAAAATAAAACAACTATATATGATGAGAGAGTGATGTAGAAGGGAGAGAGATGAGAATCGAGTTGAGGTACCAATGTGATATTTTTGTGGTGACCTTTGCTATCTGAGTGATAAAAAGAAGAAGAAGAAGGGTATAGTTGTGTTGTATTACTTTCATATATGATATATGCAGTGAAATATGATATAACCGTCCGCATTATTTTAATATCATCCATCGACTAATAATTTATATGCATATTTAATATTTTATATATTTATAAATATAATTTGTATTTCAAGTTAGTCAGGTTATCTAATATTTCTATCAAAGTTCAATTCAAATTTAATTATACTTTTAAATTTCTACCAAAGTTGACGATTAATTTTAAAATATATTATCCAAGCTCAAAAAAATCTCAAGTTGGGGAGCTTCTATTTGCACACACCACTCCCTCTCTGTACACATCCTTCTTAATTCACACACTCAAAAAAAGAAAAAAGAAAAAAACCATTTACTTATTATACATACTATTATTTCAATTATACCTCTATATCTAAACCATACACACACAACTTTTCAACACACTTAATCCACCCATCTTCCCTTACCTTTTTTATTCTCCAAACCCTAACCCTAAACCAGCCACCACCTACTACAACCATCGTTGGCAACACCATGGATTCCCTCACAGTAGCCGTTTCCAGTCATCACCCTGCCGTTTCCTTCATCCACCATCGTAGCCCACACACCCGTCTAACCCTTCTACTGACCACCTCTCGTCCCTACTACTACCACCATTGCAGCGATGACCCACCATCGTGACACACCTACCGTTCGTTAAATCATGGTCGAAAATCACACATCGATTCGACCATCAACATTCGAACAAAACACATTGGTTTGACCTTCAACATCCGAACAAAACACATTAGTTTGATATTGTACTTCCGAATCAATGTGTTTGGTTCGAAGGAGGCAGAAAGTGGAGACGACAGCGATTCGCTTGGCGGCCGCAGAGAGAGAGAGAGAGTTGTAAATGGCAATGAGGAGGCTTCGATGGAAGAAAAGAGGGACTGGGGAGTGTAAGCGATGAGTGATGAAGTGGAAAGGGGCTTTCGAGAGAAGGGAGGTTGGTGGAGGAGGTAACAGACATAGTGGCGGGCGGCGGTGGAATGATTAGGGCTAGGGTTTTGATTGAAGAAGAAATGGATATTTTGGTAATTTTATTTTAGAATAAAAATATAATAAAAAAAATATCATTATGTGTGTGGAAAGAAGGGAAGTGGTGTGTGCAAATAATAGGTTGAACATGCCCAAATTGTACCCTGCACGATAATAGGTACTTCTTAGCAACACTTGTTAAAAAGAGGGGTCATAACAAAATTAAACCTAACTACAGGGTAATTTGCAAAAAAATATAAAAATATCGGCTGACTCTTCTTCTTCTTCTTCGGTCTAGGGTTTTTTGTTCGAACTTCAACCTCAGTCACAGGTCGAAGCTCTCAATACTCAGAGTCAGTAACAATGGCAGAATCGATTTGCAGAGCTCTTCGAGACGGAGCATTAGAAGGAGAACACGCACCGGCTCTCACAATAAAGGACTCCATAGCCTCACCTTTCGGACCTCACGTTTTCAATCACGTCCTCGCCCAACTCTCCTCCAACATTTTGGCGCGAAAATCGCAATCACAGTTAGTTTAATTCTCTCCAGAAATCAAATTTTATATTATTATCGATCTTTGATTACTAATTCTTAACTGTGTGATTGTACTTGTAGAGGTATTGTGCTTGTTGCTTTGTCTCAGAGTCCATCTTTCTATGTTGATTTGTTGAAGAGTGGAGGCATTGATGTCTATTCCTTACATAAATGGTTAGAATTTTGATTTGCTTGAATGTATGTTAGATTAATGCTTTGTAAATTTGAATGTAAAAAATTATGGTTTTTTTTTAGAGTGTGGCGATTTGTGAATGACAATGTTGGGACAGGCTTAGGGTTCTGGATTGTTATACTGATCCTCTTGGTTGGAAGGATCGGCTTGTGGAGTGTGGAAGCATTACCAATCTCTCTCCAGAAGCTTCAAACAAAGTTAGGTTGTGTAAGGATGTGAGAAATTTGGGCAACTTGTCTTCTTTAATTATTGAAATGGGGAAAGGTATGGTTGTAAACCAAGTATGTACCATCTTCTATAGGGTGTGTATGTGTATAATGTCAAAATAGTTAGAATTTCAATGTCCTTTCTTATGTTCTCAATATTTTTTTTAATACAATATTCACACATTTTATGCACTTTTTACACATAATTGGGCAGACATTTCTCTTAAAATCAAAGAAATAGTATATCTTGAATTATGGTACTTTTGGTTTTGATATGACGCACACATGTTTTAAGGGGGTTAGGAATATTGTGAACATACTAAACCAAACTATGAGGGCTCCTCATTGCTGCATGACTTGATTGTTGCAGAATTGGTTGAACATGGAAAAGGGCGTTTCTCGGTTGCCATAGACTCGGTAATTTCAAGTTTCTTTATAGTGAATTGTGATTGACGGCAACAATTATAATTTTACCTAATACATACAAAAAGCCCAACGCATTTGCTATGAACATGGAATGAATTTAAAGTTATGTAGTGCTGTGACATGGAAATTGCTCACAAACAATTTTTAATTTGACATACAGTGTGCTCTAGTGATTTTCTAATTATCATTTATAGTCTTTAATGAGTAGTAAAGTTGTTATGCTTTTGTTGCTGTATGAAAATTCTGTCTGAGGGTTCTAGTCTCTTTTAGGGGGGTGATGGGGAAAACTTCTGATCAGGTCCCAGTCATGTACCACCAAGCAGTGTGGGGAAGCTTGCCAGAAAAAGTTTAAAAAACATTATCAGGATGAATATTTTTTTCCCTTTATATGTATTGAATGAGGAAATTTCTTTCCAAATATCAGTCATGTACCAACTAGCTGGATTTGATTGTTTTTGTTGTGCTTTCCAAATGTAGCTGACACCAATTTGGCATTATTTGCTAACCTAAGAGAATGGTTTATTGTGCCATACTGTCTAGTTATTAATGGCCTGGTGATTCTGGCATATTCACATGGGTTCCAGTAGCTTGTTCAATTATTGATTACTGTACATTGATTTTCCTTCTCAAATTACTATGACAACCTGTCTCTCATCAGCCATGGTTTAACGAATTAAAATAAGATTTTAGGGCATATAACTAAGTTGGATATGTTTGGAAAAGGTTCAAGTTTTGGTGATAAGATGTTTGAAAGTTCAGTTGATAAAAAGTGTTCAAAGATCATGGGTGACTCGGGTTGACATTTAGGGAAGTAACTAAGTACATTACAATCAATTAATGCTTTTTTTAATTTTTAATTTAATACTATTCAAATTTGTAGTGATCGTTTAAATTTATGTAGTTTCCAGTGGTGCACATCACATTTCATTGTAATGAACTCCATTTAGCTTAGCTTAGCTATAATTATTTGTTGTTTCTTGTGTAAATTAAATTATAATAATCACAAATAAGCAAGGTTGTTAAAATGAGGATCCTAGGTAGGATCGGTGGGAGGGTCTCGTGGACCGGATCGAGAATCGTAAGATCCTACTTTCTATTAAAAAAAAGGATAAAAATACAAATTAGAATGATACATATTAAAAATAAGGTGAAAAATCACAAAATCTACGATCCTACTACGATCCTATACGAGCTTGCATGATCCCATACGATCCTACTTACAATCCTGTTATAACATCGATCCTACAACGATCTGGATTGTTTGAGCAATGTAGGATCGTTATGATCCGAATTGTGATTTTAATAACCGTGCAAATAAGCTTAGTTACTTTTAATGTCAGAGTTTGTCAATTGTAATATATTTACAAGGTAAGCATTTATTTTGTGATTATTAACATTTTACTTTTATGATTAGTGATATCTTATTTTACTTTAAAAAATTTTGTAAATAGGTGGATTTGGATGACATATGCACCCATTGAATATACATTTTTAAGAATGTAGGTTTAAATTCACAACATTTTGGAGAGAAAATGCCTAAGTTCAAAGAGGTTGACATATTAATACCGCTCAACAGTTTCTTTTGCTGATATTTTTGAAGTACTGCAATATTTCATGCTCACTGATTGTAATTTTTCTATTGCCTTTTGAAATTTGTTTGATCCTTGGCCCATTATACTTCTGCACATGGTGAAAGGAGGGAATTCCAATGACATTTTCTCATTGGTGACTAATGTGGAAGAAATCCTGTAAGCAAATCAACCATGGAATAACATATCTTTTAGTCTTAAATTTTCATGGATATGTAAGACAATAACTAAGTGCTCTAATCTGTACTGAGCTGATGGGAAAGCATTATTAGGAATAGTTACATATTGTCCTGTAAATAATTTGAATACAAGCATGGTTATTAAAATCGTGATCCGGATCGTAAACAGTCTAGATCGTTGTAGGATTGATGTTATAACAGGATCGCAAGTAGGATCGTATGGGATCGTGCAGGATCGTAAGTAGGATCATAGATTTTGTGATTTTTCACCTTATTTTCAATATGTATCATTCTTATTTGTATTTTTATCTTTTTTTTTTTAATAGAAAGTAGGATCTTACGATCCTTGATCCGATCCTACGATCCTATCCACAAGACCCTCTCACCGATCCTACCTAGGATCCCGATTTTAACAACCTTGAATACAAGTGGGCCAATAAAAAAGATAGCTTTATAGTACTTTCTTGTCACGTTATAGACTGCCATCTGGTGGTTCTGGTATACTTATGCTGCTTATAAAAAAAAACTCTTGATTGACATATGTCAGCCATCTTTCACAGATTACTGAGATATGCCCATTTCCTTCAGACATAGTTTGAAATGATTAGGGAATCTAAAACATGAAATCTAACTTTGATACTGTTTATTCAATGAATGCCGCCTCAAGTCAATGATATCCGGTCTCTTTTATGTAATGATTATTTCAAATTATACAAAAAATTTGTATGAGATTATAGTGAGAAGAATCGTCTTAGTTTCAACAGCTTAGGAATGCAGATCAAGTGATAAATTTGTCCAAGTAGAATGTATTTCATTATTTTTGTACATGGAAATTTGATACCAATATATATCTCATACATAATAGTTCAAAATCATAAAATACACTGATTTTTGGCCTGCTGGTATTTTCAAAATATTGGAAAAGTTAAATGTTCAAAGTGTCGCATGCTTTCATAGACGTGTAGTAACCTCTCATTGCACATGATAGAAGAGGGACATTATGTATGTTTTTGAATATTTATTTTTCTTTGGTTGCTATTTTGTTGAACTCAATGGCCGGCGCATTAGTGTATTTCAGTAAACATAACTCCGAGGTAGTAGTTTTGCTTTGGAGTACTTTGAACAAACAAGTCCTTGTCTCAGAGTGCGTGATTGCTTTTCTATGCCTGCCACTAGCATATATATTTGTTTTCTTTTTTCTTCTGGCATGTGATTGCTTGGATGCTCTTTCTGCATATATATTTTACAAGTACTATTCTTATCTTTCCAGGCAACTGACATGCTAAGACATGCATCAATATCTTCAGTAGCTGCCCTTTTAAGCAGCCTTCGTAGCCATGGTATGTATCTTTTGTACTATTAATCTCTCTCGTAGTTCTTGCTTCTGTGATTCATGAAGAGCTATAATATTTGTTATATGTTGTACGGATCATTCGATTTTCAGCTTCAACTATTTTATAAGGTGAGATCTATGTTACACGGACGCTTCTAAATTTGTGAAGTATCCGTGTTGGACACTCGACACTTGAGTAAGGATATGGGTTGTGTCCGACATGTCTAACTGGACACACACTCATTAAGTATGCCTAAATAGGCGAGTTTACATCATTACTATGCATAAAATATCAAAGTTTATAAACACTATTTTACCCTAAAAAAATAAATTAAGTAGGTAAGAAATATGAAATCTAAAGCCCTTGGATGTGAGAATTGGATGAATCCAACTCTTGGATAAATACCAACACCTGACCAATGAGTCCATGTAACATAGGGTGAGATTATTAAAAGTAAAAGCAAAATTTGGGTTTTTAAGAAAAGTAGAACTGCACAATGGCGGCTTCCAAAGCCTATGCAACATGACTTATTGTTTATCTTGTGTAGTTACTCTACAAGCTTTTTCTCCATATGGCCATCTCAGCGTGTAAATTAGTTGACAAATCTCCAAGGTCTTGCCATCATTGCCCACGTGCTGCCCTGATACAAGCTCCAGGGTTCAGTTACCCTCGTAAATTGCCTACATTATCCCTGATGCAGGTTCTAAGGACTGGACTTAGGTAATTGTTCCATGCAAGTGTTGGATGACTTGGATGCCTGGTCTGCACTCCTATTTTCATATGATGGTTGCAATGGTTTTCTTATAAAGGAACTATTCTTTTGTTTCTTGGAAAAACAAAATTTGGCATGTACTGTACGGCAATAGTGAAGGGCCAATGTGGTCCTTGCAGATGAAAGAATTGTTACCAACATTATCCTCTGTACTCGTGAAATTTTCCTAATAACTGTTTTTAGTTCTGGTAAAAGATTTGTTTTCAGCTTGTCATTTAGTGAGCAAAGATTCTATTGGATGTTGTATGAAATAATTTTTTTTAGATTACTTTATATAGCCAATTTTCATTGTCATTCTATTACATAAACTAGAATGGTTTGATGGGCTATTTTTTTGTGTTCTCTCGAAATGCGTTAATTATAAGTACTGCTTTGCACGTATGTTGCACCTCATTCTGCCAATTGCCTAGTGATATTGCAATGTACATCATTGGTGTTTAAATTTTAACAGATGAGTTTCTCATAATATTGGGAACTTCTCTTTTATAAGTGCAGAAACTTGCAGTTTTAATTCTTTTTTTGGTACAATCGTAATTTAGTTTCCATTGTTTTTTTTTAATGTTTTTCGTTTCTATTTGTAATTTGTTTTCTTGGTTGCAGCCCAAGTTTCTTGTGCATTTTGGTTATTGCATTCGGACCTTCATGAAATCAGGGTCACTTCTGTTCTTGAATATATGTCCTCTATGCTGGTCAATGTAGAACCAATGACTCAATCAACAAATGGACAGAGAGGCAACTCTGAGAACTTTTCTCTGCTTGAACAGAATTCTAAGAGAGGAAAGTTTAATGTTCGCATGAAGCGCAGAAATGGACGAGTTAGACTGATGGTGATCTCTCTCTCTCTCTAGTAGTGTCTCTGTGAAATTTGGCAATTTGTATGTGGTAACTCATCTAATATTATTGTAATACTTCTGTTAGTTTGAAGAGTTCTGCATTGAGCAATCGGGTATAAAATTTACACCTGTTTCTTCTGATGGTGGAATAGTCACTCAAAGTCTTGTGCCCAAGGTTAGTTTTGCCTAGCTTCATCTTGATTGAAACTTGTAATCTCTCTCTCTCTGCATCATACAGGCTACAGCAGAGACACGTTAGCACCTAAGCTTTGAACACGCTACATAAACACATTGGCTAGATACTTAAGATTCAACATATAATATAACATTATGGCGTGAGTGTTTCTCTTGGCAGGTGCAATTCAATCTACAACTGTCAGAAAAGGAGAGAATTGAGCGGGCAAAGGTTGTACTTCCATTTGAGCACCAAGGTATGCATGCATCTCAAATTTGGATACTTGTTTTGAGAACTTGTGCTGAACCATATATTCTGGGAAGAGGGACTTTTTAATATATATATATATATATATTTATCAGGCATTTTTTTATCTTGATGATGTGAACGTGTTTTTGATACTTGCCTGCTGACCTTTTGTTTGCTTCAGGAAATGGAAAATCCATTGAAATCTATGATGGCCGAAGATATCTCACTGAGAACAAAACTGAGACCATATCTAATTTTGATGAGAAATTGCAAACAAATGAGGATCCTGGCAGGGGTGAGATTATCTATTTTCGTGATTCAGACGATGAGAGGCCAGATTCTGACGAGGATCCAGATGATGATTTGGACATATGACACCACCATTCTGCTCTTTAATGGCAGAAATTGTTTATAAGCATCACACATTAGACCATCTTCAATGGTTACTCAAATTTATCATCAAATTTGAATTTGGTGAAAAATCATTCCTTTTCCTGTTTCAACGGTTTTATCAAGTATCAAATTTAGGATTTCACTTTTCTTTTATCAAACTGAGAATCAAGGTACTTCTCATCAAATCATTATTCATAGCCGTTTGATTTTTTCCATCGGATGTCTTCTCAGATGGCCATCTTAAAGCAAAAATTTGCAAAAAAATTATATTGACCAGTCGGTCCCTCGGTCATCCGTTCGGTTGACTTCTTGGATGACCACCTCAAGGCTAAAATTTGTGAAAAATTTACATTGGCCGGTTGACCAGCCAAACATTTGCTCGGTCATCTGCCCGGTCGATCGGTGTTCTGATGAAGCTTTAAAATTTTCCGTTGAAGCATATAAAATAAAATTTTTATCCAAATTTAATGAAAAATTTAATACATTGTTGCAGATGGTCTTAGCTCATTTTTGGACCACCACCTACTTTTGAATCAGTACATGACCCCAAGCATGGGCGGAGCTATGCATAAAGTAGTGGGTTGAATTGAACCCACTAAGTTTTGATTTTTTTTTTTTTTAAAGAATTTTGTAGTGTTATATAAAATTTTTGAGAGGTTTTCATAAATTGACAATATTAAAATTGTTCTAAAAAATAGATTTATCAAGACCAAAAAAAAAAAAAAAAACAAAGTTTAAAAAAATAATTAATTTTATACTTAATATATTTTTATATCGTTTTTTGTTTAGCATGGATAACTATTAATGGTTGAATATGAATATGAATGAAATTTATGTCATGTGGTTGTCAATGTGTCATTTCTTATTTAATTTTGGACATAAGTTAACTTTTAGAGTAAATTAAAAAAAAAAATTTGAAATATGAAAGATTAAAGTAAAAATAAATAAATTTTAAATATCAAAATGATAAAATAATTAAACATGAAGGAGATATGGTGTAATTTACCTGTTAATGTATAGTATCTCCCACAAATTTTGACAGTTTCTATTTTTGAATAATTCTGTATAGATCCCATTATAATCAGTAGACCCAATTGGCTAATTTAATTCTATCCATCTAACAAACAATTAACCAATCATGTTGTAGAGGACACAAGCTTGACTTGATATGATTCGTGACAACCATGATCCCCACCTAAAAGCTATTAATTGCAAATTTCACTTCTGAATTTCTAATTCTCTCTTACCAAACGGATTATAAATGAAAAAAAAAAAAAAAAAAATCTTGGGAACTAATTGCTAAATTTTAGGTTGACACAACTTGTCGGTCATCGTGTTTGTGCACCTAACACTAACTTATTGTCTCCTTAACCAACTCCATTTGACAATTTTACAGATTTAGGCTATCTTTTTCTGTCTCTTCAAGTCTCTTTTTTCTTTATTTTTAATGCTATGATATTGATACCCATTGTCACTCAGATTTAACCTCTACCAGTTATGTTTTGGACCTTGTAACAAATTTTAAAAAATCTAAAATTTTATACAAAATTAGAAATAGGCAAATAAAATATGAATATGAGTTACAACACATTAATTTTATAATTAAGTTTTCATGATAACTAAAATTATTAGACCTAAAAACAAATAATTATTCAGCATTTTAGAGCACATGTAAAATTCCTTACATGGTACTCCAAATTAATCACATAATAAAAAAATTTACCAATAAAATATATTAATTCCCCTTTGTTAAGTAGTTAAGAATCAAAATATCACTTGAACCAACATCCAGTTGGCCTGACCCATGAAATTGTGCCGAAGCCCACTCATGAGTTAAGCCTAACAGGCTTTTTTTGATGAGCTGAGTTGGGCCAATCTATGAGACAAAACCTTAGGCCTAAACATACCCAACATGCTTGGCCCAAAAAGACTAACAAGAAGGGTCGTGGCCTAGGCCAACAAGCCACTTCTCACAGGCCGAAGGGTTGGCTCACAAGCCAAGTCCGATAGGTCGAGATCCATGTCTTATTTTTGAGTTATTTATTTTCATATTTTTTTTGGATAAATTACAAACACACCTCCTGAGATTTACTAAAATTACAAATTATCTCATGTGATTCTAAAAATTACATTATGTTCTCTAAGATTTTTAATTTCATAATAAATAGATCATTTTATTAATAAATCATCAAGTTAATTAACAGTTTTTAATAATGTTAAAATTTTATTTCAATTACTAATTCAGATAATTTTATTATTGTATAAATGAACAGTTAGAAATTTTACTTTTTCAATTAATTCTATTAAATAAAAAATTCTGACAATGAGCTATTTGTAATTTTTCAAACCACACAGAGAACAATTCGTATTTTAAGCAAATTTTAAGGGTGTATTTGCAATTTATTCTATTTTTTTTGTAGGCTCATTAGTCAGGTTGAGTGGAGCTTCAAATATTACACAAAAATGTTTTGAAATTCTAATTTGTAAATTCTAATAACTTTAATGTGTATGTAGAATTCATTTGATGTGATGTTTTAATTTTTTTTTATTTTATTTTCTACCTCATTAAAACTCAATTAAAACTCTAATTTTAAAAAAATGTACATTGTTGAATATTAAATTCAAATCCAACCCAAACCTCATTTCAGCCTGTCTAGCTCCATGATAGCCCCGTTTGGTAGAACTGTGGGAAAGTGATTATAGTTTATAGTTTAACAGCTTATAACTTATAACTGTGAACATAAATTGATTTTTGACTTATAAATTAAGCTTCTCCTCCCCCACTCAAAGAATAAGTTAATTTTTGACTTACAAAAAGTTATAAGCTGTATTGTTAAGCTGAACCAAACACATCAAAATAACTTAAATTAAATTAAAAACTGAAATAAGTTGGAAATAAGCCCTACCAACCAGGGCTAATATAAGCTTGGGACAAGTGAAAGTCCTGTCAGTCCAATAATAACTTTTAAATGCTTTAAGTAATAAATTAATGATATATATCTCTAAATTTGAAATTTTAATAATGATTTTAATGGTATGTTATGAAATAAAATAAAAAAACAAGATATATATATAAATATATATTAAATTATTCATGAGTGAAGCCCAATGCTATATAAATAGAGTTCTCATTAGAATTTTACTTTTAATACTCTTAAACATTTTTCTAAGTACGGTTGTGATTAGTGTCCCGAAATTGGGGGCACTAATGCCCCGAATTTCCCTATAAGGCAAAAAAAAAAATAATTACCTAAATTAGAAATTAGAGACATTAGTACCTACTTTTTTAGTGCCACAAATCATTTTTCTTAATAATATGTATTGTAATTTTTTTATTAAAGGTTTAGACATAGAGACGATCGAATATAGATCTAAACATAAAAATTGTACATTCGGTTGTCCGGTCAGAGTTTATTGACCGCACTTCTCATAGTGTTAATCGTAACTGTTATGATATCTTTCAATCGTCTGACTATCAATCGTCTGACTAATCATCCGGTAGGATAATTTTTATATTTGATTTTATATTTGGTCCTACGTGTACTGAGCATTGCTTTTTTTTATTATTATTATTAATCGGAGTCTACTACTTTGAAAGTATTTTGCCACCTTTTGCTTCATATCTCCCTCCAATCAGTTGACGAAGCTCTAGTTTCTCTTCAACGTGAAAGCGCTCTCTCTCTCTCTTTCTCTCTCTCTCTCTCTCTCCTATTCATGACTTTTCTAGTCTCGGAATTCAATTCCGCACATCTATTTAGAACTCCGAGAAAGTAAGAGAGAAAGTGATTTCCCTTTTCCCTAATATTCAAACTCGTGTTCAGTTTTCCTTTTGACTATAATAACCCAACCCATCTCTGTTTTGCATGATTCCTTAATTTTCCCGGAAAATCTCATGGCGGTAGAGTTCTACTCTGAAAATTCTGGCCTCGTTATGAGTCCTAGAATCTCATTCTCTTACGATCTCTCTCGCTCAGACGTCGTGCCGGTCGAGCAACACGTTTTTCGATCGAATTCCGGGATTGATTTCGATTTCTGCATTCGCGAGAGCTACGATCTTCAAGAATCTTCCTCGGCAGACGAGCTTTTCTCCGACGGAAAGATTGTTCCTACGGATCAAATCAAGAAGAAGATCGTTGCTCGAAAACAAATTCAACAAGAAGAAATTCACAAAAGTTCAAACGATGAGAGACTGAAGGAGGAAAAACAGAGCTCGAGCTCGAGCTCGAACTCGAAGTCGTTTTGGCGATTCAAGCGGAGTAGTAGTTTGAATTGCGGTGGTTCTGGTTATGCGCGAAGCTTGTGTCCTCTACCTCTTCTTTCGCGAAGCAATTCGACTGGTTCGGCGACGAGTGTGAAGAGATCGTCGTCTCAGAAACAGAACTCGCAGAAAACTCCTTGTGTTGCAGCATCGAAGCTATCGCAGTCTTCGTCTTCGTCTTCGTCTTCGAGTGGTGGTTATCACAGGCCTCCATTGAAGAAGAGTTATGGAGCTTATGGCAATGGAGTTCGAATCAGTCCAGTGTTGAATGTTCCTTCTGGTAATCTTTTTGGTTTTGGTTCAAAGTTGTTCAATGGTAAGGATAAGAACAAGAAAAAATGATGATTAAACACTGGGAAATCGATTTAAATCGCTTCTTTGATGATTTTTGTGGATATTGGGTTTTTATTTTCTTTATTTTTGATTTTATGTTTTCTAAAATAAAATAAGAAAAAGCTCAAAAACACCTATAGTTTGAAATTAATTTTTGAAAATTTAAAAATATTTTATTTTTTTGTGCGTGTGTGTGTTTTTTTTGGTTTGTTGAAGGAATCTTGTTTATTAAATTAACTAGAGGGTTCAATTAATGTGATTGTCGGCTCGTCTTTACATCATTTATTTTAGAGGACTCGTCAAATAAATTATTTATATAAAAAATTAAATTAATTAAATATTAATAATCATAAGACTAAAATACATTTATTTTTTAAAAAAATAACAAGTATGATTTTACAAATGCATTATTTATTTTTTTAACTTTAGTATATTTTAATTAAATGACTATTTATATTTAATTAATTTAATTTTTTTATATAAATAATTTACTTCACAAGTCCTATAAAATGATTAATTTAAATGGTCAATTGAACCTAAGGTGGGCCCATAATCCTCTTAAGTAGACACTCTAACCCATTTAATGGACAAGGGGGAAGCTTTTATCTTTAGGGTATTGTTTTAAAAATAAATAAATAATAGTTTGTCAAACAAGTTTATTGTATTTTTTTAAGAATAAAATGAAAAATAGAAAATGAAAACACAAATTGAAGAGATTTTAATTTATGATTAGCCATGTGAGTAGGTTAAATAACTGTAGTTGGAATTGATGAGGATTGAAAAAGGAAATTATGATGGTTGCTTGGAGGGCCAAGGGTAAGTTATTATTGATGCCACATGCTATCCAGCTCTAAAAAGTTGGACAGTAGAGTTTTGTTTTTGTTGCTGTCAAATTCTGATCCTGTTTTTCTTTTGTGCAAATGATGGCCTTGGTGTGAATACTCTGCATTTTGTTTTTGCTTTTGTTTTTTATTTCATTTCTATCATTGTTTGATAGAGGGAAAAAGACAAAGTAGTTGGTTGTATGTAAGGAATGATTTGAATTATTTTATAACAAAAACATTAAAACCTATTATGAAATTATATCCTTGGATGCTTCTATTCATTGTATATAAGTACAGATCAAATAGAACATGTAACTAAGGGGTGTTTTGGAAAGTTGATAAAAAACTGACATTTTAGTTTTTTTGCTTTTTTGGTGACTTTTTTGACTAAAAAGTTAAAAAGCAAAAAAAACTGACTTTTTTAGCTTGTTGCCAGAAGACTCCTAGATAACCTGTTACAAAATTATCATACATCTAGTTTTCATTAACACTAGGCTCAACTCGTTCGAGATTTAACTAAAAGATAGTCAGGCCTTGAAGACAAATTTTAGGCCAATAATGCTATATACTTGCTATCTATTTATACCACATTTCAAATTACATAGTTTTCAACTTGATTCAACTCATAATATATAACACAATACTATAATACTAGGAATACGATAGCAATCAATAACAGTCTTTCAAATTCAGACATACATGAACATTCCCACCCAGAGGGCAGAACATATAACAGATAAATGGCTTTCCATATTTGCTTTCTGTAACCCTTGCAATTATACTCAAACCTTGTGATACTTGTACTTCTGCTCCAGATTAAATCTAGTAGTACTGTTGTTGAATCCATTGAGTACCAGATTCCTCACTGCATCAACCCCTTGTTGCAGTGCTGCATCCACCTGTCCCAATAACCCATGACAGTTAGTCCATCAGCATGCTCAAATGTAACATACACAGAGAGAGGTGTATATATATAAACTGGATCCAATTTTTTTAACCAAACTTGAACTTAGCTTAGAAAAGTTGAGTACAATTAAAACTCAACAACAACAACAAAAGTTGGAAATAATCTTTTACCTGTTTCTGCTCTAACAAACTGAACTTTTGGAGAAGATAAGCTTTCATGTCCATAGACCCAGGTGGATTTCCAATCCCTGCAAGCACATAATTATTATCATGCAGACAACTACAGCCTACACTTACGCAACTAGCCTGTAATGGTGTTCATCAAACCAACCTATGCACAACCGTGGAAATTCACGACAACCATCCAAATGGTCCATCACACTCTTCACTCTGCCACAATTACCATTAACTTTCAGTAAACAAACAGCATTTGATTGTTTTTTAAATACTATTTTTTCAACTACATAAAATTTTCCAAATTATTCAAGTTTAAGGCACAACAAAGACAAGGATCAAGGTGGTATTAAATATAATATAAGGTTTCACGTTTCTCCCCCCCCCCCCCCCTCTTCTTCATGATATGAGGTTCAACAAATTCAAGCTGAAGGCAGGACAAAGTACAAGAATTGAGCAACCTACCCCAAAAATAACCTAAATGAAGAACTGAGAGGAGAGTGATTCTACCCATGCAAGTCCCCAATTGTTTTCATTGGTTACACGGGACTAAAGGATGATGAAAGTTTTGCATGAAGACTACAATTTAATTGACACTGTAGCAGGCACAAAAAAGGTACTGATTTTCTGCAGGTTGATGATGGGTTAATGGTAAACTTCCAATACTAGAAATGGGACAAGAAAACCCAAGAGAATTGTTTGACTTTGCAATGAGGGACCAAAACCTAGATCTTCCCAAACCCCACCCACAACCACAAGTTAAAAAATTTGGGGCGTCAATCAAGCCAAGTCAAAATGCTTGTATAATCACACAATGGAATATTAATAGCTAATGAATTTAATATACCAACTTTTTTCTGTAGTCTATTTATTTATTATTTTTGAGATAAGCAAAGTAGAATTTAGATTAAAGAAGGTGCCAAGGGGTATAAAATGGGTCGGGGGAAAAAAATTCTAATTAATGAACGGCCTATCCAAGACTCTAATCCAATCAAAGGTAGCAAAACTCAAACCCCTCCTCTACTCCCTCCACTCCGACCTATTTTGTTCTACCATAAAAATTGATGATGCTAATAAGCTAACCAAAATTTTTAAATCTCTTCCACATCTCGCTTTGCTTCCTGCACTCTTCCTTAAATCTGTACACCATTCATTCTTGGCCTCTTTTTATGCTTCAACCACTATCTCCCGATCAACTACAACCACCATTTCTTCACCCCCTATCTTCCCTCCCTACTGCGCAACTACTACTCGCATTTACTTCTCACATTCAATCTTTCTTTCCTCTGCCTTTGCCACACATGGTGTTTTCTCGCTCCTGTCATTGATCTATATTTGTTTCCACCCACCTTACCAACAACAACAGATTTATTGTTTGGATGCTTCTTTTTGTGCAGCATTCTGTGTTCCATGAAAACAAAGAAGGCATTGACATGCCTCTTAGGTTTATCCTATTGATTCTCATTTTTCTCAATTCACATTATTTAGAAGGCAAACTCAGTGAGCAAGTCTATTTAGGCCTCTAAATAAGCACCTTCTCCCAATAACACCCTTAAATCTTCAAAATCTTAAGAAGTAGATTGTTGCTAGATCAATCACCTTGTCTAGCAGACTGTAATGGTTTTACTATAGTCTTGGTTGATAAGCTAGTAATTTTCCCTTGATATGCTGCTTGAGTCCAAGAAATATCAAGTTTCCTCTAAAAAGAATAAAATAAGGTTCTTAAAGAACAGAAGCAGGCGTAGCCTAAGGCGCATCACTGTATAAAGAGATGAGATATATTTACTTCAGATAGAATATGATTCAAAATGACCAAATTACTACTTAGAAAACATAATGAAGCATGTAGTTTATTACAATCATTTTTTAGGGGACAATACCCGTTGTGATAGCCATGCCCTCCTTTTGGCTGTAGCCTCAAAGTGCCATTCGGCAGGCTCATCTCATCATAAACCTACATTGACAATTCCCAAAAACATGTATTGTTAACATCGCTCAAAAGTATTGAGTAAATACATGTAATCACTTGTTTAAAGAAATCAAGTTATTTATGCTCTGAAGTTGCATACCAATAGGATATGACGCAAGGGCACCTGATAATATGCAGCAAGTGGTCCAACCTTGAGATTTGAAAAAGAAAAGAAAATAAAATAGAGAGTTAGAGAAAAGATATATACTTTAAGAAAGTAATGAATTACATAAAAATCCATCTATCTCCGTTGAAGAAGTATTAACGTATTTAACTTTCCAAACAGATGATTTGGGATTCTTCAAAAACATATTGGAAAATTGCATACAAGTACTAAAACATTAATGGCTGAAGTGAAAGTTGAGAACAAACCGACTCTCCACTAAAATTCATGTAGGCTTGAGGTTTTGCCAACAGAATCGGTACCTCTCCTATAGAACCTGTACTGATCACATGAGACAGTTTTGAATCAATATTATAAGATTCAGAACTCATCATTCTATGCCACAAAATTGAAACATAGTAAGCTGTGCAACAACAACTAAGTAAATTAAAGAAACACAAATCAATAAATACAACTGAACAAGCACCTATTCCAACTAAGGCCTTTGATTGTATTGTGTTCAACTGAACTCCTTCCACTTGAGAAATGCAATCAATCATTTCAAAACCAACCTGATATACATCTTTTACTATTGTAAGCGATTGTAAAAGACAAGAATAAAACATCATCAATAATAAAAAGCAAGAACAGAAAATAAAAACAAGAATTGAAACAATTAATTTTAAGCATATGGGATTATTACATTGTGCCGAGTTTCATGATACTTGTTCCCAGGGTTTCCCAGTCCAACAATTAGCCATGGAGTGTACTCCACTTTAACACCATTGGGATCTGACAATGAAGCCGATACACGAAGCCTTGTCGGAGCTGGGTACCTTCGACGAAAAAGAGGGCTTCTTTGGTAGGATATGCAAGTTTTTGGGGCAGAAACTGTATACAACATCGATCTGATGCCAAAAAAAATGCAATAACATGAGTAGGAATTTGCACGCCAAGAGCCAAACCCATTACAATCTTGCATGCATATATATAGGGAGATTCTACAATACACACCTATCTTTACCAATATATGCAAGTTATGATATTTTGTGAGTGTTTTTACCACTCCATGTAATAACCAAAGCACTCTTAGATTATAAACAAAATAATAATCATAAACCATAACTAAACCATAATCAATCCCACAATGGTCATAAAAAAGTACACTTTTTTTGTGTGTATTATAGAATTTCCTATATATGGGAATGGGCAAAAAAATGAAATAGAGCAAAGAATTGGGTCGGCCAGTATGTTCAGAGATTGTTCAAAGCTAAGCTCGTCTCTGTAGCCAATCCCAACAATCAGAGAGAGAGAGAGAGAGAGAGAGACTGGGACAGCAAAAGCAGTTCGAATTTTTCAGTAGAAAAACAAATTAAAAAAATATATTACAGTTGGAGGGTGGAATTTTGAGGAATTGAAACAAACCTTGTCTGTTATTTCGATAGTATCAACCCGAATACTGGATTTGCCTTCGAAGATGGTGGAGAGAGAGAGAGAGAGAGAGAGAGAGAGAGAGAGAGGGAGGAAGAGAGAGCTCAAGCTCAGAAGTCGATCTGTTCCGCAGGTATGCAATTACCCTCACCCGGAAGAGCTCTCTTGCACGTTGTTTGGATGCAGCGATGGCCTGTAACTATCAAGCTAAATACATCAATTTTTTGCCATTTCTATAGATTTGCTAAAATTATGTCGTAAAGTAAATTACAAATGCACTCATAAATTTTATTTAAAATATTTTAAAAAATTATATATCCCTAAGTCGCATAAAAAAATCTTTCATTAATCAAACATTAAGTTTTAGGCGGTGATTGATAAAATTAAACTGAAAATTAAGTATTAAAAGTTGAATGTTGATTTTTTAATCTGAAAAATTGTTTAATAAAAATGTAAGTGATTAATTAAAAATAAATTGTTTGATATGTATAAAATCAAATTTAAAATTTATTATTTTTAAATTGTACATTTCAATTTTTATACTGTGATGGTGGTGGTGATAGTAACGGTAGTGTTGATGGTAACAGTGGTGGTAGCGGTAATAAAATGATGGTGGTGCTTATGGTAACAATAACAATGGTGATAAAAGTGGTGGTGGTAGTAGTGGTGGTGACATGACGATGGTGATGGTAACAACAGTGGTAATGATGGCTATGACATGGTAGTAATGATGGTAATGGCAATGATGGTGGTGGTGACGATGGCATGATAGTGGTGGCTGTGGTGACACAATGGTGATGGTAGCGATAACAATGATGGTGATGGTGGTGGTGGTGGTGATAGCGGTAGCAATGGTGACTGCGATGGTGGTGGTGGCATGATGATGGTGATTGTGGTGGTAGTAGTGAGTTTATAATAGTATATATCGATAGTTATAGTTAGTATTTTATAAATTCAACCAGAATTAATGATTCGTTTGGGAAGCAAGTTTGGGATAAAATAGCTATATAGGACAAAATTGGTTATTTTAGCCAAATAGGACAAAATGTCACATCTAATCCATAATCATTTCATTTTTTTCTCTCACAAAAATAAAAAAAGTCAAAAAACCTATCACAAATTAAGCTTTTTAGCTCTAAGCTAAAATAGCCAAAAAGTCAACCCACATCCCAAACGAACTTTAAGTAAGTTTATTATGACTTTAGCCTACATTTTAATAAGCATTTAAATTTTTAAGTGATATCAATTGTGATTATCAAACGGACTTAATTAATTACCAATTAATACATTCAGTTTTAAGTGCTTAATCAAGTTATCAAACACCCCTTTAATTAATAATTTTTAAAAATTTTAGCAATATATTTTAATTAATAATTATGATAATTTCATTATTCTATAAAAGGATAGTTATGAATTTTATTTTTTGATTCAACTTTGTTAAATGGCACATTTTAACAAAAGAGTATTTGTAATTTTGAAAATTATAGTGGGTGATTTATATTTTAAACCATCCTTAATAAATATATTTATAATTTACCATATATTAAAATATGCTAGTATGTTTTATCATTATATATTATTGTGTACTCATATACTACTCTATTAATTTTGTTTGCTTTACTCTTATTAAAAATAAATTAATAACCGTAGAGGCTTTTCTGACCTAGTTGTTGATAGGAAGAGTCCTCTAGTCTAATAAAAAAGGAAAGTATACTTTGTCTTCTTTTTATAGGCTAAGGACACTCTCTTAAGCTGAAATTTAATTGTCCATCATAATTGTCAGATATTAAGCGGCCAAAATTTTATACGGTATACATTTTTTTTCATTATCTGATCAACTATCTTGTGTTTTTTCTAGCTTGTGGAATGAAAAAGTTTGGCCCAAAGAGGAAGGAGATCCCATAATTCGAAACTAGAGCTTTTTTAATTGGAGAACGCTCAAGATAGCCGATCACAATTATTGGCCACAACAAGCGCAACGCGGCTAATCTGCCAAAATAACACCTAACAAAGAATCATTCGCCTGATGAATAAGGGAAAAGTTAGGGATCATGAAAATTTTATCATGAAAATGATCATGAAAAATTTATGATCCTTGGATTACCTTGATTAATGTGTGATGCTTTATTCTAAGTGTAATCTAAGGGTCACAAAGCTTTCATGATTATTTTCATGAAAGGTTTTTCATGATACCTAGCATTGCTGGATGAAAAAATAAGATATTTAATAGTTTACAATAGTGTCAATTGTTAAGAATCATTTAATTATAAAGGGACACAATACCACCACAAATGGGACACATAAGAAAAACACATATACACAACTAAATATTCATTATATAGAAGGATCCCCAACCAATAGGGAGATCCTTGATTTTGAGGCTCTCTTGCGTATCACAACGGGATGTATTATTTGACTAAGGCCTCGTTTGGCAAATGAATTTTTTAGTTAAAAAATTAAAAAATTATTAAAAAAGTTAAAAAGCCAACAGCCTATACAAAAAAGTCAAAAATTTCATTTTTTCTCTACTTTTTTTACATCTTTTTGTAAAAAGTCAAAAAGTCATCCAAAATATACTAGTTTTTTTACATTATATTTTAGCTAAAAAATTAAAAAATTACTAAAAAAAAACCTGTTTCCAAACGAGGCATAAATTCCAGTGAAGACAAATTTTTACTATCTAATTTTGGATCTGCTCTTGGACCGATACCAAGCCTTTAGGCGTTCGCGAAGTCTCTTCATTTTGGACCTTTCTCTCCGCACTTCAGATTTGGATCGGCCCAAATCATGAAATTTTAGGTCCCATACCGGATATTAATTTTCTGGGTTTTTTTTGGGCTGTAAACAAAACATGAGAAAAGCTAAAGTGGCCCTTTACTTTTATGGGCCAGTGTTGGCCCTGTTTAGAACATAGCGGGTGTGTTTGGTTTGTGTTTTGAAACATATTTTTAGAAGAAAATTTTCAAAAGTATGTTTAGTTACAAATTTTCTCAAAAAAAATTCTAAATTTACTTCTCTCTTTATTACACATCAATCAATCACTTTTTTTTTTTCTCCTCTCTCTTTCTCAATCCTTTTTTCTCTTACATATATCTATTCAATTATAACAAAATATCAAATCATCCCAAACTTCCAAACTCAAAAACTATTTTCAAAATATACAGCCAAACAAACCAAAAAAAAATTCAAAATTCTCTCCCCAAATTTTTTTAAATTTATCTAAAAAAACAAACCAAACACATCCAGAATTACTGGTCCCACTGACGTGGCACTCTCTGTTTCTCTCTCCTACCAAGCATACGGACGGAGTAACAGCAGGCTCACGTGAGACTGCCTGCGAGTCAGCGACATCACCAACAAAATGCAACCCAAAATCTAATCTGAAATCCAACTGTTAAACTATCTAATCCCGAGTAATAGTTCTCTTCCACTTTATTCCTACAGAACATATGCTAATTCTCATTTTAGGTTAAAAATAAAATTAATTTCTATTTAATATTAAATAAAAAATACTTATAATATGATAAAAATATATTATTATATTAAAATTTATGTTTATACTAGAGGGGTTAGTTAAACAATATTAAGAATTTTAATTATCAAATATTCTACATAATAATATAAGATTTAAGTTTCACTCTCACATAACTATTTAGTATAATATTTAATAATTTGTTTAAAGTTTTTAATATTTTTAATATAAATTATGTATAATAAAATATTTTTATATTATGTGATTAATATGTCATTTTTGTCTAATTTTAAAAAATAAATTATGAAAAAACTTAAAATTTGATATACCCTTCCATTTTTTCACATATGGTTTCCTAATTTAATTTCAATTATACCCATAAACACATATTAATTGTTTGTTATTATCCTCATAGTCATCTCTCTCTCTCTCTCTCTCTCTCGTAAATTCCTCCAAAATTCAGCGGAAGCTCCAAAGCTTCTGCTTACTAAAACCAGACTCTCAATTTCACAACCAAATTCGTAAACATTTTCAGAGGGACAAAAGCTCATCGACGATCGTCGTTTCATCTCAGACTCTCTCTGTCACTGCTATTTCAGCTCTCTATTCGGTAATTTCACTCTTGGTTCTGTGTTTTTTTCGTTGTTTTGATCTCAATCTCTACTTATTTTCACAAGTATATATTGATTAGGTCGTATTTTTCAATATCAGCATTGTCTTCAATTCTTTATACCCAAAAACACACATCACTTATTTTCACTGCTCTCTCTCTCTAGAGGCACACACAAACACGCACTCTCTCTCGCTCTCTCTCTCTAGACTAGTATAGACTAGTATTTAATTTTTGTTTGGCTTGTTTGTTGACTTTTTGTGGTGTTATTATTGGGATCTATGACAGTCGCAATTGTAAAAATGCAAGCCGCAACATATGCAGTCAAAGGAAGTACATGTTTTGACAATCAGAAGCGTAGGGTTTTACCAGGTTTTAGTGAATTGAGGAAGACAGGTTTAGGTTTCAACAATCTTCGTATGACAGAGAGGTCTTCTTGCTTCGGATTGCGCCTCGGTTCGGCTGCTATGGAGGCCGAGCTTGGCCGTGTCCGGACGGGCGTTGACAAAGTGTTTCGGTCCTCGGCTAAGGCCAGATCAGTCAGGGCTCAAGCTTCTGCTGGTTTGTTCTTCAGTTTTGATCTTGATTGTTGATTTCAATTGCTCTAATAATGATATGCAATTTTGATGATGAAGTACAATTAAATTTGGCATTCTGTGTGCCAGTGTTGAATGTTATTTGAATAAGTCATTTGCTAGTTGTTATGCACTTTGTCATTGTCAAAGTTGTTTATTATGCCTTTGTTTGACAAATTTGCATTTCCAAAGTTTTTGAATTCTATGTTGAAGTCATGATGCTTATAAAAATTAAATAATTTACAATTTATTGCATCGAATTGCAATTCAAGAAAGGGGAATGGAAGTTTTTGCTGTTGCAAGTCTTGTCTTGTCAAGTTGTGGATGGGTTTGAATTGTTTGATTCTGCTTATTTATTGACTTTTCCTGAGTATTGAACCTAAATGAATGCATGATTCTATTGTATTTATCCATCACGCTCCTTTTTAAACATTATGGACCCTAGAGCAATGTCACTGGGATTCCTCATTTCATTTGGGTTTTTAATTCCGTTGATGTGGGCTTCAAACTTGTTAATTCCATTGTAAACACTATTGTAAGAATTATGGATCAGGAGACGGAGTTCAGTAGAGAGTTACAAATGTGTCACTTAAGGCTGCAATTGTATGGTGTGGGATGAGTGGCTCTGTATATACTATGTTTATGCTCTTCAATTTTAAACCCATACAGTGAAAAAATCTGATGTTGTTTGTTTGTGGATTGTAGTATATTGGAGTATTCACTTGCTATTTTTTGACAAGTATCACGTGACCTTATTTGTAGATGGAGATATGGAAGATCTTGTTCCTGCTAAAATCCAAGCGAAATCTTCTGGAAATGTTTTGCCTTATGTCGGTGTTGCCTGCTTGGGTGCCATTTTGTTTGGATATCATCTAGGGTATGTCTTCGTTTAAGTACTTCTTTCTCTCTTCCTTCAAACCAGTCAGTTCAAGAATTTATCATCAATCACCATTTGCGCAATACTTGCCATGGTACTTGTGCTTATAACTTAAACTACTGGCTGTGCCTTTCTGGTCAATTTGTGAATTCCTGTTGGATGTTGTTGTCCAACCATTTCCCACGTTATTTACTTGAATACACTAGAGGTACACTGATAACTTGTGCTCATCTGCTTCAGGGTGGTGAATGGTGCTCTTGAGTACCTCTCTAAGGATCTCGGAATTGCTGAAAACACTGTCATACAAGGCAAGTTTTGATTGGATATCTGATGAGAACCTGAATTATGTTTGTGCGCTGTTCTTTATTTACATGTTAACTTGTTTTTAGACTAAGAGATGTTTTCTCCGTATTCTATGGAAAATGGACCGTCCTTGTCTAAAGCTTTTGTACTATCCATTGACAAATGCAATTTTTCATGCTTTTGGCTGGCTACAGCTGAATGAAAAATCACCATTCATTATTTATCTAAAAAGAAAAAAGAAGAAGCTATTCATCAACCTCTAGTCGTACTTACCCTTTTGTTTCATATTATAAATAATTTGCAATACTGCATTTTTTTTCCTATTAAAGTTGTGTGGGAACGATTTTTACAATTTATCATTTTTGTTATGGTTTGATAGGATGGATTGTTAGCACTCTTCTTGCTGGTGCCACTGTTGGTTCATTTACTGGGGGCGCATTGGCTGACAAGTTTGGCAGAACAAAAACTTTTCAACTGGATGCAATTCCACTTGCTGTAGGAGCATTTCTTTGGTCGGTTTCTTTGTTATTGCTGATGAGGTTGTGATCTTTGGTTAGATTTGATCAGAACTAATTCAAAAATGGTGTCAAAATCATTCAGTGCCACAGCCCAGAGTGTGCAGACAATGATAATCGGCCGTTTACTTGCTGGAATTGGAATTGGCATCTCATCTGCTATTGTGCCACTTTACATATCTGAGGTAGTAACGACTCATTTTAATTTCAATTTTATGTCTATATTTTTTAAATACCTTTTCATTTTTCATCTGACACACTTTCTAATGGTTAGATCTCACCAACTGAAATTCGCGGCACACTTGGATCTGTCAACCAACTTTTTATCTGTATTGGGATTCTTGCAGCATTGGTGGCTGGGTTGCCCTTAGCAGGAAACCCTTTATGGTATTTTTTCTTTACCTGATATCTAAATGACAGGAAGGAAGCTTTCATGCTTAGTGAGATATGAACCTGCCAGATAAGTTCATAAACACTGTTGAGATATCTTGCCAAGTCTAATATTGCATATACCTGTGTTTTCCTACACCTTTCAAGCTGCCAAAAGTAGGGGGTTATGTAGATGTTCTGCCTAATTAAATGATTACATCAATTTGGCGTTGAAAAATGGTCCATCTCTTGTTAAATAATTGACTTCCAAGACATTACGTCTGCATAAGGAATGAGGACCAATTACTGAATAGGAGCCCCTGGAATACTATGAATCATTATGCTTGTTTTTGGTTTTCCAAAAACACTTTTCAGAAAATTCTACTTTCTTATTTTCCGTGTTTTTTTTTTTTTTTGAGTTTTTTAATATTTTAAGCAATTTTTTTAATTTTTAGACACACCTAACAAAAATACATATAAAAAGTATAATTTTTGTGAAAAAATCTTTTCAAAATTCACTAAATACCAAAAATACAAAAAAAATAAGAGAATTCAATATATTTTTCGTATTTTTATATATTTATTAATTTTTAAAAATATTTTTCACAAATTTTTTACTTTTTAGATACATTTAAGTAAAGTGCATCTAAAAAAGTAAAAAAAATGCTTAAAATTTTAAAAATATTCACTAAAAACAAAAAAACATAAAAAACAAAAAACTCAGTTTTCAAAAAACTTAATCCAAAAAACTCAAACCAAACACACACATTAGTGCAGTTCAAGTGTGGAATTGTTATTTGGAATATCCAAATATCACATGTTAACAAATTTGAGGTATGTTAAAAAAGAGTTTATTATATATCATGTCTACTGGACAGGAGGTCCAGTTGACGCCTGCCCCTGTTTGAGAATGATATCAGTATCTGTATAATATTTGGTTTTCCCAAGCTGGTTGTTGTACAACAATTATTGTTGTTGTTACCATCCCTTCTCTCTCTCTCTTATTATTTTCTAGCTGCAACTTTTATCAGGTGGAGGTCAATGTTTGGTATTGCAATGATACCCTCTGTCCTATTGGCATTGGGAATGGCATTTTCTCCAGAAAGCCCTCGGTGGCTTTATCAGGTTTTCTTTGCTACTGTTTAGTCACATTTGGCTGCAATTTTTGTGTGTGCAATTTTTATTTGATCAAATGTGTTTATTTTAGGTTATTGGCTCATTGGTAATGGTTCTAAGCTAGACAAATTTGTTTGCAGCAAGGAAGAATTTCTCAAGCTGAAATGTCTATAAAAACTCTATTTGGAAAAGAAAAAGTTGCTGAGGTTATGAATGACTTAAGTGCAGCTAGTCAAGGTTCTTCAGAACCAGAAGCTGGTTGGTTTGATCTTTTTAGTAGCCGCTATTGGAAAGGTATACCTGGAAAATAAGGGAAGCTATTTATATTAGATCACAAGCATAAGATGTGGATCTTAGAAACTATAATTAATCATCTGCAATATTTACAGTGATGCTAGACCCACCATTATATACGCCTGGATACTTCATTTTACTGGCCAAATAAGTATGGCTAGCTCATTTGTTTAGGTTGTCTTGTTTATTGATTTCTGAGTTGCGTGCTGTAATTTGCTTATGTTGGACTGGTAGAAAATTATTCAAATGTATTTATCCTCATGTTATCCTTTACCACCTTTTAATTGTTAGATGCTTGCCTTCTTGCTACTTGTGTAGGGAAATATAAGGTCCTTATAGAGCTCTAAGTAGTCAAATTCTTGAACTTCTTACTGTAGTAAGGTTTATATTTTACGTTGATCAGTGGTCCATTGTTAGTTTTCTACCCATGTGTGTCTTCTTCACGAACAACTTAAGCATGGTTGAATGCTTGTTTCGTACAGAAATTGATGTCCCTGAACAGTTCAGGATGTGAAACCTGAAACATGTGTTCACTTATGATTTGCATATTTTCTAAACAACCATACACCAAGTTGAATTCCTATTAGATGGGGCTCTGGGAGGGGTGAATTGGGTATAGGCCTAACCTTTGAAATTGAATATTTTTTGATTTCTTTTTTAGTATTTTAGTTGACAACGTCTTTGTTACAAATGCTCAGACTTGGTCTTTATGGATCCAGCATTAAGAGTTAGACCTCATATAGATGTATCATGTATGCTTTTTAAAGACCTGACTGGAGACGAAAGATCCATGGGCCCAACCTAAAGTTTTTGGGATTGAGGCCTGTTGAGTTGAGCTCTAGATAGCTACATAGTTTCTCTCTACTGTATGCAGGTGCAAAGGCACATCACATAAGCATACATGATTAAGACTAGCTTTACATTTGTTTGATTATCTCTTGGTCATCTGTGAATATAGTGCAATGCTGTCTTTACCAATAAAATTTTATTTTGTGGCCCATAGCTGAAGCTGAATATGGTTGGATGTCTACTAAAAATCACTTCCCACTTGGTATTCATTTGTCCACTCTATTTGACATATTTGGAATCCATTTCCATATAGTCACCACGTGTGCAACTCAAGGCATGGTATTATGGCCAAGATTACATTAGATCACAGATTATAAAATAATGTCTGGCTGTTATAAGTCGTGCATACTTTGTAACTGATTCTTGTCGGTGATTCTTTCTATTACTAGTGGTAACACAAAATTTGGCGATTTTTTCTGCAGTTGTCAGTGTTGGTGCAGCACTTTTCTTGTTTCAACAGTTGGCTGGAATAAATGCTGTTGTATATTATTCTACGTCTGTATTTCGCAGTGTTGGAATCGCATCTGATGTTGCAGCCAGTGCTCTCGTTGGTGCATCAAATGTTTTTGGTGAGTTTTTTTTGTTATTTTTCTGTTGGAAGTTGAAGGAAAAATCTGATTTCATCGTTGGTATGTAATGTTTCATGCTGCTGGACTTCAAACTTATTGCAGGTACAACAATAGCATCCTCTTTGATGGACAAGCAAGGAAGGAAAAGTCTTTTAATGACAAGCTTTGCTGGAATGGTAATTTTATAATGAAACCCTTTTTCTATCTGAAGCACATGACACTGACATACTGTAGTGCAAAGGTTGAGTAGTGGAATTGCCTCAAATGATTTTTTTTCCCTATTATTTCTTATCTTCGTCAAACTAATTAGTATCCTCCAGTTTTCCAGATTGTGCATCTTTTGTTCTTTATGAAATTCATTGTATCAATCCTACTGGATTAGGATTTCTTGAATTTAATAATTCTTAAAAAGGTTCTATATTTCCAAGTCAGAACTTGGATTAATCAGGATTAAAAACTGCTCATTCTGGAGTCCTAGATCTTGTAGCTCCAGAAACTTCCACTTACGGAAACACACTTTATATGATTGAGAAAACACATGGTGGAGCATAATTTTGTTAATTTTTTTTCACTTTGCATCCTGTAAAGTCTATTTCATCTAGTTTAATCTTCTTGCTATGGTTGATGCTTTAATTGAAAATGTATTTTTGAGTGGGTAGGATAGCAAAACAGGATTTGATTTCAGGTAGCAGAAAGTGTGGAGAGAAAAAAAAAACATGATAGTTGTCTGTAATTGTTCCTGATAACTGCATGTAGAAATCATTGTTATTCGCTTTGAGATATACTATATATATGTCACCATTGTTTGTCACTTTTTTATATCACATCCTACATGGATACTCGTGATTGATTCTCTTGTTTTAAGATAATTGTTAAGCAAATAATGTCATGCGTTGTTATCCGGTGATCTAAAACGGTGAAAAAAAGAAGTGATATATAACAATCCTCTTTGCTTTGGTATGCATGAATTTAAACCAAAGAACTTCAACAAATTACACCAACTGTGCATTTCTTGTGGACTCCTTAACCCATCAAAAGGACAAGATATTTTTGTTCCTTTGATTATCATTCCATTTATTGATTTAATTTGTTTCTAAATAACTTTTTTCTATTTCTCCTGGTTATCTCTTCTACCCACTTTTTGTTTTATTCCCCTCGCCTGCCAAAAATAAATAAATAAATAAAATAAAATAAAATTCAAAACCACATTTCAGGCTGCTTCAATGCTATTGCTTTCCTTGTCACTCACTTGGACGGTCCTGGCACCACATGCTGGCATCCTTGCTGTTCTTGGGACTGTCCTGTAAGTTAATTTTATTCACTGTGGCAATTTAAATTAGACAATCAGTGGACAGGATCTAATCTGAGCTTTCATTCTATTTACACAGTTATGTATTGTCCTTTTCATTGGGTGCTGGTCCAGTGCCTGCTCTTCTACTTCCAGAGATATTTGCTTCCAGAATCAGAGCAAAAGCAGTTGCTTTGTCGTTAGGCATGCATTGGGTAAGTCATCGATTTTCAATAGTTGGGTTCCTTTTATGGTGCTCATTTAATTAGTCTTTCGTACACCTTTTTCTTTATTTACGAAGGTTGCTGTTTTCTTCTTGGACAGATATCCAACTTCGTTATTGGCTTGTACTTCTTGAGTGTTGTAAATAAGTTTGGAATCAGCTCGGTGTATTTGGGATTCTCGATGGTCTGTCTTCTAGCCGTCATATACATAGCCAGTAACGTTGTGGAAACGAAGGGGCGATCTCTGGAGGAGATAGAGCGTGCTCTTAACCCTGCAATTTGATCATGATAATCTTCACAAGTGTTGATGGTAAGAATAACAATAATAATAGTATCTGTAGTTTACTGACACCGACCTTCTCGGATGCCAGTCCACATCGCAGAGAATCAAGTCTTGGAGCCGCGCTTGTTTCTTGTCCCCCCATTTTCCTGTCTTTTCCTTTTTCTATTGGACATTTAAACTTGATTGTAACTAGTCTTTTAAGGGCCTGTATGGTATAGTCGAGAGTCATGACTTTGTTGAACCCGGGGGGGTCTCTGAGGCTGTGTGTGAAAATATCAGCTAGTTTTTTTGTCACTTGATTCTTTGATGTTCTGTCAAAACTTGAAACTAAAATTCCACCCTTGGCACATTCTTAGATTCAACCTGTAGTTGGTCTTCATGGCAACAACCACGAACAAAGATTTTGAGCCTGAATCTAGTGTTTTTGGCAGAATTTCCGATCTACGTGCTGCACATATTGAAACAAGATGCTAGGGAAAGGACAAGAGTGTTCTGTTCTTTCTTCGGCACTGTGTATAAGGTTGTATGCAGCACCTTATTTTGAGCTAGGACAATTTCACATTAGCCTCAGCCGCTAAAAAGTTTTGGTACTACCATCAACATTTTTGGAGGTAGGATTTGAAACCTTCCGGAAAAAAGAACAAGACAAAGAACTAAAGAAATAAAGAAGCATGTGGTTTTAAAAACCAAAGTGGCACGAAATACACAATTTTAATAACAATGTCAACATGGCCAGCTAGTATAGCCAAACAAAGTGAAAAAGCATTGGTGGTTCTTTAATTCATGGTTGAATCTCTACCAGGAGCAAACATGGTTTCAATTATAATTTGTCGTAGGCTGTGTTGGGTTGGATTGGAGGATTTAATGGGAGAAATGGAAATGGAAAGGGATTGGATTGTTTCTAGTTTGTAACAGACAGTCCAGTTCAGTCCAGCCTAATGAGCTCATTTTTGGAGCCCGTTTCGATAATTCGAATTGTTTACATTTTAGGGTTCATTGAGTACATTATTTTTGTAAAAAATTAAGTCGATCGGATAACGAAAATCACGTATTTGAATAAATTTTGTATGAACCGTTTTTATTTTCTTATTGTATATTTTTTTCATACAAAATTGATCTAAACACATGATTGTCATTATCCAATTAACTTGATTTTTCGCAGAGATGATGTACTTGACGAATCTTAAATGGAACGGTTTAGATTATCGAAATGAGACCCAAAATGGGCTCACAAGGCCCAACATCTCTTCATTACAAGGCCCAACATCTCTTCAGTTTGATGAAGGACCGGAGAGAAGCCATGGCCAAAGGGAAATAGAAAGAAAATGATAAATAATTGATTTCTTTTCCCTCATGTTTTTCATTATAATCAAATGAGATTGTATTTCCTTTTCTTATCAAATCTTTTAATCAAACATAGCCTTAGACTTGGATGGAATTATTAATACAGTGGAATTCAATCGGTAGATAATTAGTGCAGTGATATTAGGTTGGAGATAGAAGATAAATTGTATTTGTTTGTGCATTAGTGCAATGATATTAGTTGATTGTGATTAAATTTATGAAATTAATTAAAAGCCATTGCTATATAAAACGTGACCATTGTTTGTAGAGTTATGGGCAAAAAAGCCTTTCTACCTTCAATACCATGAGATTAGATTTCAATATCTCGTTTCTATGGTATTGAGTCTTCTCTGTTGAGGGGTTCCATAATCTCATGGGCTATTAATTCCGTGGTAATTTTTCAAAACATGCTTTATGTAAACCTCATCTCACTATTAATCTAATCCCACCCTTAATTTCGGAAAACAAGCAGGGCTCAGATCAGACCTATACCAGAAGATTCACTATTTTTGTTTGACCTAACCACAAGTATATGCCAAATGATCTGTTTGTCTACAGGTAATATTATGATAGAGAAATAAATGTTGTATAGTTCATTGAATTTTTATTACAAAACATTGGCTATCATGTTTTGATTGTTTGTCCCAACATACAAAAAGGATAGTGTCTGTCTAGCGGGTGACATCTAATTAAACCTTATTTTTTCTTTTACCTTTTCTTTGGTTATGATTATTATGGCCCCTAAACAAAATTAGAGCCACTTTTAGCGGTGTACTCTCTCTCTCCCTTAATCTTTTTGTGGCACAACTTGCTCTGGTCCCATATGTTAAAGTGCAAATCTTGCTTCGCAAGTATGACAAGGCGATACCAGTCATTGCATTTTTTTTAATACTCGTGCGGCTACTTTAATCATCAAACCCTCTATTTTACCTCGATATCATTGAGAATCATATGTTATCATTGATTTCGAGCTGCAAATAACGACAGTTTTGTTATTATCTTGATAAATAAGTATATTTTAATCTAGTTGTTTTTCTGACGGTATTATACCATCCGATAACAAAATTTTGGTTCATAATTGTAAGGAAAATATATCATATTGTTATTTTAAAAAGATTTCTTGAAATCCTGGAGCACTCTTCTGTGTTTCTCTCATGATAGGATCATAAATTGAATTTATATTTGACTTTTTGTGAAGAAAATAAAAAAGAAAAAATTTTGGTTGGAAATGCACTCGTTCAAATTATACTTGTGATAAATGTCATCTGGGTTAAAGAGAGGTTGCACTGGATCAGATATGGCCCAATAATGACCCCCAAACCCACTTCGGCTTGGATGCTTATATTTTTAATTTTTAGATGGGTTAAGAATATAAAAGAATTTTACAAAATAAAACACAAAATAACATTCAGACCCGTACGTGAAATTCACCTTTTGTCTTATATTTATATCTCATTCTCTTAAATTTTTATACAATTAAGCTTTGTCTTTTTTGTTTTAGGAGATATATTTCCATTGTCTTTTGAAAGAATGAAGTTAGTTGCCTTGTGATGAATAAGAGCTTGCACTAAAGGTAGCCTTACGTCCAAATCACAAAGTGGCACTCTTCTTGTTCTTTTTCTTTTTCTTTTTCTTTTTTTTTTAAAATCAAGAATTGATTACAGTAATATCACGTCATTATAGACACATAAAATTACTATCCCATAAGAGATTATCATGTATAAATATTATACTCACTATGCAAATGTGAAAATTATTAAATTTTTAGTTATATTTGAATAGTGGGTTTACTATCTTTAGTGTTATTTCCAGTTCAAGAAAAAAAAAATATCTTCGATGTTATTTTATTATTGGTTGGGATTACCGCTATACTAAATTTTACTTGGCAATGAAATACATAGAAGTATTGTTATAATATATTTTCAATTATATGAAATCGCAAGAAGCTCAAGATATGAGAATCACATGACATGGTCGCATATTTGAGAGTGCAATAAGAATCTACACACAAATAAGTTTAAGAACAAAAGATCTCGTGTCGACATTGTGTGATTGGACAAAAGTTAAGTTGATGATGTTTTTTTGGGTTGAAACTAACCTACCATATTAGCTGAGCACCCACTTTCTGTGAGCATCTATAAGTATGAACCCCAACAATCCAACAAAGGACCACAACCAATGGAGGCAAAGGATGTACATGGCCTTAGATAATGGATGAGGAATAACTCTTTTTCTTTTTATATGTTGGAATTTATTATAAACTCTTGTCTACCATAGTCCCGACCGATCAAGGAAGCACAGACCTTAGGATGGTCCCAAAATATTACACGAGAAGTAAATGTGCAATAATATGAAAATTAAATACAAAACTAGTCACAGAAAATAAATGGATAGAGAATGTTTGAGTAGTGTACTAGACCAATAAATTTTATAAACTTCAATTTATTTGTATGCTTTTTGGCCCTGTTTGGTAGAGCTGTGAGAAAGTGCTTATAGCTTATGCCTAAACAGCTTATAGGTTATAACTATGAACATAAGCTGATTTCTGACTTATAAATTAAGCATCTCCTGCTCCACTCAAAAAATAAGCTGATTTCTGACTTCCAAAAAGCTATAAGCTATAAACTATAAGCTAAACCAAACACATCAAAATAACTTAAATTAAGCTGAAAGCTGAAATAAGTACCTTTCAAGCTGCACCAAACAGGGCTTTTGTACCCGTTCATTGTGCTACAAAGCATTAATTACAAGGGCACAATAGTTTACACATTTCTGGGTCAAAATGGGGACGAATGCAATAAATGTTAGAAAAGGTGTGACCCTACCAATGAATTAGGGCTTTAAGATAAAAGAATGGCACAAAATTTTTGTTTTTTGCCAATTTTTTATAATTGTAATTTGTTTTAATTTTGAAAATTTTACATTGATATTTACTTATCAATCAAAACATTATATTTAAATATTTTTATTCTAATTTTTTAATATTAGAAAATAAATGACTGATGCTACACATTTATAATAGGGTTTTAGCAGGAAACATTTCCTACCATCTCTCTTCATTATTCTAAATGTGTGATTTTATAAATTAAAAAAATAAAATAAACCTCATGTGAGTATCTCATTTATACTAAACTGAAAACTTGACAAAATCATACCGCATTGTGTAGTTTCAATTTCTCAACAAGTGAAGGGTTTGATCTAGTATTACAGCCTTGTTTGTCATGTAACAGATTTAGCTTAAAAGTTAAAAAATTACTAAAAAAATCAAAAAGTCTCTAACCTATATCAAAAAGCCAAAAATTCTTTTTTCTTTCTACTTTTTGCATATCTTTTCGTAAGAAATTAAAAAATCATTTCAAACATACTAATTTTTTTTATCTCATAGTTTAGTTAAAAAAATCCTAAAATTACTAAAATATCCTATTTCCAAACAAGGTCTAAATTTCACTTCAACCCGACTAGATCAAATCACTTTAACTTATACCCTTAAGAATGCATCTTTTGAGTCAATTTGTTTTATTTGACTAGAAGTCATCAATTCATATCTTAAGAAATAGACTAAAAAGGTACATCCATTTTAGTCTCTATTATTAAATGGGCTTAGAGAGGAGTATATTGAGTATGAACTTAACTTTGGATATAATTTGTACAAAATGACTACTCCAAATCTTCAAAGTTGATTGACCAAGTTTTAACCATTAAATCAGTAGTACAATATTGTTATCACTTTCTCTTGAAACTATCTCCAGGATTGTAGCTCCATAATTAGTATAGGTAAAACGAGGAATTACATACACCACGATTAATCAAAATGAAACACTTCACATAACTTGTCAAATTAAATCTGCAACTTAAATGAAAATGAAACTCCGAAGCACCCCCAAGAAAAAAACACTCCACATACGTGTATTATTTTACAAGAGTCGTGTAATATGTGAAATGTGTATTAGAGTTGTATTTTTCTTAAATTTAAATTTGACCATAATGTTCGGGCTCGTATTTCGTTAGTCTGAACTTTTTATTTTATAGGATATTTTGTATATATTATTTATAAAAAATTAGATTGATCCGATAATGATAATATTTTATTTTTTTGAAAACCAAAATCTATTTGTCTTGAACTAATTTTTTTTTTTATAAAAAGTCAACATTTTGACTAACAAAAAAATATTATTATTTTTTTAACAATTATCATACACATTATTTTTTTTTAAGATTCTAAAACAACAATTGAATTGTCTCATTATTGTCTTTATGTTATTGTTATTATTTTTTTAACTAAGCCATGCATCTATTAGCTGGCCAACAACATGTACTGTGTTGAGATGATGATGGAGGAGGTCTCATCAACTGGATTCCCCAAACAGGAAAAAGGATTATGTGGGAACAATGATGAACCGTCTTTGTTATTGCCCAAACAAACCCTAATTTATTGTGGTCGATTCCATGCCATGCATGAGGACAGTATTATTTTTGAATTTCGCCTTAATCCTAACTTCGTAATGTACTTGAACAAGTCTTTGTTTAATTACGCTAAAACTCACTCAATTATGAGTGAATATCATATTATTTTTTTCATTTATAGATTCATGTATTTTGACTATTTAATTATAAAAATACATTACTTTTATCCTTCAAGAATGGTGATCTTTGTATAATTTTTTTAATTGAGAGAATCAAAATAGATGAATTCATATATGAATTTTTTTTTGATAACTGAATGTTTAGGCCAGCTTACACACAACTCAATGAATTCGAGAGCTCTTCAATTAATAACTAGACAAATTTTGGTTATTTAGGGTGACTTGAATTTGAGACCGTAGTCTATGAATAAAGATTCAAAAATCAAAATAAAAGGTGAGAGAAATGAATAAAAATTTTAGTCTATATTTTATGAATTTGAAAAAAGATTTAAAAAGGAAAAATAAAAATAAAAAGAAATGAGAATGATAGTTGAGGAAAAATTCACTTTTAAGTAGATTAGATGGATCTAAAAATAAAAATAAAAAATACAAAAAATGTAAATATTTTTTTTAGCTGTTGCCAATGATGATTCGACACGAAGGAGACCTGAATAGATAGTTACCAAACCAACCAAAAGTTGTGTGGCAAAAGTCCAATGTTGCTGCCATGGTTCCAATACTTAAAAAAGCAAAAGCTCTGCACTTTGGAAAGAGTTTGGCGCATAGGTCTTCAGATTTCATGCCCATTATCAAAAAGTGTGGGTTTGAATTTCCACATTATTCCGAGTTCGTGAGTTACATTATCTGATTAAAATTATATTTGATTTTAATTTTTTTGATTAAAATAATATAAAAGATAAAATTAGTTATATAAGTCAATAAGATAAAATGTCACATTTAAATCATAATTATTATACTTTTTTCTTATAAAAGTCAAAAACAAAAATCAAGCGAAGCTAAAAAAGTCAAGTTAAAATAATTAAAAAATCAAACTATTTTAATTCTTCCTAAATAAAGACTGATAAGTGACTTTGCTATATAACAACCACGTAAGAGTGACTTCTATTGCTTCGGATCCTTATAGGATCTAACTCAAAAATTATCCCGGTGTAATTAGACCTTTTAATTAAAAAAGCAAATGCTAAAATTGCCCCTTGAAAATTGGTCAATTAGAGAAAATAGATAGTAATTTTTTTGTCTTTGTCTTCTTCTTGTTCTTTTGCTCTAACGACATTTCATTAACATTATCTTATTTAAAAAAGGTTCAACATCGATTTTTTTTTATTATCTTTAAAAAAAAATTTAATTTTAAAATTTGATGTTTTCAAAAAGTAAGTTAAAATTTTATTTTTTGTGAGTGAAATTCTTTTAGTAAGGATTGGTTTGGAAAGTGATTTTTTAACTACAATATAAGATGAAAAAAATTATATTATTTAAAAATATTTTTTTGATTTTTTTACGAAAAATTGTAAAGAATAAAGATAAAGAAACAAATCTTTGATTTTTTTATTTGACTTTTTAATTTTTTAAATAATTTTTTTGACTAAAATCTATTATTCTCAAACAAGGCTTAAATTCATTATTATTTTTTAATTAATGACTAATAAACTTTTAAACTTTTAAATTTATTTAATTAGTCGGAAAAAAGAAAGGCAAAAAAAAAAAAAACTGCTTTACTTAACTTTACTCCAAAGAAAGTTTTATTAAAAAGCGTTTAGTACGTGCAGACTGTGTGTAGCACTGTCAATCTTATTTTTATTTATTAATTTATTTTTATGTTTTTTTGTTTTTGTTTTTGTTCGAAACGCACATCTTACGAGAGTAATTATTCAATAATTGAAGGATTTAAATACGTGCTATTTCATAATATTATAATTGGTAAAAAAGGTGAATAGATGGAGTATTATGTTAAATGATTAGAAAATATGAGGGGCATATTGAATGGTGATTAGTTAAGGAGTATAGACACGTAATACTTTGGGAATATTGAATAATTTCCTCATCTCACAGTACTTTAGCATTGTTTGGTTTGTCTCAAAAGAGATAATTTAAAAAAAATAAATAAATTTATTTGGTTAAAAATTAAAAAAAATCTAAAATAACTTTTTTTTATTACACATCAATTAATTATTTTTTTCTCTATCCTTTCTCATTCTCTCGCATCCTACACATTAATCAATTATTTTTTTTATACCCATTTATTCAACTACAAAAAAAATAGCGAATTATATTAACAGTTCCTGTAGTTTGGGACTTATGTCACTTGGTCCCTGACTTTTCAATTATGATACATTTTATTTTGAATTTTAAATCTTGTTCTAAACAAAGACAATCAAAGAAGTTTCATTTGCAAATTGTCTATTTTAAGGGTAAAATCGTCATACGACTTATTTGTGTTGGTTAACTTGTATATTATTTAAAATGTAATGGTTTTTTTTTTTTTTTAATGAGTAATTTTAGAACTTTCTTGGTTATAAAATTCTGTTTGGTTTGATTTTCAATTTTTTTTAAGAAACTAAAAATTAAATTAGTGAAAAAAATAAGAATACATCATTTTTATATAATTTTATTTTTTAGGAGGGTATAAATAATTTTTTTTGATATTTATTTCGTTAAATTAGTTTTTATTTTTTCAAAAGTTAAACATAGTGATAGCTTTGATAATTGATATCATTATTAAACCAATTCATTAAATTAAAAAATTCAAAACTAAAAACATTTCATACATTGGCCTTGTTTGACAAAGTTTTTTTTTTTTTTTTTGGGAGGTAAAATTCACAAAAAGACAAAATAGACTAAAATAGTCAACAAGACAAAATCTCACAACAAATCCATAATCATTTCACTTTTTTCTCACAAGTATCACATCTAACTATAAAAAAATTCAATCATCTTCCCAAATTCAAATATTTTAGCCTACTAAAATAGTCTAAAACTAAAATAGCCTACTAAAATAGTCAACTCCTCAAACGAGGCCATTAAACATATTGATTACACATTAAAAGACTAATAACTATCCATTACATGATAGCTATCCAAAAATATCTATTAATAACAAACACAACTATCTATATATGATAATTATACAAAAATATCAACAAAACAACCACCCATTATATGATCATTATCTAAATACATACAAAAAAATAATTGGATAAAAAAAATGTAAAATATTTATTATTTTTATATAATTTTATCTTTAGTAAGTAGAAATAATTTTTAATAATTTAAAAATAAAATTTTGATATTTATTTTTGTCAAACTAGTTTATATTTTATTAAATTGATGATTTTGCCTTTGAAATAAAGCAACGATATCTTCAATTGTCTTTATTTAAAACAATATTTAAAATTCATGGTCAAATGTATCACAATTAAAAGGTCAAGAATCAAAGTGACACAAGTTCCAAATTACAAAGGCTGTTAATGTAATTTGCCAAAAAAAAAAAAATCATTCAAAACTCTAAAACTATTTTTAAAATATACAATCAAATAAATTTTTAAATTTTATAAACTTTTTTCAAAAAATTATTTTTTATAAAAACAAAGTAAACATGGCCTTTATTATTGCAACTTCAAAGTTCAGACACTTATAGGCTTGTTCAGTAACTATTTCGTTTTCAATTCATATTAAAAAAAATTTAAACAACTGTCATAAAAATTTATTTAAATAATTTTTTTGTACTATAAATGGTTGACAAAGATTATAAATGTGAGGAAAAAAACTTAAACTCAAAAAATAATTTTACGTTGGTTTTTAAACAAAAATTTAAAATTTTGACTAACAAATTTTTTTTTCAATTATTTTTTTCCAATTAATTTTTTTAATTAATTTTTTTTGTTCAATTATAATGTGTATGATCTCATTGTCATAAATAATAAAAATTAAATATAAATATTTTAGGTCTGAACAAATATATTTTTTTGTTTATATTTTTAAATATTTTATTCAAACGCATTTATAATTTATGTTTTTCTAAAAATAAATAAAAATTTATTTATAAACTTTTTGTAAATATAAAAAAAGAAAAAACAAAAACGTAAACGTTATCTAAGAGCATCTCTAACGCTTCACTTTTTTTTTCATCAAATCTGAGTCAAAAAAATGATTTTTCACCAAATCTGATACTGAGCGCTCCAACCCTTCATTTTCATCAAATTTTCATCCGGGACAACCGGGTGGTCGACCGGCCGGTTGACCGGTTAGGCCAAAATTTTTTTATTTTTTTTTTTTGAATTTTCTGAACTTTTTTTGAACTTTTTGAACTTTTTCGGGACAACCGGGTGGTCGACCGGCCGGTCGACCGGTTAGGCAAAATTTTTTTTTTTTTTTTTTTTTTACGGTTTGAACTTGAACTGTTTGAACCTTTCACTGGTTGGTCAACCGGTTGGTCAACCGGCTCCTCTTTCCAACGGTCAGGAATAGTGTTTTGATGAATTCAGTATTCTCTCGCCGATTTGATGAATTGTTTGATGAATTGTGGATTTGATATCAGTTCTGATGAACCGTTGGAGTGATGAACAGTGTCTTTTTCATCAAAATTTAAATTTGATATCTATTCTGATACACCGTTGAAGATGGTCTAACGTTTTACTATTTATTTATCTATATTAATTTGTCAAACAACAGCACACGTGTCCATCATGGCCACTGAATGATCGACACGTCACATCGTCAGGTGCGGATCTAAAGGCTGGTCAACCAATACCCATGATAAAACCTTCTAGAACCACACAAATCTTAAGACCGATGCACAGTCATCAGCCTCTAAAGCCGCGCTTGCTGGGCTTTAAAAATGAAATAGTGTGTTTGATTTTAGTTTTTTGAATTTAATTTTTTAAAATTAATTTTTTTTTGTTTTTAATAAATATTTTTAAAATTTTAAATAAATTTTTTTTATTTTTTTAGATGTATTTAAATAGTTTTTATTTTTTATTTTTTTAGATGTATTTAAATAGTAAAATATTTGTGAAAAATATTTTTAAAAATTAATAAATACACAAAAATATGAAAAATGTACTGAATTTAAAAAAAAATTGATTTTTTTTGGTATTTAGTGTATTTTTTAAAGATTTTTTTTCACAAATATTATACTTTTAAGTGTTTTTATATTAGGTGTATCTAAAAATTTTAAAAAGTTACTTAAAATATTTTAAAAAATATTGAAAACATTAAAATACGAAAAATAAAAAAATAGAATTTTCTAAAACCTATTTTCTAAAAACTATAACCAAACTTTTAGCTCATATTTTTAAAACAAATTTCGAATGAATAATAAAGTTTATCAAATTTAATAATTAAAATTATAAATTTTTTGTATCACTTTGTAATTTTTTTATTTTTTTTGGTCTTCCAATTGATTCACAATTTTTCGTTCAAAAATTCTGTCATGTAAGCATTCATTTTGGCTCTCCGGAACATTTAATGTTTTTTTCAAAAAATAAATTACACTTTGCCACCTTTCTTTGTATTTGATTATTTTCTCATTTTGATTTTTAAATTTTTTTACTCACTTTAATACTTTATATATATATATACATATATTTAATTTTAAAACTATTTTTTGTTTAAAATTAGGGAAGTTATGTCATATTAGCGGTCACCTAATATAAAAAATATATTATTATATTAAAATTTATATTTGTGTTAGAGGTGTGAATTATATATAATAAACAAATTATGCCATGTGTCTTTTTTTGTCTAATTTTATAAATGAGTTTTTGGAGTAAATTGAAAAAAAATTGAAACATAAAAAACTAAAGTAGTAAAAAAACTTTAAGGATTAAAGTGAATAATGACCAAACATAAAGAAGGCAAAGTATAATTTGCCCTTTTTTCTAACCAAAAAAAAGGGTTAATTTTTAAATATTTAGTCTAAATTTATTAAATATGTCAAACAAATTAAGTTTTTAGTATTAGTTTTCTTAGTCAATAAACTAATTCTTTAGCTAGCTTAAAAAAAATAATAAAAATTAGGACTATAGTTAGTGTTAAAAAATATATAATATTAAAATATGTAAATATTATATTAAAATAATAAATATTTTAGTGTTTTTTTATTCTTAAAAACTACTTTTAAGGATTATGATTTGTTTGAGAATTAATTTTTAAATTTTTTATAAAAAATATGTAAAAAAATAAAAATAATAAATTAACTTCTATATTGACTTTTTAATTTTTTTTAATTAACTTAACTTGTTTCCAAATAAGCATCTAAGATCATCTCCAATGTATCATCAATTAAATTTGATAAAAAATTATCATTTTTCCTATTTTAACGATTTCATCAGATGAATATCAAATTGAGAATATCATAAATCTTTTATCAAATTAAGGACACCTAAGACCTTTCATCATTTCACTGTTCATAGTCATTGATTTGCATCATTGGATGATCCACTAGATGTCCTATCGGATATCCATCGGGATGACTACCTGTTTGTAAAAATTTGTAAAAAGTTACACTGGTCGATCGACCTGGCCAAACATTTGTCCGGTAGACCGATAATTTAATGAAAGTCGATTAGAGCACGTGATATCAGATAAAATTTTTATTTTAATTTAATATAAAAAAATATGTGTGTGTCAATTTCCAACCACACTGCCAAACAAGTACTCAACTGGAGAACACCGGCAGAATAGATTAAGCCCGAACGGCCTGTCAACAAAAAGAAGAGATTCCGGCGGTGGTTCATCCACCCGGGGGCACTCCGACGATCAAGTCAGTTATCTCTCAAAGATAGCAAAAGTGCTTAACTCATTATTCAAAGCATAAAAAGCATATCTTAGACCCGTGAGGGTGCCTCTCTTTTATAGCCAACACAAACCTAGTCCTAATAGAAGCCTAGCTTCAATGGACTTAGGATTACTGCTAATCTTGGACTCCCAGTAGGATTGAGATAAACTCTTTAAGAGTCTTATCTTTACCTAAATTGAAGTCCTCTCTCATTTTAAGACTCTTGTCCCTTATCCGCTTATCCCGGATTCCGGTATCTTCGCAGATAACCTCGGCCTAGCCGAAATCATCTCGGTGTCATGACCAAGACACGTGACACCTCGACTAACATTTCGGTGTCACCTCGACCACGTGTTGTCATTCAAAAATTATGTCCCCGCAACTGCTCCCTAGGTTTTATTACCTCGGCATACTGAGGTGATGGAACCTATATCATTCCTTCCTTTAATCATGACCCCGGTTTAACTTCAGCTTGTAAATTTTTCTTAAAATTTTAACAAGTGTTAAACATGACCTCGGTTTAATTTCAACTTGTAAATTTTCCTTAAAATTTCAACAAGTGTTAAACATGACATCGGTTTAACTTCAACTTGTAAATTTAAATTTCAACAAGTGTTAAACACATCCTCAGTTTAACTTCAACTTGTAAATTTAAATTTTAACAAATGTTAAATATGACATCGGTTTAACTTCAACTTGTAAATTTAAATTTCAACAAGTGTTAAACACATCATCGGTTTAACTTCAACTTATAAATTTAAATTTCAACAAGTGTTAAACACATCCTCGATTTAACTTCAACTTGTAAATTTAAATTTCAACAAGTGTTAAACACATCATCGGTTTAACTTCAACTTGTAAATTTAAATTTTAACAAGTGTTAAACATGTCCTCGGTTTAACTTCAACTTGTAAATTTTTCTTAAAATTTTAACAAGTGTTAAACCTGACCTCGGTTTAACTTTAACTTATAAATTTTTAAAATTTCAACAAATGTTAAACTTGTCCTCGGTTTAACTTCAACTTGTAAATTTTTAAAATTTCAACAAGTGTTAAATATGACATCGGTTTAACTTAACCTCGGTTTAACTTCAACTTGTAAATTTTTAAAATTTCAACAAGTGTTAAACATGACATCAGTTTAATTTCAACTTATAAATTTTTTAAATTTCAACAAGTGTTAAACCAACCTTAACTTGTAAATTCTAACTCCCAAGCATCATTCTCCAGCTCTTTTTGATTCTCCATGCCCGACCTCCCATGAAGACCGGTGAGAATGCCCCTTTGCCCTGTCGTGCTGAGGGACTGCAGAAACTGTGTTCTGGTCCCCTTTCTGGGCATCTTTCTTGGCCGCTGGAATTAGCGTATCTTGGAAAGGGAACGGTGACTGCATGACGTTGTTCTGCATCCTGAAATTGATGACCGTTTGCAGGTCCGTCAATTTGTCCGCCATTCCCTTCATCTCGTCATCTCTCCGCAGGCATCTATCTTTCCATACCTGGAGGTCGTCCTCGTTATAATACCCGCTCCGGTCTGATTTCTTCGGTACGCCGCCTTCCTGGCTGACGTCCTTTCTTCCGTGATTCTTATCACGAGTTTTTTTGTTGCAGTTGTCTTCTTCGACATCAAGGTCAATATGTTTCCCACTCTCAGTAGAGGTGTCATCCTCAACCTTCTCTTTCTGTCCGTCGTTGGTCATCTATTCTCCTTTCTTTCCCACAGACGGGTGCCAAATTGTGTGTGTCAATTTCCGACCATACTGCCAAACAAGTACTCAGCTGGAGAACACCGGCAGAATCTATTAAGCCCGAACGGCCTGTCAACAAAAAAAAAAAGATTCCGGCGGTGGTTCGTCCACCCGGAGGCACTCCGACGATTAAGTCAGTTATCTCTTAAAGATAGTAAAAGTGCTTAACTCACTATTCAAAGCATAAAAAGCATACCTTAGATCCGTAAGGGTGCCTCTCTTTTATAGCCAACACAAACCTAGTCCCAATAGAAGCCTAGCTTCAATGGACTTAGGATTACTGCTAATCTTGGACTCCCAGTAGGATTGGGATAAACTCTCTAAGAGTCTTATCTTTATCCAAACTGAAGTCCTCTCTCATTCTAGGACTCTTATTCCTTATCCGCTTATCCCGGATTCCAGTATCTTCGCAGATAACCTCGGCCTAACCGAGATCATCTCGGTGTCATGATCAAGACACGTGACACCTCGGCTGACATTTCGGTGTCACCTTAACCACGTGTTATCATTTAAAAATTATGTCCCCACAAAATACAACTTTAAAAATGCTCTAACTGAACCTGTAAAACAACAACAATGAGACCATAGGTCTAAGTATATTTTTGTAATTTTCCAAAAGGACAACATCATGTGCCAACAATTTTTAAGATTAATGATTGATTGATATGAATAAGATATGTATATATATTTTTTTCTCTCTCTAGCAGGTGTGTGGTGGTGCAGGTTGAATTTTGTGTGGATTTGTATCAAAACCTAATTGTTAATAGGGGTGCAATTCGGGCAGGTTTGGTCGGGTTGAGAGGTTGTTCAAGTTCAGTTTAAGTTGTGTTGAGATCTGTTCAAGCCCGTCCAAGCCTGAATTATAACGCAAGGTTGTCTGTCCAAGTCCGACCTGAGTTAAACCTGAATTGTCCGAGTTGCCCGAATTGTATTTTTTTTTTTTTGCAGCTACATTATTAAATTATTAAAATTTGACTCTATTTACATTTTTTTTATATGTAGAAAATCATTAATACCATCAAAATAAATAATTTATATAATGTAAGAGAGATGCCACTATAGTAGTCTTTATAATTTATGAGTGAAAATAAAAATAAAGTAATATTTTATGTTATTTGTATATATAATATATATTCAATATGATTTAATAATCTAAATTACTTTAATATCATATAATAACTAATAATTTATATATATATTTAATATTTTTATATATCTATATATGTATAATTTAGATTTTGGGTTGTTTGATATATTTATCCAAGTCCATCTAAATTTAATTCAGACTTTTAAATTTTTGTCCAGATTCATACAAATTTAAAAAAATCTTATCAAAATTTTAAAAAAATTCAGACTGAATTCAAGGTGATCGAGTTGAGCTCGCGCAAATTACATGACTAATCTTTAATACATTTTTTCAAGCCAAATTCCAAATCGCTTGTGTGAGAGAGAGAGAGAGAACTGAGGATGGAAAGGAAATCACATCATTTGAAATTGGTGGACACATTTCAAAATTGTGGATAGAATAAGATCACATCATTTGAAAATACCTCATGCTTTTAAAGTAGCTTTTCAGGAATTGATTTTCGGGAAATTACATATAAATAGTCGTTTTAGAAAAATAGTAAAAAGTTATTTTTTTTTAATTTTTAATTTTTTTAAAAAATATAAAAATAATGTAATTTAAAATGAATTAATAATTAAAAAATAACTTTTACCATCTTTTAAAAAATAGCCCAAAGTGGGATAGAGATTTTTTTAACACAAATATATAAAGTTGGTTTGAGATGTGGGTTATTTTTTAGCCTTTTTGACTTTTTAACTATTTTAATTTGAGGTTAAAGAGTTTCGTTTGTGATAGATTTTTTTTAACTTTTGTGAGGAAAAAAAATAAAATAATTATGATTTTGATGTGATATTTTTCAATTTGATACTAAAAAACTTATCTTGTCATTTTGTGACTATTTTATTCCCAATCCATCCCAACCCAACTTCCCAAACTAGTGCTAAATGGTTGCAAGTCACATTTATACCCCCACAATATTTCACTTACACGCTATATGTTTTTGTAATTTTTTTTCCTTATTCACAAGGTATTGTAATTCCCCAATTAACTTTTACTAGAAGAAATAAAAAATAATAATTATGTAAGTATAAGTAGATATGTTTTGTCATGCATACCAAAATAATATTTTTACTTGCATTATAATAAATACTTGTTTCCACTTTGATATTTTTACACTTATTTTTACTCTTTTTAAAATGTAATTTTTTCTGTTCTTTTTGAATCAGTTAGTGGAAAGTCCTGTTATTTGAACTTGTTTAGTAATAAATCTTATGAATAATCTTATATGCTCTCAATATCTTATAATTTAATCAAACAAGTCCTCTTTTTAAGTGTGGATTGAGGATGACAATCGAAGTTGGGAAAGACTTGGAGGGCAGCCACCAAAGCAGGATGTGCAGGGGAGGGGAGAGGATGGGTGAAGTTGGCGGTAGTGAGTGAAGTTAGGGTTAGGGTTTGACAAGTGAAATATGATGGCATAATTGAAATTGAAATTGAAAAAATTATTATTCAGTGTAATTAGAAAAAAATAAAATAATAATTGATAATTAAAATTTTAAACTTTTTGATGTATTCCGTTTGGCAAGGAGGTTTGAGACTATTTTAGCCACAAAAGACAAAATAGGCTATTTTAACCACAACAAATAAAACATTACATCCAACCCATAATCATTACATTCTTCTCTCACAAAAAAAGTCAAAAAGTCTTTCCCAAATTAAACTTTTTAGTCTAGGTTAAAATAATTAAAAAAGTTAAAAAATCAAAAAATCAATCCACTTCCTAAACGGAGGCATAAATAGTTTTTTAAATCACCACTGTACCTTAATTCCTCCATTGAAATTTCCTGAATGGATAAAATTGTAATGATTAATTTCAGGTGGGTGGATTGTCCAAGGAATAAATAAAAATACACAAAATTAAAACACAAAAAAAAATAAAAATAAGGACAAATTACACAAATAGTCCTTATAGTTTGGGGTTTGTATCACTTTGGTCCCTGACTTTTCAATTGTGACACATTTGACCCTGAATTTTGAATCTTGTTCCAAATAAGGACAATTGAAGATATCATTAGATTTTTCAAGGGTAAAATTATCAATTTGATAAAATATAAACTAATTTGACAAAAATAAATGTCAAACAAATATTTTTGAATTTTTAAAAATTATTTCTACCTACTAAAAATAAAATTATGTAAAATTGATAAATCTTTTAGACATTTTTTTTTACCAAATTAATTTTTATTATGTGTTTGGATGATGATCATGTAAAATTAATTTTAAAAAATTAATCATGTAATTTTTATTAATTTTACATAATTTTATCATTGGTGGATAAAAATAATTTTTAAAAAATTTAAAATATTTTTTTGACATTTATTTTTGTCAAATTAGTTTATATTTTATCAAATTGACGATTTTACCCTTGAAAAATCTAATGATATTTTCAATTGTCCTTATTTGGAACAAGATTCAAAATTCAGGGTCAAATATATCACAATTGAAAAGTCAGGGATCAAAGTGACACAAGTCCCAAACTATAGGGACTATTAGTGTAATTAACCCTAAAAATAAATATTGCATTGTGTGATTTGAATTTATTTGAACCATAATTCACATAATTTTCAAGATAAATTTCAACAACAAATTATACTTTTTGTGCATTCTAATTATGTGTGCAACTATCATATAAAGAATAAATGCCAGTACTAATAAGGGATTGTTTGAAATGACCTAAATAAGTGTACTTTTTGTCTTTTTATGAAAAGATGTGCAGAAAAGTAGAGAGGTGATGTGATAGAAAAAAGATAAAAAGATAGATTATTTTTAAGTTGCCAAACTTGGCTTAAGTGTTCATGGGTACTGTTTAATGTTAGAAGTGTGTAAAAAGTGCTTTAAAAATATATAAAATATTAAAAAATATATTGAAAATAAATAAAAATGTCTTGTATTTTTAAATTTTTCTCTTTTGTTTATATCCTAAAAACAGTTGTTAGCAAGATCATTTTAACATTACCAAAGCCTTCAAAGTTGTTTTAAAATTTTCTTTTTTATATAGTAACTTTTTTGGAAAAATTACTTTACAGTAATGTCAGTAAAAAAAATATTATAAATTTATGATAAAATTTATAATTATAATTATTAATATTTATTGTCTATCGTCTTTTTTTGACCTGTCAAGTTATTTCTCAACTTTTTTTCAAAAAGGTTAAAATGACAAAAGCAAATGAAAGATACTCAATTTGAAAGTCAACAAACAAAGCACAACCACAAGGCACACCCGCACGCACGTACGCCCCATTGCTTTCGTACTAAAGTACTAAAATGTTCCAGTACCATGACGCAGCATCATACACCACATATGAGAAATTATTGATTGGCTTTCAATAATGGTATTGTAATTGGTGGAGGGACTGAAACTTATAAATTTGTGTTAAATACTTAAAAAATATAAAATGACATAATAAATTATGATTAGTGTAGAATATCACCAAATAGTGCCCTAAGACTCACCAATAATTTTTTCATTACATATTCTCTTTTACCCTACTTCGTGGCAACTTGAACTGGTATCATGCACCAAATCCAAACCATCCATCATGCATCACTGCTTATCTAAAAGAGTGATGCATCATGTGCAAAACATACTCTAGGTCGATTTTTTAGTTTTTTTTTTTATTATTTATTTTCTAGTTATTTTAGTTTAGAAATAATAAGTCTTATTTGGAATTGATTTTTTAACTTTTTTTAAATTTTTGTAAGAGAAAAAAATGAGATAATTATGATTTAGATGTGATATTTTATTTTATTAACTTTTAAATCTCGTTTGAAAAGAAGGTTATTTTAGTAACTTTTTGACTTTTTGGTTAAAATATGAGGTAAAAAAACTAGTATGTTTAGAACAATTTTTTTGTTTTTTACGAAAAGATGTGCAAAAAGTAGAGAGAAAAGAAAACCTTTGACTTTTTGGTATAAGCTACAGACTTTTTGATTTTTTTAATAACTTTTTGATTTTTTTTGACTAAAACACTCGCATGTCAAACGAGGCCAAGTTTTTTTGTGACAATTTTAACCCAAACCTTTTATGTCAAACGAGCCATGGTCTATAAACTTTTTATTTATTTATTAGGGTTAATTTTTTTTAGTGAATTCATAACTTTTTAATTTTTTTTAAAAAGTTAAAATTTAATGTGTTTAGAAAATTGTTAAAAGAAATCTATTTGGTTTAGAATTTTTAAAAATATTTTTATGAATTTTCAATCCGTATTTTTAATATTTTTTTTAACATTTTAATCATTTTTAAAACTTTTAGAACTATTTAATTTAGATACATTTAAAAAATATAAAATTTATACAAAAAATCATTTCATACAACAAAATAGGAAAATGTACTAAATTTTTATATTTTTTTTATTTAATAAATTTTTGAAAGATTTTTGCACAAATTATATATTTTTTAAGTGTATATAGATGAAGTGAATTTAAAAACTAAACAAAAATTGACTAAATTATTACAAGAAATTACTAAATAAAAAAAAATTATTGAAAATTTTATTTTTGAAAATTACAAACCAATACTTTTTATGATTGAAAAAAAGTATTGCCTCCGTTTGGGAAGTGGGTTGGCTTTTTAACTTTTTGACTTTTTTGGCTATTTTACCTGGGCTAAAAAGCTTGATTTGGGAAGGGCTTTGGCCTTGTTTGTTAGAGATTAATTTCAGCTTTCAGCTTAATTTAAGCTATTTTGATATGTTTGGTTTAGCTTATGCTTATAGCTTATAGCTTTGTGGAAGTCAGAAATCAGCTTATTCTTTGAGTGGGGCAGGAGATGCTTTTAGAATAAGCTGGAAATCAGCTTAAGCTGAAAGTTATAAGCTATAAGCTGTTTGGGCATAAGCTATAAGCAGTTTCCCACAGCTCTACCAAACAGGGCCTTTGTGGTATTTTGACTTTTTTGACTTTTTTTTTGTTAGAGAATAGTGTAATGATTATGGATTGGATGTGATATTTTGTTTGTTGTGGCTAAAATAATATATTTTGTCTTTTATTACTAAAATAGCTCCAAACCTCTTTGCCAAACGGAGCCAAATGACATTTGACTTTTAAGTAGATGACAATCTTTTCAACTTTTTTAGCAAAAATTGATTTTTTTTATATTTATTACTATCTCAAATGTTGGCAACACCATAAATAAGTTATTTATTGACTTATTTTATCATATTATTTTTTTATTTTTTTTGCATGTATTTTTGTAATAAGTAAAAAATCAACTTATAAGTCATACCCAAAATAACCCAATGTGATATTATCATTTTAGATAAAAATGATTATAAGTCACATAAATAAATAAATTCTTATAGATTTATTTATGGAAAACTAAACAATTATATGAAAATTCATTGAGTGTCTACCAAAAAAAAAAAACACAAAAACAAAAAAAACGTTGGTTCTAATGATATAAACATTACACAAGTTTTCTCCCCAAAAGGTAAAGAGACGTGAGTAAAAGGAAAAAAATAAAAAGAATTGTTTCGGCCATTTGATTAATATGAAAATCTTATAAAAAGTAAAGCTTGACCTTTTAGCAAATGCATAATTTAAAAGAAAACAATATTTATTTTAGGTTTGCTTTTGATCAAAATAGTTAATTTTATAGTTTTTTTTACAGTACATGTATCTTTGATCAAATCTTGATCTCACTTAGGCAAATCAAGATTCTTTCTATTTTATGATGATTGTGAAAGGTTCACCTAACAATTTTTTTTTTTTATTATATATATTTTAAATTCAAAAATATGATTAAGGAAAGATATACCACACTATAAACAATTAAAAAAACAAAAATGTTTAAGACCCCATTTCCCCCACCTCCTTTGACCCCCCTTTGCTTTTGATTGGTCCATTTTTCTTTTTTTTTTTCTTCTTTCCCAATCCCCAACCCCCACGTGTGTGTGGAGGTGGTAGGGCTGGGAGTTTTGAGGGGATCTCCATCATAACTCTTAAAAAAAATACCATGCAAACTAATAAATTTTACAAAAAATATTTTTTTAAAAGTATATAGAGGATTCTTATTATCTAAAACACAGTCTATTTTAAAATGAAAAACTCTACACATACATAAAATTTATATAAAAAAATTATCAAGAATTATGTGGTAATGCCATCATTATAAATAAACTCATCTTTAAATGATATTTTATTTTGAAGTAAAAATCTACAACAAATCACATCATTATATATGAATTTTTTTAATTTATACAGCATTAATTATGAGGTGAAGCCACTCATAGGAACATGTAGGAAATTAATGTATTGATATTATTGATTGATTCAATATATATTTTTGTGTGTTTACAATGGAGAGAATGAACTCTCTTTTATAGAGAGAATGGGTACAATGGAGTAATCAAATTAATGGAGCACTAAACTAAATGGAGCACTAAACTAAATTAATGGAGCATTAACCTAAATGGAGCACTTGCTTGTGGAGTTGGTGGAGTTTGTGGTAGGTGAAGTTGGTGGAGTTGGTGGAGTTTTTACATTTACATTCAACAGCCCCCCTCAAACTCAAGGGGGTTAGGAACTAACCAACTTGAGTTTGGAGAGAGTAACAAAACAGGAAAAATAATCTGACAAATAAAATAAAAGTGGATAGGAGACACTGTATGGTCGTGTCAGACCGTTGTAGAAAACAGTTTACGGGGTCATGTCGGACCGCTGTAGAAAACAGTTTACGGGGTCATGTCGGACCGTTGTAAAAAACAGTTTACGGGGTCATGTCGGACCGTTGTAAAAAACAGTTTACGGGGTCATGTCGGACCGTTGTAGAAAACAGTTTACAGGGTCATGTCGGACCGTTGTAGAAAACAGTTTACGGGGTCATGTCGGACCGTTGTAGAAAATAGTTTACAGGGTCATGTCGGACCGTTGTAGAAGACACTATATGGCTGTGTCGAACCGTTGTAGCTGAGAACTGAAATCAATGTCGGAACAGTTTACCGAGTCTTGTCGGACCCACATAGGAGCTAACCGGAATCAATGTCGGGACAGTTTACAGAGTCTTGTCGGACCCTTATAGAAGCTAACCGGAATCAATATCGGGACAGTTTACCGAGTCTTGTCGGACCCTCAAAAGGCGTGCCCAATCTTATCAAAAGACGTGCCATCAAAGGCGTGCCAAATCTTATCAAAAGGCGTGCCATCAAAAGATGTGCCCGACAGCCATCAAAAGGCGAGCCATCAAAAGGCGCGCCGAGTTGTCGTCTGGCGTTGAGAGGCGCGTAAGGCGCGTGTCTGCCTTGCCTATTTAAACCAAGGCAAGGCTGTCGCTGAGGCTGAAACTGTGACAAAGAACTTGCTGAAAACCTTTGAAAAACTTTTCGTTTTCTTGAGAGAGATACTCTGTCACTCTGTTGCCTAGAAAATGGCTTCTTCTTCCCGCCCCGTGACCCAGAACATAGCCTCTTCGTCCCGTGGACTCACTCTCTTTCTCGACCTCAACGAGGCCACAACCCAGAATATGGCCCTTGAACCTCAACCAAGCGTCCCTGGTTTTGCGCCTTTGAACTTTCCGATGCTGTCTGTGGAGCAAAGAATGGCTGCACAATCGGATATTGAGGCGAATTATTACACACTGAAGTCATGTGTTGAGACCATGACTGCGGTCTCAAACCTGTCGCACCGGCTTCAGAGTAGGACAAATGAGGTGCAGCAGTTAAATGCCCAACTGGCTCTGCTCCAGGGCATGTATAAGGATGCCCGAGCAGAGATATGTGGGCTGAAGGCAGAAAATAAGGAACTGAAGCGGAAGACCACCGTGATGCTCAGATTTGGAGGTCCGCCATATGTGACGGTTGAGGAGCAACGGGAAGTGAATGTGCTCGGCGGCGTGGGAAACACGGAGGCAGCACCGGCAAGGGCAGCCCAAGACAAAGGCAAGAAGAAGAGAACAGCTGAAGAGGCAAAAAAGTAAAGCCGGTTTTTGTGGTGGTTATGGTTTTTTTTTTTTTTTTTTTTTTTTTTTGTAAAGTGGTAATCGGGTTTGATCCCCGGTATGAATAAAATAAGGTTGGTGTGCAAATCTGAATGGTATGAATTTGATTTGAAAAAGATTAAAAATAATGTGAAAGAAAAAATAAAGAAAGAAATTGGACGGATGAGCATTTTCTTCCCTCATTTGTTGCTCGGTAATGGCCACCTTCTGTGTATAATGTTAGCATTCCACATCAGAGGAAGCACAACCAAGACGGATTCTGTTAGGCAAAGGCCTTGCGATGAGACCGTCAGTCGCCCAACCTGCTAGTTGCCCATCATTTTTGACATGGTTGAATTCCCTTTGAATGTACTCCAGAGATATTTGCAGCTTCCCCCCTGGTCTGCAGTCATCAACCATGCTCCTTGTTTTGATTCCTGCGTTTTTCTCTAACCAATACAGATAACTGACATGGAACAATGACTTGAGCATGTCTTGTGGCAAGGAACTTTCTTTGAGTATTACACAAAATCTTTGCTCATGTTCGGTCAAAATATAGCCTTCATCTCTGAAGAGGTCAAACAATGCAAGTGCATCATCCTCACATTTAACAACATCAGAGAGTTTGGACCCCAGCTGCAGCCGACCCTCGATATTAGCAGCTGCATCCATGGCTTCTGCAGACAGTACTTCTAATTGTGCTTTGTGTGCAGGATTCACGTTAAGAATTGGAACAGCTGGAAAAAGTGGTTCCTCATCATTAACCTCTTTAATTGAAGGAACTAGACCACTAAGCAAATATTCACTGAAGACCAAACTTGCACGATATGGATTCAGAGTCCTTAGTTGAATGGATTGATATAACTTCAGATTGCAGTACATGTGTATCCAAGTTACCACACCAAAAGAAGCAAGAGCAAGAGGTGTAGAGGGCAGTTAGCTAATGCTATGCCAAACATGATACCAATAGATTTGCTCACCATTCCCTGAGCTTCACCCTTTGCAATTACCTCAGCAAAATTCCTCTGAGCCGCAAAGCCAGCATAGAAACAGCTCCTGGTAGCGGCCTGGATCAGTGTAGCGGCTTATCGTCCAGCTCCAGCAGCAGCACCGATTGGAACAAATAGATGAGGAAATGCAGGAGTTAAAATCTCCATTCCATAAGCAGCATTTTCCAACAAGTCAGCAAATAATCTCCATCCCTTCGGATTGACATCAAAATGCCGACCATACTTTGACAACAGAATTTTGCTGAGATAACCAATTCCATCCTTGAGTACCCAATTCACAGCCGCTGCAGTTGGAATGGCCCCTTTTCCCAACCCAACAGCATAAAGTAAAGACTCAGCCATGAGATAGATGAGCTGGGAACACCAAAAAGCGATGGAGAGATAGAGGGGCTGAGGTTGTTCCAAAAATAGGTTGGGAAGATGTTGTCCCAGATGGGTTTGTAGAGAATGAAAAACTAGAACTAAACACAGAAGGGGATGATCCAAATATAGGTAAACTTGATGTGTATTGATAGAGATGACAGCGGAATAGGTTGAGGTTCGGCTGACGGCCAAGGCAAGGTTGCCGCCCGCCGGTAAGGCGAAGAATACCAAGAGCTTAACCTATAACTCTGATACCATGTAGGAAATTAATGTATTGATATTATTGATTGATTCAATATATATTTTTGTGTGTTTACAATGGAGAGAATGAACTCTCTTTTATAGAGAGAATGGGTACAATGGAGTAATCAAATTAATGGAGCACTAAACTAAATAGAGCACTAAACTAAATTAATGGAGCATTAACCTAAATGGAGCACTTGCTTGTGGAGCACTTGCTTGTGGAGTTGGTGGAGTTTGTGGTAGGTGAAGTTGGTGGAGTTTTTACATTTACATTCAACAGAACAACAATCCCTAAACCACAGATCTAATTCCATAAAAATGTCTGAGTTGTACTGAATATTCATTCAAAATGTAAAAATAATTATAGATTTCATTGTGAGCTCCACAGTTTTTTTTATAAAATTTAAAGAAAAATGTTAAAGATTTTAAAAATTTTATCTAAATTTCTATCAAATATTTTTTTACATAAGTGTGGGACCCATGTAAATCCCACACCATGCCAGTCTCATGTTAATTCCAAATGTATGTGAAATATTTGATAAAAATTTTAATAAAACTTTTAAGGTATCTAATATTACTCAAATTTAAGTAGATGTTCCAGCCTTCTTGTTAAAAAATCAAAGGACCACTCAAAGTTGTCACATTATTATCTTTATATTTTTTATATAAAAAATTAACTGAAATAATTAATTTTCAAACGAGTCTAATTCAATTAGAGAGGATCATTTATCTTTAGAAAAATAGAAGGAAAAATAAATTCGATAATAAATAATATATTAAAACAAAGATATGGTAAAATAAATTTGATAATAAATTGAAATCTAAAAAAAAAAAAAAAACTTAAAAAAGGAAAAGATATGGTAAAATAAAATTGGATAATAAATAATTATATATTTAAAAAAAGGAAAAAGAAAAGATATTACCACAAAGTAGAAACATTCTTTTTAAACCCTCCTTACTTTTGGTTCTTTGTCACAAACATGTCCCACTCCACACGAGAATCTATTTACACACTATTATTCCTCTTAAAATACTCCCTCTCCCTCACTTTCTCACTCTTCACTCTCCTCTGCTTTCTCTCTCTCTTTCTCTCTGTGTCGCTCGTGTATGTCGTCTTTCCAGCTTGGAGCCGTCTTTACTGTTTCTCTGACCCACTTCCCAATTCTAGCCGGAATCTGACCCACATCGCCGGAGATGGAAGAGTACCGGCGGCTCTTCATGGAAGAGGCATCGTTCTACAATCGGCTAATCCTGGGGGCTTGTTTGCCGAACAGTGTGTGGGACCCACTTCCCCATTTCTTCCAGACATGGCTCCGCAACTACATTGCCGCTAACTTCATCTACTTCCTCTCTGGTTTCCTCTGGTGCTTCTACCTTTATTATTTGAAGCGCAATGTTTATCTTCCCAAAGGCACATTCTCTCTCTCTCTCTCTCTCTCTCTCTATGTATATATGTGGGTGTGTATTGTTTTTTCTTGTGGGTTTTGATTTAGTGATCAGTCAATTGTTTCTTCTTTCTGTTCGATTTCAGAGAAGTTTGCATGGTGGGTTTTTATTTTTTTGGATTTTTCACTGTTTGATTGTCATTCTCTTTTAATTACCTGTTATTTATTATTATTATTATCTTTAATACTTGTTGATATTCAGATTTGTGTTTCTTGTTTATTTAGTTTTAGTGAATTGTTTTTTTTTTTTTTTTTTTGGGGGGGGGGGGGGGGGTTTGTAATTTGATGGGTTTTGAATCACTCTGTTTCTATGATTAATGTTTTAATATACTTTTATCATGTATGTATGATGTCTTTGTTTGTCAATTTTATTCTCTTTTTTTTAGTGTTTTTAGTTAAATCAAGAATAGACTGTTAAATTTTACCAAAAAAAGAATAGACTGTTAAGGGTTTGTTTGGTATGGTTTTCGATTTCATTTTTTTGTTTTTGTGTTTTTATAGAGAAAAATAATGGAAAGTTCCAAAGAAAGTTGTTTGTCTGTTTCAGATTCTGTGTCCGTTTCTTCTTTCTCTCTCTTAAAAAAAATTATAATTTGTACCTTGTAAGGTCTTTAGGTAAAGCGATGCATATTTTTTCCTGTTTGTCTTCATGATTTGTTTTATGAAACTAAATCTTTGATCTCATTACCAACTGGGATTTTCTTAAAAGTTATTAGTTCTTAATTTTCTTATTTGTGCTTAATTCAATATATATATATATATATTTTAAAAGTTTTCAATCAATTTTATTTTATTTTGTGGTCAATTTATGAATTACTGTTTATTTGTGTTACTGATAATTCTGTGTTAGGTATAGGCTTTTGCTTATTGCTTGATGTGTTATCATCATCAATAGTTGAAATCATATGAATCTTAAGATAATCTTATCTAGTTGTAAAAGTTTAGTCGTCGAGTTGGTATAGGTTTGAACATTGCCTATCTCAATGATTTATTTTGTTTATTTGTAGGAAAATGATGGAATTTTGATTATTTTTGAGACAATGTTAAGGTTGTGGTAACGGTTTCATTTTGCATTCGATTCATGATCTTCATATGATGTATAATAGGCTTGAGCATTAATGTTTTCCCTTCCAAGAAATTGTTTCCACGAGCTTTCACTTTCATGTATCATTGTTAGATTTTTGATCTTGGACATTGTTGAGATTCAATTTTCCAAGTTTACACATTTGCTACACAATCAGGCAATTATTATAGGTATTCAGAGTTGGTCTTTAGAATGTAAATGTTCTCTCTTTTGTCTCCACACAACAAAGAAAAATTGTACATCTAATGAACGGCGTTGTTGTAGATGCCATCCCTTCAACAAAGTCCATGCTCTTGCAAATATCTGTTGCAACGAAGGGATTGCCATGCTACTCTATTGTTCCTACAATTTCCGATTTCATGATCCAAAGTGGTTGGACGAGGTGTTTCGTGAGAATGAGTGATGTCAGTTGGCCTGCCTACCTTGTGTATTTAATGGTTTATCTTGTTAGTGTGGAGTTCATGATTTACTGGGTGCATAGGGAATTGCACGACATCAAACTTCTCTATAAGTATCTTCATGCAACGCATCACATCTACAACAAGCAAAATACTCTTTCCCCGTTTGCTGGTGAGTACTCCTTTCTGATTCTTGGTGGAATCACAATTGTTGATTTGTGGTTAGCAATACGTAGCAAACAGAGTTAAGAGTTAAGATTAAGATTAGCCAAGCAACATATTTCAGCTGTGAATCTCAAAAAAGAAAAAAAAAAAAAAAAAAGAACGGTAATTTTGACTGCTTCTCTTTCATTTTCTTATTTTTCTTGTTTTGTTGCTTTTTCTTGGATGCATTTTTTCTGCGGATGTTGCCATGTTAAATCTTGCCGTTTCTTATTGTTTGCGTTTGATTGATCTTTCCCTTTTCCCTGGTCGATCATGTAATTGGTTATAGCATGCCATTATTTCTTTCTTTCTTATGAATTTTCATTTAGGTTATACCTATTATAGAATTTTTGTTTATTTATGATTGATTGAATTTGAGAAGTTTGTTAATCTAGAACATCTGTGGCCAAATACCCCCGCCTCTTTTTACTTGTTATGGTAAAACAAGTTTGTTCAATCCTTAGCTCAGCTCAACTAGGTTTATCAACATGGTGATGCTGTATTAAGTGTAAATCTATAAAGGCTTTCATGTAGACTTATATAAAAGAAATTCAGATGCATGAAGAAAATATTTTAGATTGAAGGAAAGGATGACAAAGTAGTTGCGCGTAAGGCGGATAACACTCGAATGAGATTATCTTGAGCACTCTGGATCTTCATTAAAAATCTAAACAATAGAGCTTTCAGTATGAAAGCCCTCAGTTGATATGTGCTCAATTTGACCATTATTTACTGATATATGTTCTCTCCTCTTCTCTTTTCATTTATTCATATAATTATTTTACTGATACGGTTTTCATGGAATGGAGGCAACAAAACAATTTCTTTTTCTATTCGGTGTGTTTGACACCCATTTGGATATTTTATTTGTGGTTGATCACACATTTGAGCTGAGCCCCAGCTTGTCTGATTTGAAATAGCTGAGTTTTGATCAGTGCGGCTGAACTCTTTATGAACATGATTCGAGTTCGAACACAACCTTCTCGGTGCAGCTGAGCTGAGCCCAAATACCTCAAAGCTCAGCTTGGCTTGGTTCATTTGCAACCTTATTAGAAGATCATGGTAACGTGGTAAATCATACACGTTGATTATAAAGTATGTTCAAAATCTTTGCATAAGAATCTGTGGAAGATGAGGGAAACAACATATAGAAATTGCTTGTTCATAGACCACTGTTAGCCTTGCATCAGTATCAAATTGATAACTTCGTTTGCAGTCAATTTCTAGAACACAAGTTAGATTCCAACTTTTCCCTTTCAACTATTAAGCCCGTAGAATAGGTGAAAACTCATCTCCCAAAACCTCACTCATTTTCATGTGTATTATAGTGCATTATGAGGCTAGTATTATCACTGGAACCATCACTTCTCAGGAAATGCTCGGAGGTTTACGATCTGTTTTCAAAGTAAAGTGGAAAATTTTGATTCTTGCCATTTAAACAATTTCTGACATGGTGTAATAAAGATTTTGGTGGATAATCAATTGAGCTTAAATCTTGATATATCACTAAGATTTAAACTTACTTCTTCTTGTTATTGGCTAATGTATATCTCATTGGTGATTACTCCCTCACCCCTCAGTACCTGGAGACAACTTGACTGACGGGTGGATCTTCTTCTTCAGTTGCCATTGAAACACGATCTCTATGCTTGATTTTCATGTTTCTGAGCATCCTCATAGTTGAAAGCTTAGTCTATAGGCCTGTTTGGTGCAGCTTTTTATCTGAAAACTAATCATCATAAAGCAAAAACCAAAAGCACCCCTCCCCTAACAGAAGCTGCACCAACTCAAAATATAAAAAAACCATAAGTGGCTCATATAATCTGCACCTTTGCCCCTATGTATCTAAATAAACTAATTCATCTCCTTTTGTATCAGGTTTGGCATTCCACCCATTGGATGGGGTACTGCAGGCGCTACCGCACGTTATAGCGCTCTTCCTAGTGCCAATGCATTTCAAAACACATATATTCCTTGTATTTTTGGAGTTACTATGGACGGTAAACATTCACGACTGCATCAATGCAAAACTCTGGCCTGTAATGGGCGCGGGCTACCACACCGTCCACCACATCACATACTGCCACAATTATGGTCACTTCACAATATGGATGGACTGGATGTTTGGAACTCTTTGCTATCCTACCGACGATGATGAGTCCAAGAACATGTGATGCGTAGCGTATATGCCTTCATCCTTATTGGCCTAAATTCTTCTGTGATTCAATTTGTTAAAGCTCGTGTTCCAATTTGACTTGTTTTGGCGTGTGGTTTGTTTGTAAATTTTTGTTGTTTTTCTAGTTAAATTATCAAGTTCTTGACTAGAAAAGTCGGTTTTAGGGTTAGTCCATGACTGCAGAGTCAATTTACTCTTAACAATGTTTTAGTTTTTCTTGGGCATACACATACTGGGGGAGAGAGAGAGAGAGAGAGAGAGAGAGAGTGTGCCCTTCAATTGTAAAGTTTATATAGCTACATAGTTCACATTGCATATGTTGTTATGTGACCTTAAATTTCTCTGAAGAATCATGTGAAAATGTTTCAGAAATGAAATAGTGATGTATGCATATGGATGATTTTGCTTCCCCCAATGTCTTGGTGGTGGCCAAGTGGCTCTCAATTATAGGTAATTTCTCTCGAGGTTTCAAGTTTGATCTTTACAAAAAGAACACTCAGTTTTAGCTAATTCGTGTAATTTGCATGTGATTATGTGTATATGAAATTCTAGGTTAAAAAGTGGACCAGATAATTTGCGCAAGTTAATTTAAAATATTATTGACAAATGCATTTTTACCACATATTATAAACTTTTTTGTGACATTTTTATATTTTTGTTAAAACTTGTTTGGTTTAATTTCTGTAATTCTTTTACTAAAATGTTTTCAAAAACTAGTGTATAGTGAGAAAAATAAAATAAAAAAACTTATTATTTTCATTTAATTTTTTGGCAAAGAAAAATAATTTTAAAAAAATTATAAATATGTTTAGGTGTTTATTTTTAGGTAAAATTAGTTTCTAAATTGTGAAAAAATAAAGACTCAGAAACTAAGTTGTGTAAATTTAACCAGGTCATTCTAGATAGATAAAAAGATCTTACGATTTTAAAAATTAAATTAAATTCAAAAAAGTTCATAAAATTTAAAAAACTAATTATTTTTTAAAATGAGACCTTTTTATTTTTTTTTAGGTTTTCTAATTTAAAAATAAATTTTTTGTCTGAGATTTAACTATTTTTTTTTCCAACAACAAAATTTCAAAAAAAAAAAAGAAGAAAAAGTGTTAAAAAAACATTAACCCCAATTATACGTCCCGTAATATATTTGGTAGTTCAAAAGGCTCAAATCTGTCAAAACGACGTCGTTTTACATTCATTTACACTCAAAACGGCGTTATTTTGAGTGATTTGAGCCACAAAATTTTGAGCTACATAGCATTATTGAATATATTTTTGCAAGACATTCCGCATACCATAAAATGAAGAGAGAGATAGAGCAACAGAAAGAAATGTTTTAGGGTTACAAGATTGATGATGGGCAGCACTTCAGTTCTTGGTAAGCAAAATCCGTATCTTTTTCGCGAATTTCTCTTTACTGTATTTTATTTCTTTCCATAGGAATCAATAATTTAACCCCTGGATCTTCAAATTTTCAAACAATTGAAGAATCTGATACCCACCAACTCGAATTGGGTTTTGTTTTGTTTTGTTATTTTTTTTTTTTTTCAGTATTAGAATTGCTTATTGATAAAGACAATTTCAATAGGAATTTCTGTTTTCACCGTTTCTATTAATATTATTTTGGAATCTGCTTTAGAAGTTCCCATCATTAGTAAACTACTGAGATTGTGATACCTCCTATTAGGGGATCTGTAGACAATATCAGAAGCTCATTGCTCTTTTCAGATATGGGGAACTTATCTTGAAGCTTCCTACTCACTCACAATCTGTTTTTAGTGGTTTGCTGAAATCTTGACAATGAACTGATAGGAATATGAGTTTTTCCTTATAACCCATTCTTTCCAAATAATTTGCCTAATCAGTGTTATCTTAATTTAAATTGTTGGGTTCGTTTTCTAAGTAGCTAAGCTTTTGGGACAATTGATAGATTTGTCAAAATTGGGTCTTGGGTGGTCTCTCGAGTCAATTCTAAGTCTTGGGTCTATTTCTCTCAGTTTTTTTTTTCTTTTCTTTTCTTTTCTCTATCATCTCCACGTCCGGGGAGTGTTAAGTCTTAGAAACTTGTTGCACTTCGTTTCTCTAAGCCACACAAACTTAGTTCATATAGTCTAGAGTTCTCTTCACTTATAGCTAATTGGTGATCTAACAATCAGTATTGCATCTGTAAGGTCTCAGGTGTTGTACCTGGGGCCGGGGAGTATGCTTCCTTTAAGCTCTCATGTTCAAAACCTCCTAAGTGGAAACAATTTTTTGGGGCTAGTTCGGACTTTGCCTCAGCTTTAATTGGGCATTCCGTTAGTGGATGGTGGGATTGATTCCCCAGATTAGTCGGTCTAGTGAGCCAAATAATGAGTTATAAAATAAATATAAAAATTTTTTTTGACTGATACGGATGGAGTCAGTTTATTTTTTTAATCCCTTATAACGTATATGATCACTTCCCATTGTTCTAGTGATGAGTTTAATTACATAAAACTAAAGCATCCTTGTTTTTGATTAGTTCTACACTGTTTCCATTTTCTCTTCATTTGTTTTTGACGTAAGCATTAATGACCAATTTAGTGATTCATTTTGAATTTAGTTTTTATTCTACCTAGGATAATACTACAAGAAAAATATTTACTTTTATAGTTATGGTTATGGAATTATAAATTATGAACTGGGATGGATCTGATTTATTATGGCTGCTAAGGACGGTTAGAAGAAGAACTCCAAAATGCACCAATTCTGGACTAGAAACTTCTAATCTGCCTTGAATTCAAAGTGTGGCAATGTGGCAGGAGCAAGCTAAGAAAGGACCAAACTGCATAAAAAAACTATCTATGATAGGACCAACCTAGGTCAGTGCAAACCATGAAACACACCCAATAAAAACAGATTACATTACAAGATCGAGCAAGACGATAAAACGACAACTATTTGATCAATCTATATGATTTGATAACGCTTGCCAAAAAGTCTCCATTGGATGATAATGCTGCACCTGATTGCACAAAAATAGATAAAACTAGATTTGTGGGCTAACCGATTGAGAAGTTACCATAGTTTGAGCCTTTTACAAGAACCTAAAATCTCCAAAGTGTTATCTGTGGCATACCAAGGCCTTGCACACAACTTTGAGCTATTCAAACTTGCTAAACAAACGTTTGGAAGGTTATTGGACTACAAATAGCAAATCAAGACTCACAGAACACGAAGAATGCTCCACCTTGGAATCAATGCGTTGGGCTACTCTGATCGATCACAGTTGTAGAGATCAATCACAATTGTAGTGTCAACATAGAAAAGTTGCCTAAACTTAACATTTGGGTAGTCACCTGATTAAGCTATGGCTTTGGAGAGCATCACCTAGGCAATTTGGTAGCTGGAAGTGCCCATGCAGTTGCTGAAGGCGCCTGAGCTACTGCCTGTAACAACTATGACTTGGAAGTAAGGTTTTAAAAAGCGGTGTTACGTAACGGTTGTGGCAGTAAGCACTACCCATTACACTTGCTTTTGCGATGTGACGGAAATTCACATGTATAACGGCCGTTTCGGTGTTACATAACGGCCGTAGTGGTACCGTAACGACCCGTTACACACCGTTATACACATTTACAAATTCTGAATAGCTTCTGTTCAAAAAAAAAAAAAAAAAATTACAAAATATACATTTTACACATTCTGCAATGTTCAATAGCTCAAAAATAAATTTTTTTGTCTCAATTTTTATTTTTATAATTATTTCATTTAATAATTGTAAAATATTTTTTTATTTAGTTAGTTCAAGTATTGGTCAAAAATAATTTTGTAGACATTTAAAATCAATTATTTTTTAAGAAATAAATAAAAATAAGAGGTACAATATGGATTTATGACATATAAAGTCATTAACTATTAAAATAATATATAAATAGCTCATTTTATAGTGATTTAAAAATATAAAATATGTTAGATCATACTTAAAAACTAATAAAAATTGATCAAAATCTATTTTAAATCCTAATAAATGTGATTCTGAAAAAAAAAATATGCGTATCTGGTAAGTTTTTTTTTTTTTCAAATTGTGTGAAAAATAAAAAATTTACGGTTCTGGTTACCGCAACTGTTATGCTACAATCTTTACACCTCGCAATCGCATCACCGCAACTATTACAGCAACTGCAACCGTTTTTTGAGACCTTGCTTGGAAGAGTCTTAGGCTAACTGGTTAGACCTTGCAGTAGAAAACAAGAGAGGCATTGCTGAATGGATTGAAGGCTTCCTTCTGACATGTTCTTCATCATATTCAACGTCTATAATGAGTTGGAAGTGTCTTGGGCTGATGGGTCAGAGATTGCAGCAGAAAACAAGAAAGGTTTTAAAGGAATTTGCGAGGACTTAATGCTTCCTTCCAACATCTCTACCACCTTACTCATTAGTGGCCAGTCTGATGGATTGGTCTGAATGCACCATAACCCTACTAGGATCATCTTTCTCACTGTCTCTTCTTCCTCTCTGGTAGTGACAACCCCATGAAGTTTTATATCCTTGTCATGTTCCAGATGCTCATAAATCCAGCGTGGAAAATATTTTTCACTTGTTTCGACTGCTTCGACTTCCTGATCTTTTGCTCCAGTCATTTCAAGAACCATCATTCCATAACTATAGACATCAGATTTATGAGAGACTTTCCGGAGCAATATATCCAACAGTCCCTCTTGCACCGAACATTGATATGATACTTTGTTTCATTTGGCATAGTCGAGCAAGACCAAAATCTGATATTTTAGGGCTTAGGTTTTCATCGAGGAGAATGTTGCGAGGCTTTAAATCGAAATGCACAATCCTCGTGCTACAACCTCGATTTAAGTACTCTAGACCTCTTGCAATGCCTACTGCAATTTGATACAATCTACTCCATTCCAAGCGACAATTAGTATTCACAGATTCATCATTGCAAATGAACCAACGATCCGTTGGCTATAAATTCGTAAATTAGAGCTCTTCTTTTAGTCTCAAAACAGAAACCCAAAAGATTAACTACATTGTTATGGGAAGTTAGCAACTTCATTAATAAATTCTTGTCCATTTCCCTCGGTCTAGCTTAGGACCTTCACTGCCACAAGACGGCCATCAGATAGCTTTCCTTTGTATACAGAACCATACCCTCCTTGACCTAGTTTATCTTTGAATGAGCTGGTTATTTTTTTAAGATCTGAATACCTGTATCGCTTTGGAGCAAGAGATCTGTGATTCTTTATAAATGCTTTGACATTTTGATCATCCACGGTTTCCTTCTTCCAGAAGGCCACCACATTAACTGATGATGTGGACCGTCTTTTATCGTAGAAGATTATTGTGATTAAGAACATTACAGCCAGAGCTACAATGACTGAGAATGCTGCAAAAGTAAAGCATAGAAGTGGTTAGTCATGTGATTAGGAAATAGTAGTGTCAGTTATTTCTTCTCTTGGGTTTAACAATGAGCAGAGAGCTTAAGCCCATCTAGAGATCTTTTCCAAACAATTAGAATGGCAAAGAGATGACAAAAATTATGAAGAGATTGGCTTCCCATGACCATGTTTACTGCAATGCTAGGAAGAGAGGGTTTATCTTTGTTCTCATCTTACCTATGGTTAATTTGATCCCCTGTTGAAAAGAATAGGTTGATGATCCTGCAAGGTAAAGAGAAAATTAGTGACACCTCTCAGATAGACGAGAGAATGGTGCTATATAATTAATCCCTAAATGATGCTATATACTTAAAGCTTACATCAACGATGTATTATAATGTTCTAGGAAGATTATCATGCTACACTGTAACACAGCCACAGCATCAGGAAACATTTGTGATGAATTATAATGATGTTGTAGGAAGATTTTCATGCGAGTTGAACTTTCTTTCTTGGGGGGAAACATTAACATGTGGATCAGAAATGGTTCAAAACTAGAGTTACTGGACAACTGTGTGGTATGTTTGTGTTAAATTCATATCACATTTAAGATCAGGTGTTTTCTGTTATCTATCTTATATTCAATCAGACAACCCCTCCCTAACAAAGTGCCTTTTTGCCACTGACACTTTCTCTTTGGTCATCATGACAAGATAATAGGGCAATAATGCAATTTTTGATGTCTGAGATGATTAGGAGTTTTAGTTAATTTGACAAGAAGACACATGCGAAGAAAAAATTGACTCTCTGTTTGGATAGATGGATTTCAAATGAAGGAATTTGAGGTCGAATTTTATAAAAATATAGGAAATTAAGCTATTATATGTGAGTTGAAAAACTAAAGAAGAAGATGAATTAGAGATAAAAGAGGAGTAATTTTATTAGGATTCTTGTAGAATTTGTACTCTTGGCAATGAAGGATTTCAAATAACTAATTTTATATTGTTATTTCAAATCCATTGTGAGAAACTTCTCAAATTCAAACTTGAAATCCATATCTAAACTGTCAAATCTAAAATGGAGTCATTCTTTTTGAATGAATAGTGTCAAATCATTTTATTCAAATTCATAAATCTGAACAAAATTCAAAGGGGAGGATTTGAGCATGGATTTTTTTTTTTTTTTGAAGGGGTCATTGGACATGGCCAAGTCAAAAGGGAGAGAGGGCTTGGTGAGTCTAGTGTCACAGAGCAAGGCCTGTTAGGAAAATGAACACAGACAAGTTGCCCATTTTATGTAATTTTTTTTTTGTGCTCGCTAAGAAACAGATTCTTCACCCTCAAATTTTGCTCGGAAACTGGTCAATGGATCAACCAGGGTGTTGTGATTTCACCCAAGCAAAGCAACTATCAAAATTATAGCCATCTTTCTCCAAAGATCGAAAGATTAAAAAAAAGAAAAGAAAAGAAAAAAAGGATATTTATCTAACAACCAAACCAAAAGTAACAAAGATTGAGGGGCTCATACCAGTTCTGCAGGTAATTGCATAAGGTTGAGCAATAGCAAACGAATGATCCAGAAGTTGAGTTGGACCCGCATATTCCGCCCGATCCGACACATTGGTTACAGCCAGTAGTATTTGCTCTCCACTGCAACCCAAAACCAGTGTCAAGAACTTGTGTTACATTTGAAGTTGAATTTTCCAAAGTCTGAGCTGCTCTTTGATTAACTCGAACTCTGACTCTGACCTGGCATGTCAAAACATTGACCTTCGAGGTGGATGTGACACTGTTCACCACAAAACCTACTGTGTTATTTGTGCCATTTACGCTGCAAGCGAATGGACTGGGACTGACACCATTTGAAGGTGCCTGGCAACCGTAGTAGAGCATCAGGTCCTGGGTATTGGATGAATAATTGAAATGGGCGGTATCCAAGGTAGCGTTGTGGAGCTCTGCGGGACAAGAATTGTTCCAGAATTCAGCCCTGACAGCCGTCAGAATCTGTGCTGTGTTATCGATTGCAAGGACTCGGTGTGGTCTTGTCTGGATTGTGATCAGTGGGGCATCGCCTTGGCAATTTAGCTTGAAACTTGGGTGGCCAGAGTAGTCTGGCCTGTTACCTCCCCCGAAAGGATAGCTGAGGTTTGGAATGTTTGCACACTGAAACAACTGAGTGCAGTTTGTGTATTGCTTGTCATCGGCACACAAAAATGTTGGGACTTGGCTTAAGATTACGATCAAGAAGAAAAGACGAGAGCTTGGGAAGAGGTGGGGATTCATTTTTTTCACAGATACAGACAGATAGGGAGCTACAAAATTTGGAAATGGAACAACACAAATACTGGTTTTTTGCAGAAGCAAATTAGCGAACGGTTGGAATGCAGACATGCAAACCCATCAAGGCTTTCATGGTTTCTTTTTGTTTTGGGTTAATTACATTAAAACCCCCCACTTATTAGTGAATATCATTTTACTTCTCTCATTTATGGATCCGTATATGTTAACTCCCTCAATTATAAAAATTATACAAATACAACTTCTTTTTGGAGGGATTTGGAAACAGTTTGTAAAGAGTGAAAGTGATATATTTTTTATAGTTGGAGTCAAAATGTATGTGTTCATAGATGAGGAAGTAAAGTAATATTTGTTAATAGTTGAGGTCAGCTTGCTGTAAATAACTATTTTGTTTTAAATTGTTGATGGAGTTGACTTGCCAGAGTAGGGTTAATTATTCATTTGGATAGGTCTATTTGCTCTAATAAACAAAGGTTTTTGATGAGGAATCTACTTCATCATCATGTGAACTTGGAATTCAGAAGGAAAGCTTTGGTTATGGCCAGATCAAACTAACTAATATAGTAATAAATTTGAGGAGAAACTAGCTAATATAGTAATAAATTGATGAAATACTACATACAACTTTTCCTTGACTTTTTTGACAAGTTTGTCAGTGATTATGATCAAGATACTTGGGTCAAGTTTGGCAAGTTGTCAAAAAGTTTAAAAGTTACTCAAAAAGTTAAAAAGTTATCACTATTTACTAAAAGTCAAAAATTACGGCTGCATAACTCCCAATCCTAATTTTTCCCTACACACTAATTTATACAATTTTTTAATACACATTTTTTCATAAAAAGTCAAAAAATTAACCCAAATATTCATATTTTTTTCCTCAATTTTTTAGTTCAAAAAGACAAAAAGTGCACTTATTTAGGATACCTCAAACAACCCCTTGACATACAATAAGTACATAAAGAGTTAATGGAACAACTAGATCAACCAAAATTAATGGAGAGATCAAATTTATTGATTCAAATATTACAAATAACATTGTAAAAAAATCAATAAATTGTGGATGAACTTTATAGAAATTCATTACCTATCGTAGTAAAATCACAAGTCACTAAAATTTTATCATTAGATGATGTAAATAATTATCGTGGTAAAATCACAAATCACAAGTCATTTTAATTATGAAAATGTCTATTTGAAGCCATTCAATTTAGCAAAACAAGAAAAAAAAAAGATAGAAAAAAAAGGAGCCATTTGTGCTATTGAAAAAAAAACAAAAACAGAAAGAGGTGAGCGTGCAACCAACAAAAGTTGCCTAAACGTAACATTTGGGTGGTCACCTGATTAGCCATGGCTCATAAGAGAGTTTAGCTTTGTTTACGGACTTCACAGGTGAGTGAATAAAACTGGACCCTTTGATTAGTTAAAACAGTTGGTTTTACTGTTTTAAATGGGATCCATCCCAACGTTTTTTTTTTTTTTTTTTGGTGAGAAAGCAACAACTAACAAGTATCATAAGGAAAGTTATTTACAGACTATGCCAAATCATGTGCTGGCTTAACGTCCATTTGCTTGACCTTAGATACACAAAGATAATCAAAATATCGACTAAGTGACCATATATCCGCTACTACAGTAGAATTTTGTTCACCCACTTCAATATTTTAATCAATCAGAGAGAAGAGTTTTGATTACTTGCTTGTCAGATGAATGAACAAAATTGTTTTCCTCAGGAGAGCATTGCCTTGGGCATTTTGGAATCTAAAGGGCTCATGCAGTTACCCAAGGTGCCCGGGCTGCCACGTGTAACGACTATGACTTGGTGAAAATTCCTAATATTGTAGGCCATCTTCCGACGTTTCTTCCACCATGTTCATTGTCCATAATGAGTTGGAAGTGTCTTGGGTTGATGGGTTGGCCCTTGTAGGAGGAAACAAGTAAGGCTTTGGAGGAATTTGCAAGGACTGAAGGCTTCCTTCCAACATCTCCACCACCTTACTCATTGGTGGCCGGTCTGATGGATTGGGCTGAATGCACCACAAGCCCACCAAGATCATCTTCCTCACCATCTCTTCTTCCTCGGTGGTAGTGACGACACCATGAAGGCTTAGATCCTTATCATGTTCCAGATGCTCATAAATCCAATGTGGAAAGTATTTTTCACTTGTCTGGACTACTCCAACTTTCTGATCTCTTGCTCCAGTCATTTCAAGAACCATCATTCCATAGCTATAGACATCAGATTTATGAGAGACATGGCCAAAGGTTCTAGAAAACACTTCTGGAGCAATATATCCAACAGTCCCTCTTGCACCAATCATGGATATGATACTTTGTTTCGTTTGACATAGTTGAGCAAGACCAAAATCTGATATTTTAGGGCGAAGCTTTTCATCGAGGAGAATGTTGTGAGGCTTTATATCGAAATGCACAATCCTTGTGCTACAACCTCGATGTAAGTACTCTAGCCCACTTGCAATGCCTACTGCAATTTGGTACAATGTACTCCATTCCAATCGACAATTAGTATTCACAGATTCATCATTGCAAATGAACTTGTCCAACGATCCGTTGGCCATAAATTCGTAAATTAGAGCTCTTCTTTTAGTCTCAAAACAGAAACCCAAAAGATTAACTACATTGATATGGGAAGTTCTACTGATGCTAGCAACTTCATTTATAAATTCTTGTCCATTTCCCTCAGTCTGGCTTAGGACCTTCACTGCCACAAGATGGCCATCAGATAGCTTTCCTTTGTATACAGAACCATAACCTCCCTGACCTAGTTTATCTTTGAATGAGCTGGTCATTTTTTTAAGATCTGAATACCTGTATTGCTTTGGAGCAAGAGATCTGTAATTCCTTATAAATGCTTCAACATTTCGATCATCCACGCATTCCTTCTTCGAGAAAGCCACTGCATTAGCTGATGATGTGAACCGTCTTTTAAAGCAGAAGATTATTGTGATTAAGCATGTTACAGCTACAATGATTGAGAACGCTGCATATATAAAATAAATCATAGAAGTGGTGAGTTTTGTGATTGGGAAATAATAATATCAGTCAATTCTTCTCTCTAATGGGGCTTAAGGTTGAACAGAGAGCTTAAGTTCATCTAGAGATATCTTCCAACCAATTAAAGACATGATAAAATTCCAGTTTTGTTGATTGCAAATTATGAAGAGTTTGGCTTCCAATGACCAAGAGTTATCTTGATTCTCATCTTACCTATGGTTAATTTGATCCCCAGGTTAAAACGATTGGTTGATCCTGCAAGATAAAGAGAAATTTAGAGGCACCTCCAGATGGACAAGAGAGAATGGTGTTATATAATTAGCCCTCAATGATGCTATATACTAAAAAAATACATCTTTGATTTATTATAATGTTCAAGGGAGATTATGATAACACACTGCCACAACATCAGGAAACATGGTGATATAAATTGAATATTGCAAGTTGATCTTAATTACTTTCTTAGGGAAACCATTTAGTTTGAAATTATAATAGCTGTTTATCTGTTTTTACGGAGTTCAGTTTTCCAACATGTTTTCTCTTTTTAGCTTTATGCTATGTTTGGATTTTGATTTTATCAAGAGAAATGAAAATGCTCCACCACACACACACATTCTCTCCACAAATCCATATTCAATCATGGCCTTAAGGTTGTATTTTGATCTTAGATTTAAGTGACAAAAATTTACGGAGTAGCAATTTCCCCTCTCCTTTTCCTTTTTCTTCACAACTAGCTACTCAAATTTAAAATCCAAACACAACCTAAGAGTTCTAAAATGGAATTTGGACATTCTCTATGATTAAATGGGAGGATTTTCCAGCAATAAGTGGAAGATGCAACCTTCAAACCCAAGTCAGATGTGCTCTTATATTTCATGAGTCATTTTGTAATGCATCATGGTAGGATGACAAATACCATCTCTCACCCAGAATTTTAAGTTATGACCAAAGTTCGATAACATGAAAAACCAGATCCTCTGCAATTTGGACTCTACATGGAAACTTTGAAATTAGTTTGAGCTCCCTCTAAAATAAGATCAGACCAGAGCAAAGGCAACCAAAGATCTAGGGATCCTGGATTTTCTAAAACCAACAATTGATCTTACAACTAATCAAAAAATAGTAACAAGATTAGAGGGGCTCGTACCGGTACCGGTCGGAGTTGTGTTGCAGGTAAGTTCATAAGGTTTATCCGAGCAATAACAAGCAAACAACCCAGAACTAGTGTCGGATCCACACTTTCCTCCTGACCCGATGCATCGGTCACAGATACTATTATTAGCATCCCACTGCAACTCAACACCACTGTCAATAACTTCTGTCGCATTTACTGAAGTTGGATTACTAGCAAAAGCCGCGGCTTCTGTTTTATCAACTTGAACACTGACGACCTTGTGACAAGCCGTAACGGGAATGTTCGAGGCGGTTATCAAACCCGGAATACCTAGTGTGTTGGTCGTGCCATCAACGCTACAATTAAACTGGCCAGGAAAGGTTGTACCAGGAAGTGTCGCGCAACCGTAGTAGAGCATGAGGTCCTGGGAGGATACATAGGTGAAAGGGGTGTTATCTACAGTGGCATTAACCAACTCTGTAGGGCAAATATTTTCCCAGAATTCCTTTCTAACGACCTTGAGAATTGGTGTTGAATTATTGATTGTAAGGAGTCGATATGGTCTTGTTTTGATTGTGATCAGTGGCGCATCGCCTGTGCAGTTTAGGCGGAAGCTTGGGTGGCCACAGTACTCTGGCCTGCTCCCTCCCCAGAAAGGGTAACTGAGGTCCGAAATGTCCGCACACTGAAACGCCTTACCGCAGTTTGTGTATTGCTCGTTTTCGACACACGAAAATGTGGGGATTTGGCTAAAAATTATGATCATGAAGAAAAGACAAGAGCTTGGAAAGAGAAGGGGATTCATTCTTACAGATACAGACAGATAGAGCTCACCAAAATTTGGAAATGCAACTATACAAATGCTGGGTTTTGTCTCGGTGCAAGGTATTTTTATAGAAACGATTTTTTCAAAGGAATAAAAAAAATAAAATAAAAATAAAAAGCAAATTATCGAAAAATTGCAGGGCAGTCAATGCAAACTCATTAAAGTCTTTTATGGTTGGAACTGTTGATTAGCATTTTTGTCCAATAAACACAAGTTTTTCTAGTAAAAAAAGAAGCTTCAGGAGCTTAGTAACGACCAGATCAAACTAAACAAATTGGAAATACTTTTCCAAAGGATGAACTTTCTTTGGCCCTTCCCTGGTCAGTGATTACTGACAAGTCACTTGACCGAGCGGAGCTGAATTGATAGAGACTTGCTCCATCCCTCTCAAAATATATATTTTTTATTTTATTTTTTATAATCTTAAAATATTAGGTCTTTCTAAAAAATGAAAGACTAAAATAGGATAAATTTCTTATTTTGCCATTGTTTTAAATTCATTAACATTAATCTACACAAAAAATATAATTATAACAATTGATATTTTCAATTTTATTTTTACTATTTTAATTTTAAATCAAAGGGTAGTTTTGACAAGTTAATATTTTTAAAGTGTAATAATTGTACTATTGAAAAAAAGTTAAATTCTCCAAAAAAAGACCAATATTTTGCGAGGGAGGTAGTATCTATATATTATAGTAACTGTATAAGAATGTTTTTGGTTTTACATATTTTGACACATTTTTACTGGTTTTCACCATTTAAAATTTATGACAACTTATTAGTTTTTTTGTGTTTAGCAAGTAATTAGACTAATTAATTAAGTGTTTTCCTTTGTGAATTAGGATTTCTCTCATCATAAATGATTATCCCGTGGATTTGAGACCATTCAAATCCACTATTTATCTACTAGAATGATATTTAGTTAGGCATGATAATTAGGTTGGATCACCAATATCTTTAAGGAACTTAGTAGGCTCAATTGAAAATTTGATGACTAAGTAGATAATTTGTTAATAGTTCAAGGGTAGAAAGTGAAATTAACCCCTTTTTGAATAGGAAATGTTGGTTTTAACAGAGTTAAGTTGGAGATGCTGTTAAACTGTTAACATCAAAGACTTTTCAAGCTTATTTAATAAGTTGTGAGCCCTTTCTTCTCATTGCTCATATTAGACTTTTCAAGTTTGTAAAACTTTGTATACATTTTTCTAGCTTGTGGACCATCTAAACTATTTCTACAAACTTCAACATCAAACTTTGAAACAACCATCTTTGAGTCTCAATTGAAATTCTTAAGAAGTTTTGAAGTACATAACAGATTAGTGAGTAAAAATAACCAGTGCAAGAGATTACTGGTAAAGCAAAGTTTTAAGGAAATGTAAGATATACGTAGTTATCCCATTTTTAAAGAGGTTATTTCCGTAACTTGAATTTTGTCACGAGGGACGCATGAGAAGCCTTACGGTTGGGAAATGCCACACTTTCTATTAAGAAGCAGAAAACATGTAAATAAATAAATAAAGAAAGAAACAAAAGAAGAAAGAAAGAAAGATGTTAAGAGGGCTCTCTTGCACTCTTGCTCTGCTCAATGAAGAAGCTTTTCTCCTTTTCCTCCCCTTCTCTGCCCTCCATTGTTACTGACAATAATTAGGAGGAATCTTTCGCTGACCTTGCAGGTGAAAACAAGAAACACTTGGGTGGAATTTGCCAAGTTTGGAGGCTTCTTGACAACATATCCACCACCTTAATCATCGATGGCCAATCTGATGGATTGTTTTCCTCAAGAGAGCATCACCTAGGCAATTTTGGCAGCTGAAAGTGCTCAAGCAGTTGCCAAGGAGCCCGGGTTGTAGCCTGTAACGACCATGACTTGGAAGAGTCTCAAGCAAACTAGCCAGACCCTACAGTAGAAAACATGAGAGGGTATTGGTGAATTTTGCATACATTGAAGGCTTCCTTCTGACATTTCATCCACCATCGTCATTGTCCATAATGAGTTGGAAGAGTCTTGGGCTGATGGGTCAGCCCTTGTAGGAGCAAACATGTAAGGCTTTGGAGGAATTTGCAAGGACTGAAGGCTTCCTTCCAGCATCTCCACCACCTTACTCATTGGTGTGCGGTCTGATGGACTGGTCTGAATGCACCACAACCCCACCAAGATCATCTTCCTCACTGTTTCTTCTTCCTCTTTGGTAGTGACAACGTCATGCAGTGTTAGATCCTTATCACGCTCCAGATGCTCATAAATCCAGTGTGGAAAGTATTTTTCACTTGTCTGGACTACTCCAACTTTCTGATCTCTTGCCCCAGTCATTTCAAGAACCATCATTCCAAAGCTATAGACATCGGATTTATGAGAGGTTGGGCCAAAGGTTCTAGAAAACACTTCTGGAGCAATATATCCAACAGTCCCTCTTGCACCCAACATTGATATGGTACTCTGTTTTGTTTGGCGTAGTTTAGCTAGACCAAAATCTGATATTTTTGGGTGGAGATCTTCATCAAGGAGAATATTGTGAGGCTTTATATTGAAATGCACAATCCTCGTGCTACAACCTCAGTGTAAGTACTCTAGCCCTTGTGCAATGCCAATTGCAATTTGGTACAATATACTCCATTCCAGGCGACAGCTTGTACTCACAGATTCATCGTTGCAAATGAACTTGTCCAACGATCCTTTGGCCATAAATTCATAAATTAGAGCTCTTCTTTTCACTTCAAAACAAAAACCCAAAAGATTGACTATATTGACATGAGAAGTTCTACTGATGCTAGCAACTTCATTAATAAATTCTTGTCCATTTCCCTCAGTCTGGCTGAGGACCTTGACTGCCACAAGACGGCCATCAGATAGCTTTCCTTTGTATACAGAACCATACCCTCCCTGACCTAGTTTATCTTTAAATGAGTTGGTTATTTTATTAATATCTAAATACCTGTACCACTTTGGAGCAAGAGATCTGTGATTCCTTATAAATGCTTCGACATTTTGATCATCTGCACTTTCTGTCTTCCAGAATGCCACCGCATTACCCAATGATGTGAACCGTCTTCTAAGGCAGAAGAAGATTATTGTGATTAAGCGTGCTATAGCCATAATGACTGAGAATGCTGCATATATAAGATAAAATAAAGCATAGAAGAATGAGTCTTGAGATTGGGAGATGATAAAATTCCAGTTTTGTTCATTTTAAATTATGAAGAGTTTGGCTTCCAATGAGCAAGAGTAGTCTTGATTCTCATCTTACCTACGGTTAATATTAATTTGATCCCCAGATGAAAACAGGAGGTTGATCCTGCAAGATAAAGGGAAAATTAGTGACACCTTCAGATGGACAAGACAATGGTTCTATGTAATTCCCCAAATGATTCTATATATACTTAAAATTTACATCTATGACGTAGTATAATGTTCAAGGAAGATTATCATGAGACACTGCTACAGCATCAGGAAACATTGTGATAGAAAGTGAATATGGCAAGTTGAGCTTACTTTCTTCGGGGGGAACCATTTTGTTCAAAATTATTGATGTCTATCATTTTTTACTGAATCAAGTTCCCCGGCATGCTGTTCTCTTGTTTCTTGGATGAATTGGAAATAAATTTAGCTTCTTTCAATTCAATTTCTTTTTAGCTTTTCCTTTTTTCTCCCGATTCTCTCCACAAATTTTCTCTGCAAATCCATATCCAATCATGGCCTTAAGAAGTAAAAAGGCATTTGGACATTCTCTATGATTAAAATGGGAGGATTTTCTATGATATGAGGCTTGGAAAGCTTTGGATATTCCCACCCAAACAACTATTTATTTAAAGCAATGAATGGAAGATGCAACATTCAAACTCAAGTGAGATGCAAAATTTTATTTTCCATTCCATAAGTTATTACAAATAATTCTAGGATGACCAATTTTTTTAAAATAAATTTGCTTACCATCTCTCATCCAAAATTTTTAAGTTTATGATTTTCAAAGTCTGATAACATGGAAAACCAGATCCCTTGCAATTTGGACTCTATGGAAACCTCTAAAAGAAGATCAGACCAAAGCACATCATTTTATCTTACAACTAAAGAAAACAGAACAAGATTAGAGGGAGCTCATACCGGTTCGGCTTTGACTGGCTGGTTTTGCAGGGAGTTTTATGAGATTGATCTGGGCAATGGCAAAGAAATGAACCATGACTACTCGAGTTGGACCCACATGTTCCACCCGATTCAACACATTGGTCACACAGAGTATTATCTGCATCCCACTTCAACCCAACACCACTGCCAATAACTTGTCTTACATTTATTGAATTGCTTGCAAAGCCATGGCTTCGGTTTGATTAACTGGAACAATGACACTCGTCTTGCATGTTGAAATGTTGATGTTCGCGGAAGATGTGACACTGGTTGTCGCAAAACTTACTGTGTTGTTCACGCCATCTGTGCTGCAATTGAGCTGACCAGGAACAGTTGTTTGACTAGCCAAAATTCTCTGGCAGCCATAGTAAAGCGTAAGGTTTTGGGAATCGGATAAATAGGTGAAATGGGTGGCATCCAAGGTGGTGTTTTGGAACTGCGCCGGGCAAGTATTGTTCCAGAATTCCTCTCCAACAATCGTCAGAGTCCTTGTTGTGGTATCAATTGCAAGGACTCGGTATTTACTCTGGCTTGTGATCAGTGGGGCATCACCTTGACAAAGCCTGAAATTCGGGTCGCCACAGTAGTCTGGCCCGTTCCCTCCCCAGAAAGGATAACCGATGTTCGGAAAGTTTGCACATTGAAACCCCTGGATGCAGTTTGCGTATTCATTGTTATCGGCGCATAAAAATGTTGGGATTTAGCTTAAAATTACAATCATGAGGAAAAGACAAGGGCTTGGGAAGAAATGGGTATTCATTTTTCAAACATAAACACAGATTAGAGAAACAAAATTTGGAAATGGGACAGAATAAATGCTGGGTTTTTGTCTGGGTGCAAAGATTTTTTTAGAGAAGCAAATTATCGAACAGTTGGAGTGCATGCAATGCAAACCCATCATCAGTCTTTTATGGTTTCTTCGTTTTGAACAGTTGATGGAATTGACAACGTGGAACCAAGGATCAACACAAGGTTTTTCCATGAATTGAATTGTTGGTGGAACTGTTGACTAGTCTAGTCTATTTTGCTCCAATAAACACAAGGAAGCATCACAAATACTTTTCCAAACGATCAACTTTTCGTTTGGCCTTTGCCCACGCAAGAAGTAGTAGCAAGTCAGTGATTACAGTGACGGCTGCAGAAATATTAGTCAGATTATTTATTAACTTGATTAAAATTTGAAAATAAACAAATAAATAATCAAATAAATCACGAGTAATGAAGAATTTTAATATATTGATACTACTATTTAAATAAATAAATAGATATTTAGGGCTAAAAACTAGTCGAGTAATAGGTTGTTTAAGTTTTAGTTTAATAACTTGACGAGTTTAAAATTACATTCAAACTTATTTTGTTTATATAACGAGTCGATTTTGAATTAATTTTTAACGAGTTGAACTCGAATAAGTTGGTTTTTTTTATAGTGTATACAAGCTTATTGAGCTGGGTAGTAATAAATTAAGGAAACACTTGTCAAGTTAGTTAGTTATGTAATATTGGTATGAATGTAATTTCTCAAGACAACGTCGATTTGGGAAAAGAAGAAGAGGAAAGGGTCAGACTCAAGTTCAAGTTCTCAAATGATTACATGTGGGACAAACCTCAAATGAAGTTGCCAACCCAACCCGACTAGCACAATATTGTTCGTTTTGGCCAGAACCTCATGGTTTGTTATTCTTTAGAAAAAGCCTCATGCTAGTTAGGGGGAGTTAGTCAACTTATAAAGTAAGTTGTGGATGCCTCTCAGACCAATGTGGGACAAACTCATTCCGGGCTCCCACATAAGTCCCCAGTTGATTGGCTTCAAACGCCAAGAGACTCACATCGGACGGAATGCTGGAACAATTCGTTTTGAATTCTTCAATTGATGGTCTTCGAGTCTTCAAAACTTAATGATGATCTTGTCTATGTAGAATAAAAATTTAGTGCTTCAAGTCGCGTTACTTAGTTGCTTTTCTAAAGACAATATTTGTACCCACCAACATGTGTGCAGGGGGTTGCAGCAAATTCGCTTCCAGGATACAATGAAGCATGATCTAAAGATCAAATATACCGGCGTCTGCATTGACAACAGTAGATTAGAATACTCTTGATATAATCAAGAAAACCAAGATACTGATAGTCAAGTCTGCATAATTTGATTGCGAATAAGAAAAACACAAACTTACTTAAGAAACTCTTGATCGAAAACTCTAAAGTAAGAGGAAGGGAGGGAGGGAGAGAGAGAGAGAGAGAAAATTGTAGGAATGCTTTCTGAATTTTAGAGGGATTGAAATGGATGATTTCCCAGCCTATTTATAGACCTTGATGCATCTGATTGAATGGTCATGTCCCTTGATCGCATTTGATCTGATTTGACTTTTGGATCGACGATCTACGGTGCAGATCATTCTCACACTGAATAGATGCATTGACTGATCATACCTGATTACGATCGGGTGCCATCTCATCTGTACGATTGCGTGCATCTCTAATCAACGGCTATGATCAAACCGCTTCAGATCGGACACGCAACAGTTCGATCGGTTGGTTGACACATCACCAACGGAAACCACATCACTACCACGCGAAGCTGACTGTATTCCACGTCACCCATGCCACGTTGGATCCATGTCATCGCTCCAACCTGTTCAATGCAAATAAGAAAACGCCCTCATGGCGCCTTGCGCTGATGTGTAGTGCAAAGTGCGTCATCAAACGCCACACAACCCACTGCCCACGCCACGCGCGCGCGTGTGCCGATGGTGCGAAGCATTATCCTTGCGGTGTGAGTGCATGAACACTAGCTTTCACCCCACAATTCCATATTTAAAGGAATATTCCATGTAACACTTTATTAATTGCTCCATGTTTTGCTCTCTTTCCAATGTGGGACAAAGTCCCCAAGCTTATTTCAAGCTTTCTAAAAAAAAAAAACAAGGAATGTTTTGAAAACACCAAAAAACTAAACTATAAAATTTGAAAATCATTTTGAAAATTCCCCAACATTCCCTCATCATTTTCAAAACACAAGATGAAGACTCTTGGTTCACTTGGCAGCCTTATGCATAGGTAAAGATATCGTACGATTTGAATCATTCACATAGTAAAGACATCTCAAAGTTAGTCAAGATGGCATAGTAAACTTGTCTTTGAACTAGCGATCTTATACGACTAACTAGACATATCTCACGCACAGTACAAGTTACCTCAAGTATTAACAAACCGACATGTGGATTGGCCTTGTGTCTATACTCTATTTCATGAGTGCTCTAGAGTCAAGCCCTTGAACTCATAGGAAACGGCACCACATTCTAGACTTACATAGGTAAGCTTACTGAGAGTACCCTAACAACCCAGTTGTAAGCTTATTAAGAGTTTACTAAATCATCCTCTTCTTTTCACATTACAGGTACCAAGCACTTCAACCTTGGGATGAAAACGAAATAAAACTAAGTGTTTGTAATCACGACATATGGTGTACTTGGGTTCATTGAACTCAAGACTTGATGTTTCTTCAAGCGTTGAGTCGAGTTTCCACCAGGAGTGATTATGTTAAGTGGCTTAAGACCCATCCCCTTTGATGTTTTCCATACCGAATCCCTTGTAAGTCCTTTTGTTAAGGGATCAGCCAAATTTTCATTTGACTTTACATAACTAATGGTAGTCACACCTTCTGTGATTAACTACCTGACACAGCTATGTCTTAGTCCTACATGCTTGAACTTTCTATTATAGACATGGTTATAGGTCCGTGATAGAGTTGTTTCACTATTACAATGCAAAGATATTAGTGGCATAGGTTTTGGCCATACTTAACCTCTAACAAGAGATTCCTTAGCCACTCTGCCTCTTTGCTACAAGAAGCCAATGTTACAAACTCTGACGCCATGGTTGAGTCTGTTATGCATGTTTGCTTCTTAGAACCCCATGAGATAGCTCCTCTTCCAAGAGTAAAAATCCAACCACTCGTGGACGAGTGATCTCCATGGTCAGTTATCCAACTAGCATCCGTGAATCCTTCCAGCACTGTTGGATAGCCATTATAGACTATTCCATAGTCTATCGTTTTCCTCAAGTACCTAAGTATTCGGTTAACAGCATGCCAATGCACACTACTGGGATTACTAATGTATCTACTAAGTTTTCCCACTGCAAATGCAATATCGGGTCTAGTGCATGTCATGGAATATATCAGGCTACCTATCACTCTTGAGTATTCTAGCTGATCAATAGCTCTTCTAGTATTAGGATACAATTTCAAATTTGAATCAAAAGGTGCAGACATGGGTGTACAATTATATTGATTAAATTTCTAAAGAATTTTCTCAATAGAGTGCGACTGGATAAGAATCAAATTATTGTCCGCTCGCTTGATCTTAATACCCATAATTATATCAGCCAAGCCCATGTCTTTCATACTAAAAGCTAGACGACAAGAAACTGACATCATTGTCAGTACTAAAAATAAGCATATCATCTACACATAGACATATGATTACATCTCTATTGCCAGTAAACTTATTGTACACACGCTTATCAGATTCATGTATCCTAAAATCATTTGACACTATTATTTTATCAAATTTCTCATGCCACTATTTTGGGGCTTGTTTCAGTCCATATAGTGACTTCATGATTGTACACACTTTGTGTTCTTGATCCTGTACAATAAATCCTTCCTGTTGTTGCATGTAGATTTCCTCATCTGACTTTCCATTTAGAAAAGCGGTCTTAACATCCATTTGATGGATTTCAAGCTTGTACATTGAGGCTAAGGCAATTAACACTCGAATGGTGGCGATTCTGGCCACTTGAGGATATGTATCAAAATAATCAATACCCTCCTTTTGAGTAAAACCCTTAGCAAATAATCTTGCTTTGAACTTGTCATTTGTGCCATCAATTTTCATTTTTCTTTTGAAAATCCATTTACAACCAATTGGTTTGAATACAGGTGGCAAATCAGCAAGTATCCAGGTATTGATACCCATGATAGAATCCATCTCATCGTTTATTGTTTCTTTCCAAAAAGCAACATCTTGAAACTTCATAGCCTCCTCAAAGGTTAATGGATCTTAATCCATTTTCAAAGAAATCATTGTTTTCTTACAATAAGCTTTCCTAGTTTCTTCTACAAGGTAAACAATGAAATCAGGGCCAAATGACTTCTCAGTCCTAGCCCTCTTACTCCTCCTTAGCTCAATAGGCTCATTAGGTTCATTAGGCTTAATGGGTTCATGTCGTTCACTTTTCTCGATAGACATCAAGGGAGTTGATTCATTTCCTTGATTAGAATCCAACCTTAGAATGGTTGTGAAATGATTCTTATAAAATACCTCATCACGTGATTCAGTGATGGTATTTGTTTCTATTGAATCATTGGGTTCTACTACCATAAACCTATATGCTTTGCTATGTATAGCATAGCCAAAGAATATGCATTCAATCATTTTTTCACCTAATTTATTCCATTTAGGTTCAGGCAATCTGACTATTTCTCTACAACCCCACGTTTTCAAGAAACCTAGATTAAATTTCTTGTTTTCCCAAAGTTCATAAGGAGTAACATTTTTTCCTTTGAGAGGAATTCTATTGAGTATGTGACAGGCAATAAACAAGGCTTCACCCAAAAAACCAGAACTTAAACTGAGTAAGAAAGCATAGCATTAATCATTTCTGTTAATGTCCTATTCTTTTTTTCAGCTACTCCATTTTGTTGTGGTGTGTAGGATGCAGACTTCTCATGAATAATACCAACATTTTCACAATATTCTGGAAAATGGTATTTACCGTCTCTATCAGACCTAAGTCTCTTTATTTTGACATTACACTGATTTTCTATTATGACTTGGAAGTGTCTTAGGCTAACTGGTTCGACCTTGCAATATAAAACAGAGAGGCATTGCTGAAATTTGCATAGATTGAAGGCTTCCTTCTGACATTTCCTCCACCATATTCAATTTCCATAATGAGTTGGAAGTGTCTCAGGCTAATGGGTCAGAGATTGCAGTAGAAAACAAGAAAGGTTTTGGCGGAATTTGTAAGGACTTAATGCTTCCTTCCAACATCTCTACCACCCTACTCATTGGTGGCCGGTTTGATGAATTGGTCTGAATGCATCACAACCCTATTAGGATCATCTTCCTCATTGTCTCTTCTTCCCCTTTGGTAGTGACAACCCCATGAAGTCTTAGATCCTTGTCATGTTCCAGATGCTCATAAATCTAGTGTGGAAAATATTTTTCACTTGTTTCGACTGCTTCGACTTCTTGGTCTTTTGCTCCAGTCATTTCAAGAACCATCATTCCATAGCTATAGACATCAGATTTATGAGAGACTTGGCCAAAGGTTCTAGCTTCTGGAGCAAAAAATCCAATAGTTCCTCCTGTACCAAACATTGATAAGATACTTTGTTTCGTTTGACATAGTTGAGCAAGACCAAAATCTGATATTTCAGAGCGGAGGTTTTCATCGAGGAGAATGTTGTGAGGCTTTACATCGAAATGCACAATCCTTGTGCTACAACCTTGATGTAAGTACTCCAGCCCTCTTGCAATGCTTACTGTAATTTGGTACAATGTACTCCATTCCAGGTGACAATTAGTATTTACAGATTCATCATTGCAAATGAACATGTCCAATGATCCATTGACCATAAATTCGTAAATTAGAGCTCTTCTTTTCGTCTCAAAATAGAAATCCAAAAGATTGACTACATTGATATGGGAAGTTCTACTGATGCTAGCTACTTTATTAATAAATTCCTGTCCATCTCCCTCGGTCTGGCTTAGGACCTTCATTGCCGGCCATCAGATAGCTTTCCTTTGTATACAGAACCATACCTTTCCTGACCTAGTTTATCTTTGAATGAGCTGGTCATTTTTGTAAGATCTGAACACCTGTACCGCCTTGGAGCAAGAGATCCGTGATTCTTCATAAATGCTTTGACATTTTGATCATCCACGGTTTCCTTCTTCCATAAGCCCACCACATTAACTGATGATGTGAATCGTCTTTTATGGTAGAAGATTATTCTGATTAAGAATATTACAGCCAGAGCTACAATCACTGAGAATGATGCAAAAGTAAAGCATAAAGGTGGTTAGTCATGTGATTAGGAAATAGTAGTGTCAGTTATTTCTTCTCTCTAATTAGGTTTAACAATGAGCAGAGAGCTTAAGCCTATCTAGAGATCTTTTCTAAACAATTAGAATGGCAAAGAGATGACAAAAATTATAAAGAGATTGGCTTCCCATGACCACGTTTACTGAAATGCTAGGAAGGGAGGGTTTATCTTGGTTCTCATCTTACCTATGGTTAATTTGATCCTGTCCAAAAGAAAAGGTTGATGATCCTGCAAGATAAAGAGAAAATATTACATCTGTGATGTATTGTGATGCTTTAGGAAGATAATCATGCTACACAGTAACACAGCCACAGCATCAGGAAACATTGCGATGCATTATAATGATGTTATGGGAAGATTTTCATGTGAGTTGAAAATCAGAAATGGAGTTTCTGGACAACTGTGTGGTATGTATGTGTTAGATTCATATCACATTTAAGATCAGGTGTTTTTTGTTATCTATCTTACATTCAATCAGGCTCTAACTTCTCTAACAAAGTGCCTTTTTGCCATTGGCACTTTCTCTTTGGTCATCAGGACAAGATAATAGGGCAATAATGCTCCCTCTCCCTTTCTAACAAAGTGCCTTTTTGCTATTGGCACTTTCTCTTTGGTTATCATGACAAGATAATAGGGCAATAATGCAATTTTTGATGTCTGAGATGATAAGGAGTTTTGGTTAATTTGAGAAGAAGACATGTGAAGAAAAATATTGATTCTCTGTTTGGATAGAAGGATTTCAAATGAAGGAATTGAGGTAGAATTTTATAAAAATATAGGAAATTAAGCTATTATAGGTGAGTTGGAAAACTAAAGAAGAAGATGAATTAGAGATAAAAGAGGAGTAATTTTATTAGGATTCTTATAGAATTTGTACGCTTATCAATGAAGGATTCAAATAACTACTTTTATATTGTTATTTCAAGTCCATTGTGAAAAACTTCTCAAATTCAAACTTGAAATCCATATCTAAACTGCCAAATCTAAAATGGAGTCATTCTTTTTGAATGAATAGTGTCAAATCATTTCGTTCAAATTCATAAATCCGAACAAAATTCGAAGGGAAGGATTCATGCACAATTTTTTTTTTTCTTTTTGAAGGGGTCATTGGACATGGCCAAGTCAAAAGGAAAAGAGGGTTTGGTGAGTCAAGTGTCACAGAGCAAGGCCTGTTAGGAAAATGAACACAGACAAGTTGACCATTTTATGTAAATTTTTTATTATGTGCTAAGAAACAGATTCTTCACCCGCAAAATTTTCTCGCAAACTGGTCAATGGATCAACCAGTGTTTTGTGATTTCACCCAAGCAAAACAACTATCAAAATTATAGCTATCTTTCTCCAAAGATTGAAAGAATAAAAAAAAGAAAAGAAAAGAAAAAAGAATATTTATCTAACAACTAAACAAAGAGTAACAAAGATTGAGGGGCTTATACCAGCTCTGTAGGTAATTGCATAAGGTTGGTCTGAGCAATAGCAAACAAATGATCCAGAAGTTGAGTTGGATGAATAAATTCTCAGTAATTGCATAAGGTAGGGCATCAGATCCTGGGTATTGGATGAATAATTGAAATGGGCGGTATCCAAGGTAGTGTTATGGAGCTCTGCCGGACAAGAATTGTTCCAGAATTCGGCCCTGACAGCCGTCAGAATCTGTGCTGTGTTATCTATTACAAGGACTCGGTGTGGTCTTGTTTGGATTGTGATCAGTGGGGCATCGCCTTGGCAATTTAGCTCAAAACTTGGGCGGCCACAGTAGTCTGGCCTGTTACCTCCCCAGAAAGGATAACTGAGGTTTGGAATGTTTGCACACTGAAACAACTGAGTGCAGTTTGTGTATTGCTTGTCATCGGCGCACAAAAATGTTGGGACTTGGCTTAAGATTATGATCAAGAAGAAAAGACAAGAGCTTGGGAAGAGATGGGATTTATTTTTTTCACAGATACAGACATATAGAGCTACAAAATTTGGAAATGTGACAATGCAAATACTGGGTTTTGGCAGAAGCAAATTAGCGAACAGTTGGAATGCAGACGTGACAACCCATCAAGGCTTTCATGGTTTCTTTTTGTTTTGGGTTAATTACAAACTCCTTAATTATTAGTGAATATCATTTTACTTCTCTTATCTATGAACCCATATATGTTGACTTCCTCAATTATGAAAATTATATAAATACAGCTCTCTTTTGGAGGGATTTGGAAACTGTCTGTAAGAGGTGAAATTGATACATTTTCTATAGTTGGAGTCAAAATGTATGCATTCATAAATGAGGGAGTAAAGTAATATTTGTTAATAGTTAAGGGTATCGTGGTGTAAATAACTCTTTTGTTTTTAATTGTTGATGGAGTTGACTTAGTTGCCAGAGCAGGGTTAATTATTCATTTCGACAAGTCTATTTGCTCTTAATAAACAAAGGTTTTTGATGAGGAATCTACTTCATCATCATGTGAACTTGGAATTCAGAAGGAAAGCTTTGGTTATGTTCAGATCAAACAAACTAACTAATATAGTAATAACTTTGAGGAGAAACTAACTAATATAGTAATAAATTGATGAAATACTACTCCAAATAACTTTTCCTTGACTTCCTTGATGAGTTCGTCAGTGATTACGATCAAGATACTTGACGTATAATAAGTACATAAAGAGTTTATGGAACAACTGGATCAACCAAAATTAATGGAGAGATCAAATTATTGATTCAAATATTACAAATAACATTGTAAAAAACATCAATAAATTGTGGATGAACTTTATAGAAATTCATTACCTATTGTAGTAAAATCACAAGTCACTAAAATTTTATCATTACATTATGTAAATAATTATCGCAGAATATTCATTTTAATAAATGTCTATTTGAAGCCATTCAATTTAGCAAAACAAGGAAAAAAAAGAAAAAAAAAGAAAACCATTTGTGCTATTGAAAAAAAAAAAAATACAAAAAGAGGTGAGTGTGCAACCAACAAAAGTTGCCAAAACAATAACATTTGGGTGGTCACCTGAATAAAACTGGACCCTTTGATTAGTTAAAACAGTTAGTTGTACTGTTTTAAATGGGATCCATCCCAATGTGTGTGTGTGTGTGTGTTTTTTTTTTTGAGAAAGTAACAAATAACAAGTATCATATTAAGTGGGAAAGTTATTTACAGAATGTGCCAAATCATGTGCTGACTTAACATTCATTTGCTTGACCTTAGATACACAAAGATAATCAAAATATCAACTAAGCGACCATATATCTGTTACTACAGTAGAATTTTGTTCACCCACTTCAATATTTTAATCAATCAGAGAGAAGAATTTTGATCACTCTCTTGCCAGATGAATGAACAAAATTGTTTTCCTCAAGAGAGCATTGCCTTGGGCATTTTGGAATCTAAAAGGGCTCATGCAATTACCCAAGGCGCTCGGGCTTCCGCGTGTAACAACTATGATTTGGTGAAAATTCCTAATATTGTTGGCCATCTTTCAGCGTTTCTTCCACCATATTCGTTGTCCAACTCTAATGAGTTGGAAGTGTCTTGGGTTGATGGGTTAGCCCTTGTAGGAGGAAACAAGTAAGGCTTTGGAGGAATTTGCAAGGACTGAAGGCTTCCTTCCAACATCTACACCACCTTACTCATTCTTGGCTGGTCTGATGGACTGGTCTGAATGCACCACAAGCCCACCAAGATCATCTTCCTCACCATCTCTTCTTCCTCTGTGGTAGTGACGACACCGTGAAGTCTTAGATCCTTATCATGTTCCAAATGCTCATAAATCTAATGTGGAAAGTATTTTTCACTTGTCTGGACTACTCCAACTTTCTGATCTCTTGCTCCAGTCATTTCAAGAACCATCATTCCATAGCTATAGACATCGGATTTATGAGAGACTTGGCCAAAGGTTCTAGAAAACACTTCTGGAGCAATATATCCAGCAGTCCCTCTTGCACCCAACATTGATACGACACTTTGTTTTGTTTGGCATAGTCTAGCAAGACCAAAATCTAATATTTTAGGCCGGAGGTCTTCATCAAGGAGAATATTGTGAGGCTTTATATCGAAATGCACAATCCTCATGCTACAACCTTGATGTAAGTACGCTAACCCTCGTGCAATGCCTTCTACAATTTGGTACAATGTACTCCATTCTAGGCGATAGTTTGTACTCGCAGATTCATCATTACAATTGAACTTGTCCAACGATCCTTTGGCCATAAATTCATAAATTAGAGCTCTTCTTTTCACTTCAAAACAAAAACCCAAAAGATTGACTATATTGACATGAGAAGTTCTACTGATGCCAGCAACTTCATTAAAAAATTCTTGTCCATTTCCCTCAGTCTGGCTGAGGACCTTGACTGCTACAAGACTGCCATCAGAAAGTTTTCCTTTGTATACAGAACCATACCCTCCCTGACCTAGTTCATCTTTGAATGAGTTGGATATTTTTTTAAGATCTAAATACCTGTATCGCTTTGGAGCAAGAGATCCGTAATTCCTTATAAATGCTTCAACATTTCGATCATCCACGCATTCCTTCTTCGAGAAAGCCACTGCATTAGCTGATGATGTGAACCGTCTTTTAAGGCAGAAGATTATTGTGATTAAGCGTGTTACAACTACAAGGATTGAGAATGCTGCATATATAAAATAAATCATAGAAGTGGTGAGTTTTGTGATTGGGAAATAATAATATCAGTCAATTCTTCTCTCTAATGGGGCTTAAGGTTGAACAAAGAGCTTAAGTTCACCTAGAGAAATCTTCCAACCTGTTAGGTCCCTAGTTGCCAAATCCGCGAACAAACTTGATTTAATTGAGTTGTAATTTTTGCCTATGTTTTGGTCTTCCCGCTCGAGCGAGAACATTTGCGCTCGAGTGGAGTTTGCACTATCTCAGTAGTTGGGCTTGTTTGCACAAATACTGAGAAGTGTGTTTTCGCGCTCGAGCGTGAGTTCGAGCGCTCGAGCTGGTTAATCGCATGCGTTTTACAGACTCCGCTCGAGCGGGTTACACGGCCGCTGTTTTCTATATATTTGTGTTTAAGTCTTTTTTTAGGGTTAAGACTTCTAGATCTATTTTGGGAGTTCTAGGGTTTTGTTTTGGGGCTAGTTTGATAGTTTTCCTTTGATGCTTGCTTGAGTATTATACTCACATGGTTGGATAATATACATTAAAGGGTTGTTTGTGTGATCTTCATCAAGAGTGTTCTTTTCGGTAGAATCTGGAGATTCAAGTGTGGAGTGTCAAAGGAGTTTGATGCAGTGCGCAGTGGTTGATTCGACAATGGATGTTGTAGATTCAACATCAACCTAATCAATTCCGAGACGAAGGTTGTGGTGAAAGATATACAGAAGATTTGAAGACAAATTGAAAGCGCTTGGGTAATTTGTTTGGTATCTTTGGTATCTTTTTTTCTTCAGTAGTGGATTGATTTATGACATTTCGCCCATGGTTTTTTTTTTATCACAATTGAAGGTGCTTCAATTGTGGTTTTTCACGTAAAAATCATTTGTGTCGATTTATTATTTTCTGAAACAACAATCTAAATCACTTTCGTATGTACTTGATGATTTAGATTGTGAGTTTTAATTGGTTGGGAATTGAAACTGACATGGGTAGGCCCATAAAGGCTACAGCCCACTATGAACAACCCAAGCCCACCACTTAGGGCCCAATACATAATCCAATTAATGAAGCCCAGCACTGCTGAAGCCCCACATAGCAATAAGAACCAATGACACCAAGACACATGGCAAGAGAAGGGCAAGCCACATCAGCAGATAAAGATCTACAAAGTTATTGCCACTGCACATCGCCATTAATGAAGCCCCTTACAGCATTTATTGCGACAAGCCCTCTCCGTCGAGACAGAACGCCTTCACCATGAACAAGGTAAGCTAGAGCATAGACTTTCGGCCAAGGCGACAGGTCGGAAGGGACAACGAAATGATTACCAGAGGATATAAGCAGACGTCGAAGACAAAAAGAAGGTTAAGCTTTCTATCTCTAATCTCGCTCTATTCTCCACTCCTCTTTCTAACTTGCTCGTTGGAGGGTTCGCTGGGGGACTCGCCATTCCCCGCTGAACTCGTGTGCAGGTCTTTCGGTGGTCTTGGTCATTTGGACATAGGCGTGAGGAGCATGGATCAGTCCGACCTGTTCATTGGAACGAACTGTATCATCAGTTGGCACCGTCTGTGGGAAGCTTTCTTACTCTGTGCGCCAGTTGTGCTCATTGTCGCCGGAGGCCCTTTCCCAATAACCCCTCCTGTCACCTGCGAAGGTGAATGGTCACGACTAGATCCATGGCTTCCCACCCCAACGTTCCCGACCACCAAGCTGACCCTTCCTAATCCAAACAACACACCACAATACTTTACCGAGCTCACCAACAACATTAACTGCCTTGCCGAGCAGAACCAAACTCTAATCAATGCCTTGCTCCAAAGAGACCTTCCCGTGCCCCCTCCACTACCTCCAGATATTCCACCCAACCAAGAACGAGCCCCGAGCCATACTATCCAGCAGCCTTATCCACCCAACTTGGAAGGCTTGCAACCTTCTCCCCCAAATATAAATCCACCACCCTGACCCCCACATCCATCGGTCCTGGCACCAATCCATGAAGGAGAGGCCAGTAGCGTCCAGCCCCCGCTGTCCTTCGGTGGTGATAACATTCCTCTTTGGGACGCCGAACTCCGAGCCATGAAGCTCCAACTCCAAGGGCTCATGCAGAACATCCAGCATAAACCCTCTACTACAGCCAACTCGCTATTCGTTGCCTCCATACCGGACAAACCTCTACCCCCCAAGTTCAAAATGCCCACCATTGACTCTTTTGACGGTACGACGGACCCAGTCGACCACTTGGAGACCTACAGGACCCTCATGATCCTCCATGCTTTCCCTGACGAAATCATGTGCCGGGCTTTCCCCATGACACTCAAGGGGTTAGCTCGACTTTGGTTTAGTCAACTGCCAGCAGACTCTGTCTCCACTTTCCAACACCTCAGTGACTCTTTCCTCAGCCATTTCATTGGAGCCCAGCGCCAGCGGCGTCCGGCAACCCAACTCCTCAACATCCGTCAGACCGAAGGGGAGTCGCTACGCAGTTTCGTTACCCGCTTCAACACCGAAGCCCTATAAGTAGCGGAAAACGATGACAAGGTCATCCTTACTGCTTTCATGGCCGGTCTGCGGTTGTTTGACTTCCTTTTCTCCTTCTCTAAAAACCCCCCGACCTCCATGGCAGCTCTACTCTCCAAAGCCCAAAAATACATAAATGCTGAAGATTCCCTAGCCGCCTGGCAAGATCCTATAACCAAAAACCCGACCCTCAGAGACAAGAGAAAAGATTCAGAAACCAGAAATACCCAGTACAATAACCAAACATCTCAGTACACTAACCGACCCCCCAGAACCGACCGGTCGGCCCCAGCTCGACCGCCCCGCCGGTTCGAGCGGTACACCCCCCTAAACTCTCCCATGGAACAAGTCCTCCATCAGATCTAGCGGGACTACCCCCTAAAATGGCCCCAACCATCACGGACTCCTTCCAATCGGAAAGACCAGTCCAAATATTGCTGTTTTCACCAGGATCACGACCATAATACCGAGGAGTGTGTTAACCTCAAAGATCAGGTCGAGGGCCTGATTCGTCAAGGACGCCTCAGCCGATTCACGGATACTTGCCCTCAACAGAGGCAGCGGACTGAACCCATCAGAAACAACCGCAGGCGCACCCCTCCCCGACAGCCAGCACAGCCTAACCAAGGTCATGATCGCCCTCCACAGCAACCTCGGGCACAAGGTAACCCCGCCCTACCTGTTGGAGAAATCAGAGTTATCTCCGGCGGGCTTGCTTGTGGAGGACCATTCCGGTCGGCTCAGCGAGCAGAACTCAGAAAAATAAGGCAGGGCTCAAACAAAGAAGTTGCCACGTTGGATCGACCCTCCAAACACCCAAGGCAGTCGACCGAGCCTATCACCTTTACGGACGCCGACTGCACAGGCATCCGTTATCTTCATGACGACCCTCACGTCATTTTCGCCCTCCTCTTCAATTACAAGGTCAGACGGGTTCTCGTCGACAACGGCAGTTCTTCAGACATCATCTTCCTCAATTGCTTCCGCCAGCTCAAGATTGGGGAAGAAAGTCTGTCTCCCCTCCAAACCCCTTTGGTCGGTTTCACTGGCGACCGGGTGACCTTCATCGGCTCCATCGATCTTCCTATCACAATTGGCGAGTACCCGCGGCAGACCACAAAGTTGCTCACCTTCCTTGTTGTTGACTGCCCCTCTGCCTACAACATCATCCTTGGCCGCACTGCCCTAAATGCTTTCTAAGCTATCACATCCACTTACCACCTTGCCATCAAGTTCCCCACCGATCTTGGGGTCGGAACAGTGAGGGGAGAGCAGACCGTGGCCAGAGAATGTTATGTCGCCTCACTTAAAGAAGTCAAGCTGAAGGAGGCTATGATCATCGAAGGACTCGATGTCAGAGATGAGGACGAGCTGGTCAGAGGGGAACCAGTGGAGGAGCTTGTAGAGGTCCTCGTCGACCCCACCAACCCGGCCAAAACCGCCAAGATCGGCAGCCAACTATCCCCCCAAGCCAAGGCCGACCTCACCGCCCTCTTGGTTGAACACAACGACGTGTTTGCCTGGACTCACTCCGATATGCCGGGTATTGATCCCTCCTTCATCAGCCACCGTCTCAGTGTTGAGCCCCATTTCCGACCTATCCGCCAGAAGCAGCGCATTTTTCACCCGGAACGCAATAACCTTATTGCTTCTGAAGTAGACAAACTCCTTGAGGCACAGTTTATCACTAATGTGGACTACCCCAGATGGCTGTCGAATGTGGTTCTGGTTCGTAAAAACAATGGTAAATGGCGACTCTGTGTCGACTACTTCGACCTCAACCGAGCTTGCCCCAAGGACAGCTACCCTCTCCCTCGCATAGATCTGCTGGTCGACGCCACGGCCGGTCATCAAATGCTCAGTTTCATGGATGCCTTCTCTGGATACAACCAAATTTTGATGCACCCATCTGACCAGGAGCACACCTCCTTCATCACCGACCGAGGCACCTACCATTACCGTGTGATGCCATTTGGGTTGAAGAATGCCGGGGCCACTTACCAACGGTTGGTCAATGCCGTTTTCCATCATCAGATAGGCCGGAACATGGAAGTATATGTCGATGACATGCTGGTCAAGAGCAAGCTCTCCACCGATCATCTGGCCGACCTGCGAGAAACCTTCGCCACCCTACGAAAGTACCAGATGAAGCTCAATCCGAAAAAATGTGCCTTCGGCGTAGGATCTGGGAAGTTTTTGGGATTCATGGTCAGTCAGCGGGGCATCGAGGCTAACCCCGAAAAGATCAAGGCCTTAATCGAAATGCAGTCACCCAGAACGGTCAAGGAGGTTCAGAGGCTTACTGGCCGAGTGGCCGCCCTCAACCGCTTCATTTCCCGAGCAACGGATAAGTGCCTCCCCTTCTTCAAAGTCCTTCGGCAAACTTTTGAATGGACGGCAGAATCTGAAGAGGCCTTTCAACAGTTGAAACAGTGCATGGCTAACCCCCCCTACTTTCTCAAGCCATCACAGGCGAACCCCTCTTCCTCTATCTAGCCGTGTCACACACTACAGTCAGTGCAGCACTCGTCAGGGAAGACAGCTCTGTCCAGCGACCGGTCTACTACATCAGTCGGGCTCTTCGGGGGGGGAACAGAATTACCCATTGTTAGAAAAAATGTCCTTGGCCTTGGTCACCGCCTCCAGACGACTCTGCCCTTACTTCCAAGCCCATTCCATAGTGGTCCTCACTGACCAACCGTTGAAGAAGATAATGCAACAACCAGAGCTTTTCGGAAGGCTTATGCAATGGTCTGTCGAACTCAGTCAGTTTGATATCTCCTACCGGCCTCGGACAGCAATTAAGGGACATCCTGTTGCCGACTTCATCCTGGAATTCACTAACCTCACCCCAACCACAACTCCTCCACCCCCACCAACCCCTACCGAGCCAGAAGACCCCCACTCTTGGACCCTCAACGTCGACGGATCATCCCGCAAAGAAGGCAGTGGGGCTGGTCTCATCCTCACCGCCCCTGACGGTGGTTATTTCAAATGTGCTCTCCGCTTCCTGTTCGATGCAAGCAATAATGAGGCCGAATATGAGGCATTGATAGCAGGTCTCCGCCTAGCCAGAGACATCGGTGTCAGCCACATCCGGGTGTTCAGCGATTCCCAGCTTATCGTCGGGCAAATTACGGGGGAATTCGACGCCAAGGAGGACACCATGCGGGCATATAGGGATATTGCTCTCCCCCTTGCTCGCCTCTTCAATACCTTCCACATCAAGCACATCCCTCGGGCTGAAAACTCCAAGGCAGATGAGATGGCCCAATTGGCTTCTGCAGACCAGTCAGACCTCAACCACGGTGTCCGCCTCGAATACCTGACCCACCCGGCCATCTCCCCCAACCTGCAGGAAGTCCACTTCCTCCAAGATGAACCTATCCCATGGGCGGCAGACATCTTTCTGTATCTGACAACGGGGGAACTTCCAGACGACAAATAGGAGGCCGCCAAAGTCAGGGCCCGGTCGTCTAATTACACCCTTGTCAGCGGCCTCTTGTACAAACGTGGCTTTTCACGCCCGTATCTGCGATGCCTCAATCCCGCTCAAGCAACCTATGTGATGAGGGAAGTTCATGAGGGTATCTGTGGTAATCATTCGGGCGCCCGGTCCTCGCCCATAAAATACTTCGCACTGGTTTATTTCTGGCCTACTCTCAATCAAGATGCGACTGACTTCGTACTCAAATGTGATAAGTGTCAACGTTTTGCCAACATCCCCCATGCTCCTCCTACAGAATTGATCACGCTTTGCAGCCCCTACCCATTCGCCAAATGGGGGATCGACCTGGTTGGCCCGTTGCCCACTGGCTGAGGCCAAACCAAATTCGCAATTGTCGCCATCGACTACTTCACTAAATGGGTGGAAGCAGAACCCCTTGCTACCATTACTGAGCGGAACACAACCCGATTCATCTGGCAGTCAATCGTATGCAGGTTTGGCATCCCTCAAGCCATCGTCTCCGACAACGGCAAACAATTCGACAATGCCAAGTTCAGGAAGTTCTGTGCAGAACTCCAAATCCAGCCATGTTCTCTTTCCCAGGTCATCCCAAGCCAATGGCCAAGTTGAGGTCACCAACCGTTCTCTCCTGAAGATCATCAAAACCAAGCTGGAAGCTGCTAAGGGACTTTGGGCTGAGGAATTACCCAATGTACTCTGGGCTTACCGCACCACCGCTCGGACTCCCACTGGGGAGACCCCCTTTCGCCTAACATACGGCGCTGAGGCGGTCATCCCAGTGGAAGTCGGTCTTACCAACCCCAAGGGTTTTCACCAATCCACAACCGAAGACCATGACGAAGAGCTGCGTGCAGACCTAGATCTGATCGAAAACTCCGAGAAACCACCGCTGTCAGACGGGCCTCATACCAACAGAAAATGAGAACACACTACAACCGCAAAGTCAGACCGAGGGAATTTGCCGTGGGGGACCTTGTTTTGCGAGAAGTAACTCTTGCCACCAAAAATCCGACTGAGGGCAAACTGGCAGCCAAGTGGGAGGGACCTTACGTTGTGAAAGCCAGACCACGTCCAGGCACTTACCGACTTCAGGACATGGAAGGTCGAGACCTCCCCCATCCTTGGAACGCTGAGCATTTGAAGCGCTATTTTCAATAAAAGTTGTATTTTTGTATTGTCCAATTGCTGTATGTTCTTTTTGACAATCTGCACACTTGAATGTTCTCATTTTCTCCTCATATGGTGTAAATTTATGATCCAATGGGCTACACTTTGTATGACAGCAAGCTTATATCTCAGTTATCTGTGGTATTCCAATAACGCTTTGATTGCAGCTGAGTACCTCAGCCAGACTGAGCAGACAGTCAAAAGCCTCACCAGACTGAGCACAAAAAGCCTCAGCCAGCTGAGCATGAAGAGCTCGGCCAGACCGAGCCTTTAAGCCTCAGCCAGACTGAGCACAAAAAGCCTCAGCCAGACTGAGCATAAAGAGCTCGGCCAGACCGAGTCACTTAAAGCCTCAGCCAGACTGAGCACAAAAAGCCTCAGCCAGACTGAGCATGAAGAGCTCGGCCAGACCGAGTCACTTAAAGCCTCAGCCAGACTGAGCACAAAAGCCTCAGCCATTGAGCATGAAGAGCTTGGCCAGACCGACTAAAGCCTCAGCCAGATTGAACAAAAGCCTCAGCCAGACTGAGCATGAAGAGCTCGGCCAGACCGAGTCACTTAAAGCCTCAGCCAGATTGAGCACAAAAAGCCTCAGCCAGACTGAGCATGAAGAGCTCGGCCAGACCGAGTCACTTAAAGCCTCAGCCAGATTGAGCACAAAAAGCCTCAGCCAAATTGAGCATGAAGAGCTTGGCCAGACCGAGTCACTTAAAGCCTCAGCCAGATTGAGCACAAAAAGCCTCAGCCAGACTGAGCAACCATTGCAACTTCATGATCGTAAGCATAGTGGCCATACTTAGTCACATTCCAGTCCAACGTTTTCCAAATCAGACTGGTTCCTTGCTGGGTCGGGATTCACAAACTTCGCATCTTTAACACTCTTACAAGTTAAACTTCACTCTGCATTGAGTTTTTCTCACATTCACTCTGCATTGAATTTTTCTTACAAGTTAAACTTCACTTTACATTGAGTTTTCCTTACAGTCACTCTGCATTGAGGTTGCCTTACGTTTTAACTTCTTTACACTTGAGTTTTAACATTTCACCTTCACTTATACATGAGTTTTCCTTACAGTCACTCTGCATTGAGGTTGCCTTACGTTTTAAACTTCACTTTACATTGAGTCCTTACATTTTGCACTTCACAATGATTTATACACAAGCCTATACAAGTCATTTCAGATGCACAAACAAAGCAATAGCATGAAAACACGACTCAAAATTTTATTTATTCACAAACTTGTACATAAGTTTATTACAGCCATTCAAAAAAAAAAAAAAAAAAAACAAAAAACACATCTAAGTACATATTTTCTCCACTCCACTCACTCCTCTTCTTCACTTGAGGCGAGATCTTCCTCTTCAATGCCCTCATCTAGGGGGGTCTGGGCCACGTAGTCTTCGTCAATTCTAACACTGCTGAAGTCTATGTCTGGGAACAGCTCTCCTGCTTTACGCTTGAACATCTTCCAGCCACTGTCCCAGAATTCAGCCATTTTGTGTTTGTAGAAGTCTGACCGCTGGAAGCTCTGGATCACTTCGTCTTCGCTCCTGCTCCCAGCGGTCGGCCCCAACGGACCAGCCCCCTCTCTCGCCAAATTACTGGCAATAGCAGCATCGATAGCCATCTGAAAGTCAGCAGACACCTTAAATTGCTCTACTGCTGCGACGTACAGATCGGGGTATGCTGCCCTTTCAGAGGCTGCCTTGGTTTTTTCTTCCTCCAACTCCTTCTCCAACCTCGCATTCTCCTCCATTGCCCTAGCACGCTCATCTTCCAGCTCCTTCTGCAGCCCAGCAATCTTCAGGTCTGCTTCATCCTTTTCTTTGATCTGCTGGGCGCGCAGTTCTTCATTGCTGGTCATAGCCTCTTCAAACCGCTCGGTGGCGACCGTGCAGGCATTTTGAGCATCCCCCAGCTTCTTCTGCTCGCCAGCCAGCTGGAACTCGAGCGACACTACCTTGCGGTGTTCGTCCTCTAGCTCCAACTTGACCGCGAGCAGCTCAGCATGGGCTCGAGCGGCAACATTGCGCTGCACGATCGCCAACACCTCCATCTTCTTCGCCTTCTGAGCCTCCTCCAAACCCCTAGCACACGCACTCCGCGCAGCCCTCCTCCAACCCACGCTCTCCCTCTTGAAATTTTCAAGTTGGGCCTCCACCTGCCCCAACCTCTCCCTCTCTCTCCTCAATTCGCCCTTCGCCACCGCCGCCTTATTCAACAGGGCTCCTGCTAAGGCAGCCGCCTCCATCTGGGCTGAGCACAACCCCTTCATCAGCTCAGCCTCAGTATAACCAGCCACCGAGCGAACGGCTGCGTCTTCCACCACCCCCAAGAGGCGGTCTGCAGCCATCCTGGCCTCTCTCCCTTCTCCTTCCACTCGCCCAGACACCGCAGGGACGTGGTAGAAGGCGGTCCTCAACCCAGGCCTTTCTCCCTCTCCTTAGGATGCCAGACCCTCCCGTGGTTGTGGCTTTTCCCTTGGCTCAGCGCCGACCTCACCACTTTGCATTTGCTCCCCAAGGCCAGTCGCCCCACTCTCTGCCTCTTTGGCCGCCCCCTCCAATCCCATTTCAGGGGTCCCTTCTGCCTCCCCCGCCAGGGGGGTCTGCTCCGTCGTCGCCTCCTTCCTCCTCTTCAAGGCAGGCTCCTCTTCACTCCTCCTCACTCTCCTCTTCTTCTTCACCACACCCTCCATCTCCTTGTAGGCTCTCTCCTTCAAAGGATCAACTGGGGGCGGTCGTGGCTCAAATCCACCTAAGTCCTTTTCCCCCAGGGGTTTGGGGCGCGGTCGGATCCTCTCCCTCGCGATCGGCTTCGGCGGTCGGTCTGCCTGGGACTCTTTGAACTTACTGGCTTTGGCGAGGATGGTCATATCCTCAGCCTCTTGCGCTTTCCTTCTCGCCTCTAACTCCGCCGGTCCCAGGTCTCCACCGATCGGCTGAGGACCCAACCCTGCCGCAAACAAGGCTGACGGCTGAACAAGCTCGTCCCATCTGGCGCCCTCCTTCTCCCTCCATTCCTTCACCTTCTTCACTCTCGCCTCTGCTGCTGCCCCCAGTTTTGGCTCCACAGACTTGGTGGGCACTTTCCAAACTGTGCGCACTCCAACCCCTCCGTTGGCGGACACATAGAACCACCGCGGCCTCCACCCTTTATCGATGACGGCAACCCCGCCACCAGCCCCTTCCCTGCCGCCGCCTGCAAAGTGACCCAAGTTTCTTGCTGCCCCGACGCCTTGTAGCACGCAAAAAACTCGTCCACCGTCATTTCAGCCCCCCGTTCGCCTTCGGCCATGCGCTCGCACAGGCCAGCAAGATTTTCCACGCATTGGGCATCAGTTGGCCTGGAGCTACCTCCAACCGGTTCAACACGTCCACCACTATCCGGGGTAGTGGCAACCTCAAACCCCCTTTAGCGCCTCCTCGTATAGGGCGAATTCCCCCGGTCGAACATCGGATGCCCTCTCCTTTGATTCCGGCAGTTTCAACTCTATCTCTGCGGGAATCTGGTACTTCTCCCGCATACCCTCCAGCTCCTTCGCGGTAATGATCGACTTATCGGCCTTTGTATGCCAGTGATCTGGCTCCACCTGGCTTATTGGCGTCGGCGCCGCCATCATTGTGGACGAACGAGGTCGCCCCGACGGCTCCCCCCACTCTCCACTCGCCTCTCCGTCCTGTATTGCTCCGCCAAATCCACCGCATCGTCGTCCCCCAATGGATCAACCCTGGCGTTTGCAGCTTCTTCTTGGGCCATTTCTGTGGTGTGTCTACGAATAGCTTCGGATGCGGGCGCAAGGAAATTCAAAAAATGTCGCAAGGGTGTATCACTTGCAACGAAGGAGTCTACACTTGGAATGTTTTGATTTTTCGAAAAAAGGTAGGTAAAACGTATAATACCAAAAGCCCAAGGCTTGCCTGTATTCCAGGGGTCACAATTAATTTTCGCCAGTTTGAAAAATTTTCAACCATCCGCCAAAACTGTCTTTTCAACACCCGTAATGACCTATCGTTTCACTTCTGGCCCAACGCCTAACCTTCCCCACCACATGATTCTGCTACGTGTACGGCCACGATTCACTGCCCCTTTCCCCTACCCTGTCTTTTCCACTTCAAGTCACCATGTGACCCACCGCCTTTCGAGCCCCGTACCCCGCCACCTCACCCTTCGCGGTCGGCCCCCCTCGTGGTCGGTCCCTCCACTCGGCCACCCTCCGCGGTCGGCCCTCCTCATGGTCGGTCCCTCCACTTGGCCACCCTTCGCGGTCGGCCCCCCTCGTGGTCGGTCCCTTCCTCGGCCACCCTCCGCGGTCGGCTCTCCTCATGGTCGGTCCCTTCACTTGGCCACCCTTCGCGGTCGGCCCCCCTTGTGGTCGGTCCCTCCCTCGGCCACCCTTCGCAGTCGGCCCTCCTCATGGTCGGTCCCTCCACTCGGCCACCCTTCGCGGCCGGCTCTCCTCATGGTCGGTCACTCCACTCGGCCACCCTCCGCGGTCGGCCCTCCTCATGGTCGGTCCCTTCACTCGTTCACCCTTCGCGGCCGACCCTCCTCATGGTCGGTCCATCCACTTGGTCACTCCTATCGGTCGGCCTCCGTCTTGCCGGTCTCTAACAACCCTCATTTTCTTCATTATTCCCTTCGTTGGACTAAAGCTGCACTTGGGAATGGGAGACTACTGACATGGGTAGGCCCATAAAGGCTACAGCCCACTATGAACAACCCAAGCCCACCACTTAGGGCCCAATACATAATCCAATTAATGAAGCCCAGCACTGCTGAAGCCCCACATAGCAATAAGAACCAATGACACCAAGACACATGGCAAGAGAAGGGCAAGCCACATCAGCAGACAAAGATCTACAAAGTTATTGCCACTGCACATCGCCATTAATGAAGCCCCTTACAGCATTTATTGCGACAAGCCCTCTCCGTCGGGACAGAACGCCTTCACCATGAACAAGGTAAGCTAGAGCATAGACTTTCGGCCAAGGCGACAGGTCGGAAGGGACAACGAAATGATTACCAGAGGATATAAGCAGACGTCGAAGACAGAAAGAAGGTTAAGCTTTTTATCTCTAATCTTGCTCTATTCTCCACTCCTCTTTCTAACTTGCTCGTCGGAGGGTTCGCTGGGGGACTCCTCGTTCCCCGCTGAACTCGTGTGCAGGTCTTCCGGTGGTCTTGGTCATTCGGACATAGGCGTGAGGAGCGTGGATCAGTCCGACCCGTTCATTGGAACAAACTGTATTATCAGAAACAATTAAATATTGATCTAATCACGAATCACTTAGGTTTTTCAATTGGTATCAGAGCAGGTCACTCTTGGTTTTTATCAAAACTATAGGAGTGTGATTTTGTCTGATTGGTGATATGGATTCAATTCGCGAAAGTAACTCGACCCATAGACCTCCGTTACTTGATGGTACAAACTATTCTTATTGGAAAGCTCGTATGGGAGTGTTTTTAAAATCTATCGATGAGAAAGTTTGGCACTGTGTGACCTATGGGTGGAGTGAACCTATTGTCACCATTGATGGTGTTGATATTCCCAAACCCCTTGTTAAATGGGACACATTCGACTATCAAAACTCGAGTTAGATAGTAAGGCTCTCAATTCCTTTTTTTGCTTCATTACACCTGAAGAGTTTCGTCGTATTTGTACGTGTGAGGTAGCAAAAGAGGCTTGGGACATTCTTGAAATGATTCACGAGGGCACTACCTCAGTTAAAAGGTCAAAACTTCAACGTCTCACCTCTGCTTTTGAAACTCTTTTTATGCATGATGATGGGATGTTTGATGATTTTTATGCCAAACTTAGTGACATCGTGAATTCCTGTTTCACACTCGGAGAAAAAATCCCTGAAGCTAAGGTTGTTGGAAAATTTTTGAGGTCTTTACCCGAGATGTTCCAATCAAAAGTGACAGCTATTGAGGAGGCTGAGAATGTTGATACCTCAAGCTTGATCAGTTGGTTGAAAACTTGCAGACTTATGAAGCCCACCAGATTTCTAAGAAAAAATAAAAAGATAGTGTGGCTTTCACTAGTGCTCATGAGACTGCAAAAACTCCTGAGATTGAGTTTGATCTAGAGTCCGAGATGACGGCTATGTTTACTAAACAGTTCAAAAAAATTTTAAAGAAAAAGAAGACTACTTTCAGGGACCCTATTTCAAAAGATAAGAGTAATGATAAACCCAAAACTTTTCCACCAAAACTTGCTCCAAAAACTGAAAAGAAGATTGTGAAGGGGTAAGGGGTCAAGTGTTATGAATGTCAAGGTTTTGGACATATTGCTCATGAATGTCCATCGAAAAAGAATCGGAAGAAAGTCTATACAGTGACTTACGATGATGAAAGTGGGTCAGAGCAAGAACCCGAAGAAACCGAATCCGGTGAAGACGGATATAGTGCCTTCATGGCATTCTGGTCCACTTTCACTTAACCTCTTTCAAAGCCAGTGGAATTTGCTCGTGGTCAGAATCTGCACCGTGCTCCTACCTTTGATGGGAGTAATTACTTGTACTGAAAGATCAGAATGAGGGCATTTCTGAAAGCTTTCGACCCTGAAGGCTGGCAAGTCATTAAAGAGGATGTTGAAAGTACTGACAATTCGAGCAATCAGAGAGTTCTGACTACTATTCGTGAAATAATTTCTGATAAGGAATAACAACGGGCTGCTCACTACACATGGGACATTTTGAGTCAATTTCATGAAAGAGAGAGTCATCTTCACCACCATCTATCACCTTTCCTGCCTTAGTTGCTCGACTGGATGAGGTCCAGGAGAAAGAGGAGCAAAAAGAAGATGATGAAACATCAGAAGACAATGATGAGATTGATGGTGATGATCTACAACAAGCTTACAAAAAGCTTTACGATGAATCTCTGAATTTGTCCAAGATCAATGACAAACTCACTCTCAAGTTCAAAGCTTGTGAAAACGAGAATGTCAAGCTAAAAGGAGAAATTGCAACAGCAAAACAGAATGTCATCAAGATATCTAATGACAGACAAGACCTATGTGGAAACTTCTATCTCGTGAGACCAAAAGGAATGAACTTCTGAAAATATATGCCACATATGAAGAGAAGATTGAAAGCCTTGAGATGTCACAAGCTACATTGGAAGAGATGGTTTGTCATAAAGATGAAGAACTCAGAATTGCTAGAGCCATAATTGCCATGTGGAACAAAGGTTCCAAGTCATTAGAAGACATCCTCGGGTCTCAACAAATGGGTTGTGACAAAAGTGGGCTAGGCTATGGTAATGCGACAGCTCACAAGGGACAGGCCTCTACATCTCATGACCTGAAGACTCAAGCAAAGGGAAAGCTGAAGGTGCACCGAGGTGATCCCTCTCTTCATCTGCCTAACGGGGGTAAGATCAACAAAAGGGAGGTAAAACCTATTTTTGTTTGTCATCATTGTGGTAGGTATGGCCACATTCGTCCTTATTGCTTTGAATTGTTTGGTAAGGTGTCTCAAAAGGGTAGAAATTCTAATACTTTTTGGGTTAGGAGACAACCTTACATGTCTAGGCGGAACACCAAGATTCATGAGGGTGTTCACAACGCTAAGACATTTACCAAGACCACCAGTCCTGATTTTGTTAAGACCAAAAAGATATGGGTGAGAAAAGATGACTTGACTTGTTTAGTTGTTCACACTGCTCTAAAAGCACGTGACTCACACATGTGGTACCTTGATGGTGGGTGCTCTCGTCACATGTCATGTGACAAATCCTACTTCACCTCCCTTGAAAAATATGAAGGTGGAATTGTTACATTTGGAGATGGTGGCACTTCTAGAGTCATTGGTAAGGGCTCTATAAGTGTGACTGGTCTTCCCAAGCTTGAAAATGCATTACTTGTTGATGGCCTTAAAGGAAATATTTTGAGCATCAGTCAAATGTGTGATTCCCACCATGAAGTATTATTTTCAAAAAATAAATGTGAAATTTAGATAAAAAGGAAATACTGTCATGCATGGGGTTCGCACATCTGATAACTGCTAGGGATTGTTACCACTAATGATCTCACTTGCCACTCAGCCATCATAAGTAACATTGATCTGTGGCATCAAAGATTAGGTCACATGAATTTCAAAGACCTAACTAAGATAGCCAACAAAGAGCTTGTGAGAGGAGTACCTAAACTGGGTAAGAATATGAACCATGTGTGTGGACCATGTCAACTTGGGAAGCAAACCCGTGCCCCTCATAAAAAGGTGAACAGCTTTACAACCAAACGTCCTCTTGAATTGGTTCATATGGATCTTATGGGCCCAACTCGCACTGAAAGCATTGGAGGTAAAAGATACATTTTTTTAACTGTTGATGATTTTACTCGTTTTTCATGGGTAAATTTTTTAAGAGAAAAATATGATACGTTTGATGCTTTCCAGGCCTTAGTTCTTAAAATCCAAAATGAATAGGGTGTTTCTATTGGGCGTATCATAAGAATCTAAACTGATCATGGTTGTGAGTTTGAAAATAGTTCGTTTTCGGATTTTTATGATATGCATGGAATTAAGCATGAATTTTCAGCACCTATTACTCCACAACAAAATGGAGTTGTTGAGAGGAAGAACAGAGTTGTTCAAGAGATGGCTAGGGTCATGCTTCTGAGTAAAAAAGTTCCTCCAAAGTTTTGGGCTGAAGCCTTAAATACTGCTGATTTATGTGTATTTAAGGCTCGACACGTTACAAACTCCATATGAATTGTGGAAGGGATTGAAACCTAATGTAAAATACTTCAAAACTTTTGAGAGTAAATGTTACATTTTCAAAGATAAAAAGTCTTTGGGCAAATTTGACTCCCGAAGTGATGAAGGTATTTTTCTAGGGTAGTTAACCACCAGTAGAGCTTTTCTTGTCTATAACCTGCGAACTTCATTTTTAATGGAATCGATCAGTGTGGTTATAGATAACACAGGTTCTCTTACTTCAGCGATAAATGAGGAAGAAAATGGTGAGTCTCCAATCCTGGATACTGAACCACAAAGTCCAAGAGAAGCTGAGGTCCAAGCACAAGAAGTTGAGACAACACCAACTTCATAGGTAAGTCAGAGTCCAAAGAGTGCACAGAGAGACACCACTCCCGATGCTTCTATCACCACAAGTCCAGAGTTCAAACCATCAGCAAGGGTAAAACTGAATCATCCAACTCAATAAGTGATTGGAAGTGTCTCGGATCAAATGAAAACCGAAGGCAAATTCGAGATGAGGTATCTTATATGTATTATGTTTCATTAATTGAACCTAAGAATACAAAAGAGGCCTTACTAGATGATAGTTGGGTCAATGCCATGCATGAAGAATTAGGTCAATTTGAACGGAACAATGTTTGGACTCTTGTTCTCAGACCTAGAGATATGAATGTGATAGGTACCAAGTGGATCTTTAAGAATAAATCTGATGAGAATGGTACTGTGGTTAGAAATAAAGCTAGGTTGGTTTCTCAAGGCTACACACAAGTAGAGGGTGTTAACTATGATAAGAAGTTTTCCCCAGTTATATGTCTCGAATCTATTCGTATTTTACTTGGTGTTGCATACTTTTTTGGTTTCAAACTGTTTCAAATGGATGTGAAAAATGCCTTTTTGAATGGGTACTTAAAAGAAGAGGCTTATGTTGAGCAACCAAAAGGGTTTGAGGACCCTAAATGTCCAAATCATGTCTACAAGTTAGATAAGGCTTTGTATGGGTTGAAACAAGCCCCTCGGGCTTGGTATGATAGACTTACTACCTTTCTTCTTGATAATGATTTTCAAAGGGGTAGTGTGGACAAGACTTTATTTGTGAAACATACTAAGTCTCATATACTTGTTGCTCAGATTTATGTTGATGATATTGTGTTTGGATCCACTGCTGATCATCTTGTTAAATACTTTTCGGATTGCATGACACATGAGTTTGAGATGAGCATGATGGGAGAGTTGTCTTATTTCTTAGGTCTTCAAATTAAACAGTCTCCTTCGGGTATGTTTGTTTCTCAGACTAAGTATGCCAAAAACCTTGTGTCAAAGTTCGGTCTTGAGTCGGCCAAACATGCTCGCACTCCCATGAGCACCAGTCTTCACCTTTCCAAAGATTCCTCTGGTACTGATGTTGATCCTACCCTTTATAGGAGTATGATAGGGAGTCTCTTGTACCTCACAGCCAGTCGTCCTGACATTGCATTTAGTGTAGGTGTTTGTGCCCGTTACCAAGCCTGTCCTAAAGAGTCTCATCTGATTGTTGTCAAACGCATCATTAAGTATGTGAATGGGACTTTGGGTTATGGGATTTGGTTCTCGACCGACACTACAGCTGAAATCACTGGTTTTTCTGATGCCGACTGGGCAGGGTGTGCTGATGATCGTAAGAGCACATCTGGGGGGTGTTTTTACCTTGGGAATAATTTGGTTGCCTGGCATAGCAAAAAGCAAAATGCCATTTCTCTTTCGACTGCTGAGGCTGAGTACATTGCTGCAGGGAGTTGTTGTGCACAAATGCTGTGGATGAAGCAAATGCTTCATGATTATGGGATAGACCAGAACACTCTCACTCTTTTCTGTGATAACACAAGTGCCATTAACATTTCAAAAAATCCTGTCCAACACTCTCGCACCAAACACATTGACATTCGTCATCATTTTATTCGAGAGTTAGTGGAAGAAGGCCTTGTTGTTCTTGAACATGTACCCACTGAGCATCAAAAAGCTGATATTTTTACAAAACTCCTTGATCTTCTTAGGTTTGAGTTCCTTAGAAAGACCTTGGGTGTAGTGCTCAGTTACTAGGGTGTTACCTGTTCTTGAGGGGGTGTGAGGGATTGTTTATGTGTACTTGGATGCTTTAATCTCATTCTCATTGATTCCTGTCATCCTTGCATTTAGACTCATATGAACACCTCTCATGTTGCTTGCAAGATTTCATTCTTCTTTGTTCATAGCTCATTCTGAATGCCCATGCTCATTGACTTCATGAACTTATTCTGTACACATTCTTGAGATAAACTGTTACAGGGGTTTCTGCACAAGTGATCAAAGTTCTCTATGGACCACTAACTGTGTATCTTTTACATTTTTGGAGGAATTGACCTATACTGGCATATCATGAGTGATGTTGAGTCTTTTAACCATCTACCATTGTTTTTCACTTCCACGGTTCCTCCCTCTGTTCATTGAAGTCCAGGCATTAGGAAAAGGCTATCTCAGAGGCACCAACCAGGCCATCCTTTCTGATTTCATGCTTCTTTGGTTTGGTCTCCATACTCTTGAGCATGCAAGCCACCAGTGAGTGCCCACAGAAAAGAAAAGTCACATAATATAAAAAAAAAGGGACTCATTGACTGAGGGGGAGCCTCCGCGTTTACTCAACAAATACCTCTTGATTTCTAGTGGTTTGACTTTTCTCTGTGATATTTAGTTACTCTTGCCGGAGGTCTAGCCATTTGATCACTACGAGGATTAACCCTAGTTGTGTGGCCTCTCAAGGATTGCATCTCATGTTTGTTTTTGAGTTGTGCATTCTCATGTTGTTTGTGTTCATCGATCAATTTATATCGGATTTGCTCATGATTTTGTATTCATTAATGTCAAAAATTTGCAAGTTTGTAGGCTTCATGGTTTGTGGATTACTTTATCTTAGTGTCACATACTTGCTTTTGTGCTCACTTTCTTTTGTTTCAGGTCCCTTTTGGTACTGTGAGCTGTTTTTAAACTACTCAGAAAGGTGTTTTTTTGGTCTTTGTTGTTTTTTCTAATCCGCTCCAGCGCTGTTTCACTTCATCCAGCACTTTTGCGGCATGCGTGAGATTCTGAGAGCAGGTATTTAACGCTCGAGCGTTCTTTTCTTCGCTCGAGCGGCGGGACGCGCATAAGTGCACCCACTCTAGCGTTGTGTCTACCGCTCGAGCGGACTGCCCTAAGTATAAATTCCTTCTCCGTCATTTCAGTCGCATTTTTTTTCCATTTCTTGCAGAGTGTATCTCTCTGGCCTAGGGTTTTGAATGACTTCTTTGGGCTTTGATTTGGATCTCCTCCTTCGCTTTCCTCCATTGATTCAACCTTGGTAAGTCTTTTCTTCCCTATTTTTGTTCGTTTCTCTTTGCTTTGTCCTTCTTTCGGACTGTATGGAGTATGTTTTGGGTGTTTGTTTTTTGGTTTGGTTTCTGCTTAGTTCTTTGTTCTTACACTTGATTCACACACTTTCACAGAGTTTATTAGGCTTCATGGTGAGTTTGGGCATATTTGGTCTATGATGCACTTGTTTTCATACTTATCTCTTTGCACAGTTTTTTTATGTGTGCTTTTTGTTGCTCTGAGTTGTTGTGTTGATTTTGGATTATGCTCTGTAGAATTATGAGTTTTGAAATTTGGTTTTACATCTCTGGATATTGCTCTTATTTCCTTGCATTATTGTCTACTAGATTTATTGGGTCACTAATGGTTTTTTGGCTTTGGTTTTGGGGTTGTTCTATTTGTGCAATAGTTGTTTTGACCTTGGAATCATTTTGTCAGCTCCCAAACGTCGAAAGTCTACTGTGTCTCGCCCCTCGTATAACCCCGATAGATTTCCTTCTGTCGAAAAAGCCAAGTCATTTAGAGAGTCCTTCGCATCTAGGACAGTTCAGCTCGAACGCCATGTCCAGCCAAATACTTTCGAATCCATTCCCATTCGCCCTTTGTTTGATCTGTTAGGGAGTGACTTAGTTTTGTCCTTCTCTGGTCGCCAAAACCTAGATTGGGTCCGCGAGTTTTACTGTAATGTTGAGGGTATTGATGATATTGGCCCTTCCTTCTAGAGGTAGGTCCGTTCTAAGTCTATCTCTGTTTCACCCGATCTTATTAGAGAGCTCCTTGGCATTGATCGTGTTTTTCCGCAGCATTATCCTTTTCTTGTTTGCCCCATATGTGATTTTAACGAGGTGGTTGGTGTCTTGTATGGTGCGCCTCGTAACTGGATCAAGGGTACTTTGATTAAACAGTTTGAACTCCTTCCCGAGTTTTGACTGCTTAATCTTATTGTTTGTGCTAATATCATCGTCACCACTCACTCTTCTGAAATCAATCAAGAACAAAGGTTTGTTCTTTTCTGCATTGCTCGCCATCTCTCCATCAATCTAGCCAGCCTTATTCTTTGCAAGATGATTGCAGGTTTTGGAAATAAGCAATTAGGACTACCCTATGGTTGTTTAATCAACCGTCTCTTGTCCCGACTTGATGTTCCAGTCTTCGAGGACAATGAGTATGCCTCACCTATTAAACCCTTCACTAAGAAGACTGTTTCTCAGAGTCGGGCACATGTCAAGGGGGAGTCTTCTAGGGTTGGTTCTTCTACAGGTACTGTGGATGTTCTAGCCAAGGAGGCGAAGATTGATGCAGCGACAGCTGGTGTAGAGGAGGCTGATGTTCATCCCAGACTTTTCGTGGCTAGCTTCGCCGTTTTGAGGAGACTGTGACTCAGTGGTTGGATCTTCTGGATGCCCGTCTTGATGCCTTTGATGGCTGTCTTGGACATTTGGAGCAGTCCGCCGCCCAGACTACTACTCAGCTTGCTCACATTATATCCTTGCTTCAGTTACAGCAGCCTCATCCTCCTCCAGTTGATACTTGACTGTGTTCTTTGTTTCTTAGACTGTTTTTTCTTGACCTTGGGCCACAAAGGGGGAGAATTTTTGGCATATAGTTTGGTGCAGTTTGGTATATGTAGTTTGCTACAGTTTGGTAATGTACTCTTGGCTATCTTGTTTTGGGTACTTTGTTTTTTTGGATGTAACTGTTACAGTTGTTTGTTTTGTGGGCTTTCATATATCTCATATACATTTGTTGTCTTTTATCATCTTATGGAGTTCTACAGTTTTGTTTTTTTGTTTTTTTTTTTTATGGTGTGTTGCTTGCTGTTTCACAGGTGGATGGTATAGTGGTTTTTTGTGATGGATGGTTCTACATTGTTCAAAGTTTTTCTCTATCAGATCAGCATAGCTTTTGTGTTAACGGCATTGTTTTTGTCCGATAGGATGTGTTTGTAAGTGTGTCTAGTGCATGTGTTTTTAGGAAAAATTGTTAGTAAAGTTTTGTCCAGGAATTGACAAAGGGGGAAATTGTTAGGTTCTTAGTTGCCAAATCCGCGAACAAACTTGATTTAATTAAGTTGTAATTTTTGCCTATGTTTTGGTCTTCCCGCTCGAGCGGGAACATTTGCGCTCGAGCGGAGTTTGCACTATCTCAGTAGTTGGGCTTGTCTGCACAAATACTGAGAAGTGTGTTTTCGCGCTCGAGCGTGAGACTTGGTTAATCGCAAGCGTTTTACAGACTCCACTCGAGCGGCAAATTCTGCGCTCAAGCGGGTTACACGGCCCCGTTTCTATATATATGTGTGTGTTTAAGTCTTTTTTTAGCGTTAAGACTTTTAGATCTATTTTGGGAGTTCTAGGGTTTTGTTTTGGGGCTAGTTTGATAGTTTTCCTTTGATGCTTGCTTGAGTATTATACTCACATGGTTGGATAATATACATCAAAAGGTTGTTTGTGTGATCTTCATCAAGAGTGTTCTTCTTCGGTGGAATCCGGAGATTCAAGCGTGGAGTGTCAAAGGAGTTTGATGTTGTGCGCAGTCGTTGATTCGACAATAGATGTTGTGGATTCAACATCAACCTAATCAATTATGAGACGAAGGTTGTGGTGAAAGATATACAGAAGATTTGAAGACAAATTGAAAGCGCTTGGGTAATTTGTTTGGTATCTTTGTAATCCTTCTTTCTTCAATAGTGGATTGATTTGTAGCGTTTCGCCCGTGATTTTTTGATCACAATTGAAGGTGCTTCAATTGTGGTTTTTCTACGTAAAAATCGTTAGTGTCGATTTATTGTTTTCTGAAACAACAATCTAAATCACTTTTGTACGTGCTTGATGATTTAGATTATGAGTTTTAATTAGTTGGGAATTGAAACAATTAAATATTGATCTAATCGCGAATCACTTAGGTTTTTCACAACTAATTAGAGGGGCAAAGACATGATAAAATTCCAGTTTTGTTGATTGCTAATTACGAAGAGTTTGGCTTTCAATGACCAAGAGTTATCTTGATTCTCATCTTACCTATTGTCAGTGACGGAGGGAGCATGGGATCAGGGGGGTCATGTGCTCTCCATGAATTTTGAGATTTTTTTTTTTTTTGCAAACATAGAAAAAATATTTTAAATAAAAAATTATAAAAATATTATTAGAGTGAAATGTCAATGACATTTTAAAAATTATGAGAATAATAATGGTTATTTTGGTTGAAAATGAAGAGACTACTATAAATAAATCATATTCGCTATGAAATTTTTTTAATGTAACGGCGATATCATTATTAGTGATATGCAAGTATAAATAATCTCACTATAAATATATGAAATTTATTGGATTGTTAGTTATATTTGACATATGAGGTTCACTCTCTATGTATTTATTTACCATTAATGGGTGATATCACATATCAATGATGATGTGGTATTATCATTATATTGAATTTTTAAGCAAATTTTGTATCAAAAAATAATTTATCATTATATAATTTATTTTAAGGCTTATATCCATATTTTTTTTTATGCCCATGATACACTAGTTACAAATAACATTCAGCTTGTTTGTTTCCAGTTTTCAAAAAAATTTACTTTTTTATTTTTCTTATTTTAATGTTTTCAATGAATTTTTTTAATATTTTAAGCATTTTTTTTTTAATTTTTAGACACACCTAACATAAAGACACTTAAAAAGTATAATATTTGTGAAAAAAATATTTAAAAAATATATTAAATACCAAAAAATACAAAAAAAGAGGAAAATTCAGTATATTTTTTGTAATTTTGTGTATTTATTAAAATTTTAAAATATTTTTGCACAAATATTTTACTATTTAGATATATCTAAGTAAGGTGCATCTAAAAAAGTAAAAAAATTACTTAAAATTGAAAAAATATTCACTAAAAACAAAAAAATACGAAAATTAAAAAAAACTCAATTTTCAAAAAACTAAATTCAGAAAACTGAAACTAAACACACTTTATTATTATTTTTTTTGATATTTCTTGAAATCAAACTTAAAAACTTGTGTAAAATATTTTTGAAAAAATTATTATAATTAATAAGTGTCTCGTCTAATTTAATTTTCTGCCTCCGCCACTGTTTATGGTTGATTTGATCCCCAGATTAAAACGATTGGTTGACCCTGCAAGATAAAGAGAAATTTAGCGGCACCTCCAGATGGACAAGAGAGAACAGTGTTATATAATTAGCCCTCAATGATGCTATATAATAAAAAAAGTACATCTTTGATGTATTATAATGTTCAAGCGAGATTATGATAACACACTGCCATTACATCAGGAAACATGGTGATATAAATTGAATATTGCAAGTTGATCTTACTTTCTTAGGGAAACCATTTAGTTTGAAATTATAATAGCTGTTTATCTGTTTTTACGGAGTTTTCGAACATGCTTTTCTCTTTTTAGCTTTATGCTATGTTTGGATTTTAAATTTATCAATAGGAATGAAAATGCTCCACCACGCACACACATTCTCTCCACAAATCCATATTCAATCATGGCCTTAAGGTTGTATTTTGATCTTAGATTTAAGTGGCGATTTGTGGAAGGAAAGGGAAATTGATGGAAAAAGTGACAAAAATTTACAGAGTAGCAATTTCCCCTCTCCTTTTCCTTTTTCTTCACAACTAGCTACTCAAATTTAAAATCTAAACACAACCTAAGAGTTCTAAAATGGAATTTGGACATTCTCTATGATTAAATGGGAGGATTTTCCAGCAATAAGTGGAAGATGCTACCTTCAAACCCAAGTCAGATATGCTCTTATATTTCATGAGTCATTTGGTAATGCGTCATGGTAGGATGACAAATACCCTCTCTCACCCAGAATTTGATGTTATGACTAAAGTTAGAAAACATGAAAACCAGATCCTTTGCAATTTGGACTCTACATGGAAACTTTGAAATTAGTTTGAGCTCCCTCTAAAATAAGATCAGACCAGAGCAAAGGCAACCAAAGATCTAGGGATCCTGGATTTTCTAAAACCAACAATTAATCTTACAACTAATCAAAAAATAGTAACAAGATTAGAGGGGCTCGTACTGGTTCCGCTTGGAGTTGTGTTGCAGGTAAATGCATAAGGTTTATCCGAGCAATAACAAGCAAACAACCCAGAACTAGTGTTGGATCCACACTTTCCTCCTGACCCAATGCATTGGTCACAGATACTATTATTAGCATCCCACTGCAACTCAACACCACTGTCAATAACTTCTGTCACATTTACTGAAGTTGAATTACTAGCAAAAGCCGCGGCTTCTGTTTGATCAACTTGAACACTGACAACCTTGTGACAAGATGTAACGTTGGTCATGTTCGAGGTGGTTATCGAACTTGGAAAACCTAGTGTGTTGGTCGTGCCATCAATGCTACAATCAAACTGGCCAGGAATGGCTGTAGCAGTAAGTCTCGGGCAACCGTAGTAGAGCATGAGGTCCTGGGAGGACATATAGGTGAAAGGGGTATTATCTACAGTGGCATTAATGAACTCTGTAAGGCAAATATTTTCCCAGAGTTCCTCTCTAACGACCTTGAGAATTTGTGTTGAATCATTGATTGTAAGGACTCGATATGGTCTTGTTTGGATTGTGATAAGTGGCGCATCGCCTGTGCAGTTTAGGCCGAAGCTCGGGTGGCCACAGTAATCTGGGCTGCTCCCTCCCCAGAAAGGGTAAACGAGGTCCGAAATGTCTGCACACTGAAACGCCTTACCGCAGTTTGTGTATTGCTCGTTTTCGACACACGAAAATGTGGGGATTTGGCTAAAAATTATGATCATGAAGAAAAGACAAGAGCTTGGAAAGAGAAGGGGATTCATTCTTACAAATACAGACAGATAGAGCTCACCAAAATTTGGAAATGCAACTATACAAATGCTGGGTTTTGTCTCGGTGCAAGGTATTTTTATAGAAACGATTTTTTCAAAGAATAAAAAAAATAAAATAAAAATAAAAAGCAAATTATCGAAAAATTGCAGGGCAGCCAATGCAAACTCATTAAAGTCTTTTATGGTTTCTTTTCTTTGTTATTAAATGTTGATGGAACTGTTGATTAGTATTTTTCTCCAATAAGCACAAGTTTTTCTGGTCCAAAAAGAAGCTTCAGCAGCTTAGTGACGACCAGATCAAACTAAACAAATTGGAAACAACAATGTTAGGTATCATAAAAAGTCTTTCATGAAAATAATCATGAAAGATTTATGACCTTTTTTTATGATCCCTAACATTTCTCAATTGAAAATACTTTTCCAAACGATGAACTTTCTCTGACCCTTCCTTGGTCAGTGATTACTCACAAGTCACTGGACCCGAGAGCAGCTAAATTGATAGAAATTTACTCCAGTCCCAAACTATTTTTTTATTTTATTTTTTATGGTCTTAAAATATTAGATCTTTCTAAAAATAGCATAAATTTCTTATTTTACAATTCTTTTAAATTCGAAAAAATTGGTCTCGGGTCCTTACTCAACTTTTAATATGAAGAGAGATTCACAATATTATTCTTGTTTGTCATTCGATCAATTACGGTAGTATTTTGATGAGGCATTGAAGAACAATTTAGGTAGTCGTTTTGAGTTAAATTTAGAAGATTACAAGTGTTTCAAAAGAATGTTTGCGGCTTTTCATGCATACATTGCTGGTTTCAAATATTATTGATCATTGTAGTTTCTTGATGGAACATTTTTGAAATGACGATATAAAGGAGTTATGCTTGCTACAACGGGGAAAGATGAGAATAAAGGTAATTGTAAATATATCTAATTTTCTCTAAGTATGTGAATTTTCTATACATGTGGGAATTGAGTGAATTTTCTATTTTTGTGGTTATATTTTATGATTTTTCTCTGACATTTTGAATTTTTTCTAGAGGTGGCCAATGTGTGAATTTTCTCTAGAGGTGGGCATTGTGTGAATTTTCTCTGGATGTGCCACTGTGTAAATTTTCTCTGTATTTGGTCACTAAGTGAATTTTCTTTGGATGTTTCCACTGTGTGAATTTTCAGTGAATTTTCTCTGGATGTTGCCACTGTGTGAATTTTATTTGAATTTGGTCATTGTGTGAAGTTTCTTTGGATTTCGGTAGTGTCAAATTTCTCTGGTTGTTTATTGTTCTAATTTTCTCTGCATGTGTATATCCAATATGCTTGTTCTTATTTGTTTTGTAGGTTTTTTTCCTATAGCTTTTGCCGTTGTTGATGCTGAGAATAAAGACAATTAGTGTTAGTTCCTTGAACATTTATGTGAAGTATTGGGATCGGAGAGGGTGATAAGTTTCATATCAGATCGACATTGTGGTATTGTGGAAGGAATTGCTAGGTTTTTTCCCTAATTATTATTATTATGGATGTTGTCTTGAACATCGAAAGAGAAATTTGAGGGATAGGTTATCATGTGGAAACACAAATTTGGTTAGGGAGACGATTGTGTCCAAGTTTTCAGAATGTGCATATGCGCCAACAAAGACATCATTTCATTTCAAGTTAAATAAATTAAAAAGTGAGGGAGGAGACATTGTAAGTGTTTTCTTGAGAAGTTTACCATATGAAAATTAGAGTGATGGATATTTTGAGGGGAAACATTATGGTGAAATGTATTCAAATGTTACTGAGCCATTCAATTCATGAATATGAGAAACTCGACACTTGCCAATAACAAATTTGGTGGACATGATACGGTTGCAAATCATGAATATGAGGTCTGATAGGAGGCTGCTTTTTAGTAAATGGAATAAAGTTCTCTGTCCTCGTATGGATAGTGTGTTGAAGAAGGCTTTCATGATGGGAGGACATGAAATGTGAGTTTATCATCTGATAATGTGTTTAAAGTGCATTGTTTTTCTTCGGTTAAGGTTGATTTTGGGTTGAGAACTTGTTTATGTCGAAAATGGGAAATAAAATGTGAACATGCTGTCGCTGCAATTTTTAGGAGTGGAAATAATTTGAATTCATTTGTTGAACCATTTTTTCATGTTGATATGTATCGTCAAGTATATTCGTTTTCGATTGGCCCAGATCCAACTGTTGAAAAACCTGTGTCTAGCATCGATGATGCTATGATTTTACCTCCATTGAGTAAGAGACCAGCTGGGAGGCCAAAGAAGAACATAATTGCTTCTACTGGAGAGTTTAAAAGGGTGATGAAGTATAGTCGATGTGAGAGTATTGGTCGCCATAATAAATGTAACGCCCTCAAAATAATACATAAAACCCATCACTTTTAACATGCATGGATATATAAAAGACCCTCATTCTTCTATTCATCAGAGTATTCCATTACAAAATGTATTACATGTTAACGACAAACAAATGCCCTACGGGCTTACAACTTTCCAAGTTAACACTTGGTTACAAAAAGAGAGTACTAACTCAATTACACATTAAGCCCTTGGCTTGAATCCACATGTAATACATCAAAAGAAAGAAAGACAATAAAGTCTACCCGCCTTACGCCTCCCAAGCTATATCCTTAGAGGTGGCATGCTACCTGTACCTGAAAATGATATTCCCGTATAGGGTGAGCTAACAGCCCAGTAGAAATACACTAAACCAGCTATGAACAATAGATAAGCATACTTGCTATATCAACATATCAACAGATAAGCATATAAGCTATATCAACACATCAACAGATAAGTATAAGAACTATATCACACCACCAAAGATAAGCATATGAGCTGTATCTACACTTCTCAAAGATAAGCATATGAGCTGTATCTACGGAGTCCATCCCCTATCTCCTCCCAAACAATATCCGGTTTAGAGGTTCATCCCTTATCTTCCCCTAAACCGCGGAGTACATCCCCTATCTCCTCCAACACAACACAATGCATATAAACAATTATTGTACACATCAATCAATACATAAAGTTAATGTATTCTTTCAACCGTCATACTCAATGACACATTTCATTGATTAGTTTTAGTTTGCCTAATCATCATGCATTATCTACAACAATCAAGACTATCCTCCACCGATAGCCCAAAGCAGTTATCTCTAAACAGAAAATAAATGCACAAAAAGGATAATACATCAACATTTCAATTAGGTGAGCGATAAATAATCCAACTACACCCTTTAACCCCATACATTCCCAATTCCAACATTTCTCTATGCTAAACATGCATATAGGTTTATTATAAATAAAACCCTAACTTTTGTAAAATTGCACAAAAGCCCCAAACTTTTCCAAAATTACACAACAACCCCCAACATATCAAAATGCTAAAATTTAAAGACAAGGCTCATAAAGAGGAGTAGGTTATCCCTACCTCAAATTCGAAGCTCAAACGGAGAAGATGAAAAGAGTTGAAACTCGATCTACACCACACACCACCAAGCCCTCGAGAAATAACACAACTTTGGCGAAGGAACTATGGCCAAAATCCCAATGGAACTATGGCCAAAATCCAGCTCGGCGCAACTAAAATTTATAACTCAAGCTCGGTTCGTAATGGCTTATTAAACCAAGAAAGAACCATAGAAGTTGATAAGCTAACCCTATGCACTTGCACCTATATATAGAAGTTTGTCCACCTTAAAATGTGTCTTGTAACCGATGTGGGACTTCCAACAAACACACCAAAGGTTCCCAAAATAGAATGAAGGGTCCAAATATATTTACCAAAAGCCTTAAAAGGCACAAGTGCTACAATAAAAGGACATGGAAGGAACATTTGTTAAATAGTTGAGAATAATACATTTTATTGATTGAATAATACATTTGAGGATGTTAGAGGATCTTATTACAAAAATAACGTGTCTGTTGTGCGTTGTGTTTAGTATTTTCTCTGAAATTTTTTCTGCAATTTCTGGATCAATGCACTTGTATTTTTGAAACATACTTTAGGCAGTGTGTTTGTATTACAAGTCAAATTAATCCAGAGAAATTTGCCAGTAGCAGAGAAATTTACTTTGTATATCTTATTTTTTGGAATGTACTTTGTGGATAATGTGTATATAATACTAATCAAATTCATCCAGAGAAATTTTTCAATAGCAGAGAAAATTACTATTTATATTGTGTTTTTAGAAACATACTTTGGGATTGCCTTTATAGTACCAGTCAAATTCATCCAGAGAAATTTTTCAATAGTAGAGAAAATTACTATGTGCATTGTGTTTGTTGAAACATACTGTTACCCAAAAGATAACCTAAGAGGGAAGTGAATTAAGTTTTTATAATTAAAAATTAATAATACCCTAATAAAAATTATGACTAGCACAATAGATAAATATAGTTAATGAAATAAAAATAATTAAAACAAGTGTTCCAACGACTATGTCAGTTAATGATTTTAGCACAGTGAAAATGTGAAATATAGCTACAACAATTTAAATAAAATAAAGAGATAAGGGAGAGAGAGGCAAACAAATTTATAGCGGTTCGGCTTCAATTTGGCCTACGTCCACTCCTCAAGCTTCACTTGAGATTTTTCACTATGCTCTAACTTCACGAGGGTGCTAGCAACCTCTTTACAAATGGAGCAATCCTCCACGGATTTTACACAGACTTTCCAAGTCAAGAACACTGAGTGTACTATACTCTTATAAGGTTGAAAAGAAGGTATTTTTGCTTTCACAGAAAGTTACAAGAATTATCTCTCAAAGATAGATATATAAAATGAAGTTTTGATTTTTCTGTAAATCTCACATAGGAAACATGGGCTTAAAGCTATACGTCTCAATGTATAATTTCTGAAAGAGGATGTAAACAAAAATTGAAGAACACTTCTTAGAGAAGTTTTCAGAGAATAGATGTGAGTGATTATAGATCAAAAAATATTTTCTGGTTTTTTTGTAACTGGTTTACATTAGAGACTTTGGTATATATAATGAAACTTATAGCCGTTTATAGCCGTTGTATTCATTTGAATTTATAACCGTTTATAGCCGTTGTACTTCATCATTACTAATTTGAATATCTTCCACTTCATCATTACAACTTTGAATATCTTCCACTTGAACCTTTTGAACCTTTTGGCCTGCTGCTGTGCTGGGCTATTTGAACCTTTGTTTTGGATTGTTTGAACTCCTGATTTAATCAAATATTAAATACATTCTAACAACATTTATGATAAAGGTTTAGGTGAGAAATAATGAGACAAAATAAATTTTGATTCTATTTTTCTCTTTCAAATAAATCATCAAAATAATTTTGATTCTATTTTTCTTTTTCAAATAAATCAAAATAAATTTTGATTCTATTTTTCTTTTTCAAATAAATTAAAATATAATTAAATAAATCATCAAAATAAATTTTGGATTCTATTTTTTTTTCAAATAAATTAAAATATAATTAAATAAATCATCAAAATAAATTTTGGATTTTATTTTTCTCTTTCAAATAAATTAAAACATAATTAAATAAATCATCAAAATAAATAAGTCTAACTCATACTATAGGCAGTGTGTTTATAATACCGGTAAAATTTATCCAGAGAAATTTGCCACTAGCAGAGAAAATTACTCTGTGCATTGTGTTTTGTAAGGTCAAATTCATCTAGAGAAATTTGTCAATAGCAGAGAAAATTAGTGTGTGCTTTGTGTTTTTTGAATTAATGATTGTTTTGTACTAACATAGTGCATTACAAATTACATGATCATATAAACACCCTCTTAGCATGATACGAGTTAAATTTCTCTGTGAAATTCTGGTAACTTCATACCAAAGAAATTTCTTCAGACAATTTTCTCTGTGTGGATTGTGTTGACAATCACCACTTAGCATGCATTATAAAAAAAATATATATTTAACCATTGATAGCTATGAAATTTACATTAGTCAAAAAAAGATATATACATATATGTCAAACATCATCTTTCCTTTAATGCATGGAAAAAAAAAAAAAAAAATTGATCCTATTGTGGACATTGTCTTCCTTTCACTATTATACTTTTGGTTCTTCTTTTGGTGGTATTTTAACTAGTTCTGTCCATGACCGGCCAACTTCGGTCGCAAATCTCTCTATGATTTCTGTCCTCATCAATCTTACGTCTTGTGTTGACAATGTTGAGCTGATAGGTTCATGATTGGTATATTGTCTCATTATGTAGCATACAAAGAGGCACAATCCACACTGCATACAAATTATAGGTATAATTAGTTTTAAGAAACATTCAAATTAGATTATCTTATTTATAGATGTTGTATGAAACTTACGAATCATTGGCTTGTTGTGGAGCATTGTCGACATATTGAAAGTCATAATTTGTGTTTTGTGAGTCTATCAATTTGAAAGAGGGCTGTGATTGTGCCTCTCTTTCAAGGCAAGCTTTCAGAAAATTCTCCACATAATCTTCCTGCAAAAAAAAAAAAAAATTTAAATAATAGAGAAATTTACACACAAATTAATGAGATTCAATGAAAATTATTATCATATAAACATTATCATGGATTAGAGAAATTTACAATTGTTACCAATTGTTTTGTATCTTTGATATATTTGTCTTGTGCATCATCCCTTCTTGGCCTTAGTGAGTTGTAGTACCTCCATAAATTGTCTTGTTTGTCCAAGACAAGCAAGGTCTAGTGATTTGCATCTGTTGACTTCTCATTGCCTCCGGTATTTATTGGGAAATGGAGGAACCTGTAGTTTCTCCATGCGATTTCAATATGCTTGTCAAATAATGAGACTCGAAAAGTTTGATTCTCCGTCATCTTGATAAAGTTCTGCGGCCAGAGAAAATCAAAAAATGGTTATGAGAAAGTTGAAATGACAGGAATTTTATAAATATACACATAGATAAATTTTAAATGCACATAACTAGCTAGAGAAAATTAGACTAGTGACACAACTGTCTTCAAGAAGTATCTTAACAAGAGAAAAAAATAAGTAAATTCCAAAGAAAATCAAATAAAAGAGTAGTAACATACCAAGCTCATGCATGTGGAAAAAATGAAGTTGGTTGTTGTTCTTTTATCTTTTGGTCAGCAAATAGGATCTCTCCATAACCATCAATGACCTGAAAAATATCATTTATAATTGTAACATTGGTTTACAAAGGCTGATGGAACATTATAAAGAAATTTTGATGAAAGACTTACATTGTTGGCAATTTCTTTTTCCTTTATTAGGTTTCTAATATCTTCAAAAGTAATGAGATTCAACCCACTTGTCCAGATTAAAGCCCTACAAGATAACAAAGAAGGGATTTAACAATCGTTAATGTAATATAAGTCGGTAAATTGTTGTTTGTTATCTTCTATTTTATTTGTTGTACTTACTTGAGTCCAAACACATTTGATATGTGCTGCAAGATATCTTTTAGATGTTCTTTTACCAATTTTGCAATCGGTAGAGTTTGTGAAAAAACCCAAGATTTTCTGATGCTTGTTGGTTGAGGCAAGACGTACTCATCGGTATCAAATACTTCTTTGTCTTTGGTGGTTTGCTCTATTTGCTTTGCAGCTTGCTTTGAACCTCTAGTCACCTTCATGACTTTGGGATATTGAAAGTCTAGATCTTGCTGCTTTTCTTTCCTTTTTTTTGCATTTAAATTCTTTATTATTAATGTAGGATCTTTTTTCATTGTAGACAGTGAAAATATCAGTAAAAGTTAAATTTCTCTGAAGTAACAGATCATATTTCAATATGTAAATTTATTTGATTCAATATTTTCCAATTACCATAGACTTTTGTCTTTTGTTTTGGTTGTTGTTTGCGTGCCACTTGTTTTTGTTGGGTTGTTGGTTATTGTTCCACTTCTATTCCAACTATACACAGTGAAAATCAAACAAGTCCCAAAAATCAAATAAGCAAATAGACGAAGAAAATCAAATAAGCAGCAGAAATCAAATTGGCCAAACTAATGTGGTCAGAGAAATTTAACTTCTAAAGAAAATTACCATTGGTAGAGAAAATTGTAATAAATAGAAATTTCTCTGAGTTATGTGGTTCAAGATTTTCATTGACCTTAGGGTTGAACTTGTGTTGGTGGTCGGTAAGGTTGTGTTGCTAGTTGGACGGATAGTTCTTGAATTTGTTCATGCAATCTAGCATTTTCAATTTCAAGCTCTGAAATTAAACATCTCAAATGTTGAATTGTTTTTTTATCATTATCTTTTTGAATCTCCAACATCCTTAGTTTCATTTAGTTTGTGCTATCTATTTCTTGAAGTTCCGAGTTGATTGATGTCAAGGTTCTTATTGCAATGTCCTTTTCTTGAAGTAATTCTTTCCAATTTTTCTCTTCTTCTATTTTGGATTTAGAAAGTGTCTTTAGTCTTTGATATAGATTAGTAATTTGAGCATCCTTAGATTCCTCATATTCTTGAGGTTGATGCATTGTTGAGCCACAAATGCTATCATGATGTTGGTCCATCGGTTCATTATGTCCTTCTTCATCCCTTTCCTCATTGTTTTCTTCCTCCTCTTTAGATTCAGTGTCTTCATCTTCTTCTTCATTGTCTTCTTCTTCTTTTTGTTCATTTTCTTCTTTGTCTTCTACTTCTTCATTTTCTTCTCTAGCTTCTGCTTCTGCACTGCTTGCTTGATCTTCTTCTCCATTGCTTGCTTCTTGTTCTTCTGTGTTGCCTTCTTCTTCTTCATTCCCTGCTTTTTCTTTAGATGAATCTTCTAATGTCTCCTTGAATTTGACCAATGCCTTTTTTGATTCTTTCTTCTTGTTTTTACCAAGACAAACTCCTTTAATGGGTTTTTAACTAGCTCTTTGTTATCTATCTGTAACAGGAGGCCCCTTTATTAGAGAAATATTAAAATTTCACTGAGAGAAAAATTCAAATAAGATCAACCAAATGCCATTGGTTAGAGAAAACCAATTAAGGAGAAATAATTTTATGGGCCAGAGAAAATTATTAAACAAGCAACATAATTTAGATATTAGATAAAATCAAGCAAGGCATATAAGTTAATGTTACTATAATTATGGCCAGAGAAATTTGGATTTTAGAGAGAATTCATTACAAAGGCAAAAATAAACCAGTGGTAATCAAAGAAGCAACATAAATTGAAATTTTAGAGAAAATTGATTTCAATCAGTCAAGGCACATAAGTTATTCCATATAAGATATTGCATTGTAGAGAAAATTGATCAAATCAAGCAAGGCACAATGAGGGAAACAAACCAGTGGTCAGAGAAATTTTGGAATTTCACTGAGATTTCAGTGATGATGGGAATCTAACTTGTCGAGGTGTAAAAGAGTGGATTGGTGTCTTCTACAGCTGTTTGGTCAAGCTTTTTAGGTTCCACTTGTTACATCTTAGGAATTCAATTGTGTTACTGTCTTCCCAGTCGATGATATTCGCATGTTCACATAGCCAATACTGTGATGAAAATTGAAGTAATTAATTCTTCTAAACACACAAATTTGTAAGTATCATACTATAAATTTGAACGAAAATTCTACGTACCAGCAATGCAATAACACACCCCGTAACTTTTTTCGGAGTTTTGTGCAATGCTGTGATAGAATTGATCAACGTTGTTGTGATTGCTTCTGGCTAATCATACTGCTTCATTGATTCAAGAGGTTCGACGTACTTAATAAAAACCTACGCTATTGAATTCCCACTGTTGCAAAAAATAGGGTGAGACACAAGTACAAGGTAACAATGATTGCTACATTTTTGAAGTCAGTTGGTTGCTTGCCTTTCATTGCTTTGACTAAGGCATTCTTAAGAACAGGACCAGAGAGCCTTGTGTCCTTTGGGAATCTTCGCCCTAGGAATGCAGTGTTTGGCTTTTTTGAGTATTTTAGTGACATGGCTCCTTTACCACCTTGCAAACCAAAAATCAAGATCATGTCGTTGGTTGTAAAGGTCAAGTTCTTTTTACCAACTGTGAATGCTTTCATTTTTTCATTATAACGTTGGATTATTGCAACTACATCATCATCAGATTTCCTAGACTTCCTTGGATCTATCTTTCCAGTGGTTAGAGCTTGGATCAAATACCAAAATGGAGTCTTTTGAAGCTCTTCAAGGTGGTTTGAATTAAATTTAAGTGTTTCAAAAAAGGAGACAACAGATAAGAGGTTGGATCAGTATTGAATGCTCTAATGAGCTCTCTTTCACTGGAGTTTAACAGGTTTTTTCCCCATTGAGCTTGAGTATTTTGAAGTTGGGGTACTGATCTTGATGCTTATTGCTTCATCACCTTGTACTTGTGTTTTTTGGCGAGGAGTTTGTGGTGTTTTGCTGCTTTTTGATCTAAGATCATAAGAAGACTTAGAGAGTTTCTGTTTCTTTCTTAGTGTTTCTGGTGTTTTGCTGGTTTTACGTTTCGCCATTTCTAGACAATGAAAACATAAAGATGTCAACATTAAATCCCAGAGAAAATTGAACATGCTAGAGAAAATTGAACATGCCAGAGAAAATTACACATAAGAAGAAAACTAAGGTGGCTAGAGAAAATTATAAATGTCAAAGAAAATTAGACACTGAAAATTAAAAACATGGCAGACAGACACAAGAGAGAAAAGTAATGTGGAATACATGCAGCCACAGATCATTTCCATTTCCAGAGAAAATTACACATAAGAGAGAAAACTAAGATGGCCAGAGATAATTATAAATGTTAGAGAAAATTAGACACTGAAAATTAAAAACATGGCAAACAAACACAAGGGAGAAAAGTAATGCGGAATACATGCAGCCACAGTTCATTTCCATTTCTAGAGAAAATTACACATAAAGGAGAAAACTAAGGTGGCCAGAGAAAATTATAAATGTCAAAGAAAATTAAACACTGAAAATTAAAAACATGGTAGACAGATACAAGGGAGAAAAGTAATGTGGAATACATGCAGCCATAGTTCATTTATATTCCTAGAGAAAATAAACAAAGCAACATAAACATGACAGTGAAATTTTGAATAATTGTTAAAAATTACATATAGATGTAAAATATAGTCAGAGAAAATTCAAGAAATAAACATAAATCTAGCAAGCACAGAAAATGAAAATGACAGAGAAAATTACACATTCCAGAGAAAATTAAACATGGCAAGCCAGAGAAAATTTTCATTCCATAATATGAAAATGACAGAGAAATTTACAAACACAATCAGAGAAAATTAAACATTACAGACGCACACAAGGGAGAAAAGTGATGTGGCTAGAGAAAATTATAAATGCCATAGAAACATAGACACAAACAAGAAAGTAAAATTACATACAGATGTAAAATATAGTCAGAGAAAATTCAAAAAAGAAATATAAATTTAACAAGCATAGAAAATGAAAATGCCTGAGAAAATTACATATTCCAGAGAAAATTAAAATGCTAGAGAAATTTGAATGAATTGAATTTGAAAATTACACAAAGAAATATAAGTAGCGTTTGATGGAGTTTTCTAACTATGATTTGAGAATAGGAGTTGTATTTTGAGTTTGTGAGTTTTGAAATTATGATTTGAATGTGAAAAATTTGTTTGGTGAATGAGTTTTGAAAAGAGTTTTGAATTGAGTGCAGAATTTTCGATGTGATATATGATACTTAATACAAAAACTTACAACTCATAGCCAAACACACAACTCATAAAAAAATGTAAAATATTCGGAAAATATTTTTATAAAAATTAACATGTGTCAATTAAAAAAAAAAAATTTGCACTGTTTCGGTCAACCGGTTGGATGACCGGTTAGTCCAAATTTTTCCGCTTTCGGCCGAGTTTTCAAAAGTGAACGTGAAATTAATTTTTGAAAGCTGCAAACAAACACCACGTGAGAACCAATGATTGGAACTAAAGTTCCAAAACTCAAACAAACAGAGCCATAGAGAAATTAACCATGCTAGAGAAAATTGGGGAATAAACATACCAGAGAAAATTCAAAGAAGAAATATAGATCAAGAAAATGCCAAAGAAACTTTGAAACCAGAGAAATTTATAGACAAAATCACACAACAATGTTCAAGAATAAGTTCAAAACGCAGAGAAATAACAATTTTCAAATTCATGTAGCTTTTATTACGAAATTGAAATCCTAATTAATGGAAGGCTAATATAAATGTAATTAACTGTGTTTCCAGAGAAAAACTTGTTGGATTGTAGAAAAACTTACTAGAGTGAGTATGAAACCCTAATTACGAACTGATATACCCTGAGATGAAGATATACTATGATGAAGATGAACTGTGATGACGGTGAATAGTGAAAACGGGTCAGAAAAATTTGTGAGGAAGGAATGGAAAAGTTTTCGCAGAAGATGATGAAACCCTAATGTTGATAGTGAAGATGATTCAAAAACCCTAATTTTGCTCTTCTCTTGCTTGTGAAGATGGTTAGATGTGAAGTGTGGAACTGATCAGTCGTCAGAATGTAGTTCAAGTTCCCTATTAATTGTGAAGGGTATTTTGGTCCAAGAAGTAAATAAAAAGCGCGCATTATTAGTTGAGGGACCTGAGACATCATTCTTTTTTTTTTTTGTGTGTGTCCTTTATCCTCTAAATTACTATTATTAGGGACCTTAAAAAAAAAATCCCTTTAAATTCATTAACATTATTCTACACAAAAAGTATAATTATAACAATTGATATTCTCAAATTTTTTTTTTTACTATTTTAATTTTAAATCAAGGGGTAGTTTTGAAAAGTTAATAGTTTAATTGTACTACTAAAAAAAGTTAGAGTATGTTTGGTATAGCTTTCAAATTATAATTCCACTCCTAAATTCCAAAGCTATATTTGGTTGAAGTTTTCAAAAATTAATTCCAACGCCACATTTGAAAACACATTCCAATGCATGTTTGGCAGTGTGAGTTTTTGATTTTTGAATTTGGGCTTTGGGTCATCCCCCCAGACATCTCCCTAGATGTCCGGTCGGTCGACCGGAACAATACATTTTTTTTTTTTGTAATTGCCAATCGCCACCTGTTATTTAAAAAAAAAAAATTATATTTGTTTTTGATATTTTTTAAATATAGAAATTATTTTTTAGACCAAAATGACAAATTATTTTTTTGAATTGAATTTTAAAAAGAGTTTGATTATGAATTTTGAATAGAATTTTCAATAGAGTTTTGAGTTGCATGTTTGGTTATGAGTTATAAGTTTTTGAATTAAGTTTTCAAAACTCTTTTAAAAAATCATAACCAAATAACTTTTCTCATTTCATATGTCACATCAAAAATTTAAAACTCAATTCAAAACTCTTTTCAAAACTCATAACCAAACAAATTTTCTCTTTTAAATCATAATTTCAAAACTTACAAACTCAAAATACAACTCTATTCTCAAATCATAATTCTAAAATTCTACTAAACGCTACCTTAGATTCTCCAAAAAAGACCAATATTTTGGGAGGGAGGTAGTAACTATATATTATAGTAACTGTCTAAGAATATTTGTTTTTGGTTTTACATATTTCGACAAATTTTTAATGGTTTTTACAATTTAAAATTTATGATAACTTATTTTTTTTTTTGTGTTTAGCAAGTAATTAGACTAATTAATTAAGTGTTTTCCTTTGTGAATTAGGATTTCTCTCATCATAAATGGTTATCCCGTGGATTTGAGACCATTCAAATCCATTATTCATCTACTAGAACGATATTTAGTTAGGCATGATAATTAGGTTGGATCACTAATATCTTTTAGGAGCTTAGTAGGTTCAATTGAAAATTTAATGACTACGTAGATAATTTATTAATAGTTCAGCGGTAGAAAGTGAAATTAACCCCTTTTTGAATAGGAAATGTTGGTTTTAATAGAGAATTAAGTTAGAGATGCTGTTAAACTATTAACATCATAGACTTTTCAAGCTTGTTTAATAAGCTGTGAGCCCTTTCTTCTCATTGCTCATCTGAGACTTTTCAAGCTTGTAAAACTTTGTATGAATTTTTCTAGCTTGTGGATCATCTAAACTATTTCTACAAACTTCAACATCAAAATTTGAAACAACCATTGTAAAAACAAGATTACTAGTAAAACAAAGTTTTAAAGAAATGTAAGATGTACGCAGTTATCCCATTTTTAAAAAAGCTATTTCCATAACTTGAATTTGTGTCACGAGGGATGTATGGCAAGCCTTACGGTTGGGACATGCCACACTTTCTATTAAGCAGCAGAAAATATGTAAAAAAAGTAAAAATAAATAAAGAAACAAAAGACGAAAGAAAGAAAGATGTTAAGAGGGCTCTCTTGCACTCTTGCTCTATTCAATGAAGAAGCTTCTCTCCTTTTCTTCCCCTTCTCCGCCCTCCATTGTTACTGACAATAATTAGGAGGAATCTTTCGCTGACCTTGCAGGTGAAAACAAGGAACACTTGGCTGGAATTTGCCAAGTTTGGAGGCTTCTTGACAACATATCCACCACCTTAATCGTCGATGGCCAATCTGATGGATTGTTTTCCTCAAGAGAGCATCACCTAGGCAATTTTGGCATCTGGAAGTGCTCAAGCAGTTGCCCAAGGAGCCCGGGTTGTCGCCTGTAACGACTATGACTTGGAAGAGTCTCAAGCAAACTAGCCAGACCTTACAGTAGAAAACATGAGAGGGTTTGGTGAATTTTGCATACATTTAAGGCTTCCTTCTGACATTTCCTCCACCGTAGTCATTGTCCATAATGAGTTGGAAGTGTCTTGGGCTGATGGGTCAGGCCTTGTAGGAGCAAACAGGTAAGGCTTTGGAGGAATTTGCAAGGACAGAAGGCTTCCTTCCAACATCTCCACCACCTTACTCATTGGTGGGCGGTCTGATGGACTGGTCTGAATGCACCACAACCCCACTAAGATCATCTTCCTCACTGTTTCTTCTTCCTCTTTGGTAGTGACAATGTCATGCAGTCTTAGATCCTTATCATGTTCCAGATGCTCATAAATCCAGTGTGGAAAGTACTTTTCACTTGTTTGGACTACTCCAACTTTCTGATCTCTTGCTCCAGTCATTTCAAGAACCATCATTCCATAGCTATAGACATCGGATTTATGAGAGGTTGGGCCAAAGGTTCTAGAAAACACTTCTGGAGCAATATATCCAGCAGTCCCTCTTGCACCCAACATTGATATGACACTCTGTTTTGTTTGGCATAGTTTAGCAAGACCAAAATCTGATATTTTAGGCCGGAAGTCTTCATCAAGGAGAATATTGTGAGGCTTTATATCAAAATGTACAATCCTCGTGCTACAACCTCGATGCAAGTACTCTAACCCTCGTGCAATGCCTAATGCAATTTGGTACAATATACTCCATTCCAGGCGACAGTTTGTACTCACAGATTCATCGTTGCAAATGAACTTGTCCAACGATCCTCTGGCCATAAATTCATAAATTAGAGCTCTTCTTTTCGCTTCAAAACAAAAACCCAAAAGATTGACTATATTGACATGAGAAGTTCTACTGATGCTAGCAACTTCATTAATAAATTCTTGTCCATTTCCCTCAGTCTGGCTGAGGACCTTGACTGCCACAAGACGGCCATCAGATAGCTTTCCTTTGTATACAGAACCACACCCTCCCTGACCTAGTTTATCTTTGAATGAGTTGGTTATTTTATTAATATCTGAATACCTGTACCGCTTTGGAGCAAGAGATCTGTGATCCCTTATAAATGCTTCGACATTTTGATCATCTGCACTTTCCTTCTTCCAGAATGCCATCGCATTAGCCGATGATGTGAACCGTCTTTTAAGGCAGAAGATTATTGTGATTAAGCATGTTATAGCCATAATGACTGAGAATGCTGCATATATAAGATAAAATAAAGCATAGAAGTGGTGAGTCTTGAGATTGGGAGATGATAAAATTCCAGTTTTGTTCATTTTAAATTATGAAGAGTTTGGCTTCCAATGACCAAGAGTTATCTTGATTCTCATCTTACCTACGGTTAATCTTAATTTGATCCCCAGATGAAAACGGGAGGTTGATCCTGCAAGATAAAGGGAAAATTAGTGACACCTTCAGATGGACAAGACAACGGTTCTATGTAATTTCCCAAATGATTCTATATATACTTAAAATTTACATCTATGACGTAGTATAATGTTCAAGGAAGATTATCATGAGACACTGCTACAGCATCAGGAAACATTGTGATAGAAAGTGAATATTGCAAGTTGAGCTTACTTTCTTTGGGGGGAACCATTTTGTTCAACAACACTGCTAGGGACCCCAAGGGGGGGCACCCCCAGCACCCCCAGTTTTTTTTCATTGGCCAGTTTTTTTTTTTTTTTTTTCTTCCAATCACCCACAGCCACGTGGGGCTGGGGGTCACTGGGGGTCACTGGTCTGCCGCATTTTTCTTTGTTCAAAATTATTGCTGTCTATCATTTTTTACTAAATCAAGTTCCCCGGCATGCTGTTCTCTTGTTTCTTGGATGAAATGGAAATAAATTTAGCTTCTTTCAATTCAATTTCTTTTTGGCTTTTCCTTTTTTGTCCCCATTCTCACCACAAATTTTCTCTGCAAATCCATATCCAATCATGGCCTTAAGAAGTAAAAAGGCATTTGGACATTCTCTATGATTAAAATGGGAGGATTTTCTATGATATGAGGCTTGGAAAGCTTTGGCTATTCCCACCCAAACAACTATTTATTTAAAGCAATGAATGGAAGATGCAACCTTCAAACTCAAGTGAGATGCAAAATCTTATTTCCCGTTCCATGAGTCATTATGAATAATTCTAGGCAAGGCCGGCCCTGGGCATAGGCCCACCAGGTCATCACTTAGGGGTTCTCAAAATAGATCCAAAAAAGGGGCCAATTCTATTATAGTTTAGTATAATATATTAGGTATGTTTTAAGTCCAAAAAAAATTTAAAAAGGCTTAAACTAACTTAAAATAAATTGATCCATTAAAAAATTAAAAGGACCATTCAAAATTAAAAGGGCCCATTCTCTATCATTATCTAATTTCTAACCTTAACTCTTAATTCAATTTTTCCAAAAATTTGAGAGAAGTAGCACAACAAAGCACTAACGAATTTCTCAAGAATTCAGAGCACAACACTGGTAGTTCTTTTTTTTCTATTTAATTAATTAAATATTTATCTTGTCTTTTGCTCAATTGCTATTATAATATTGGTATTTATACAAATTTGCATCATCAAGAAGAATTAATCTTTTGCTACTTGTGTTAAATTTTTTGTTGAATGAAAATATATATATATATATATATGTGAAAGGCCCCAAATGATCTAGTGATATTTATTAATTGATTATTGGCTTTGGGTTCCGAAAATCTTAGGACCTTGCGTGATTTTAGGATGACCATTTTTTTTTAAATAAATTTGCTTACCATCTCTCATCCAAATTTTTTAAGTTTATGATTTTCAAAGTCTGATAACATGGAAAACCAGATCCCTGGCAATTTGGACTCTATGGAAACCTCTAAAAGAAGATCAGACCAAAGCAAATCATTTTATCTTACAACTAAAGAAAACAGAACAAGATTAGAGGGAGCTCATACCGTTGCAGCGAGTTTTATGAGATTGATCTCGGCAATAGCAAAGAAATGAACCAGAACTACTCGAGTTGGACCCACATGTTCCACCCGATTCAACACATAGGTCACACAGACTATTATCTGCATCCCACTTCAACCCAACACCACTGCCAATAACTTGTCTTACATTTATTGCATTGCTTGCAAAAGCCACAGCTTCTGTTTGATTAACTGGAACAATGACATTCCTCTGGCATGTTGAAATGTTGATGTTCGTGGAAGATGTGACACTGGTTGTCGCAAAACTTACTGTGTTGTTCGTGCCATCTGCGCTGCAATTGAGCTGACCAGGAATAGCTGTTTGACTAGCCAAAATTCTCCGGCAGCCATAGTAAAGCGTGAGGTTTTGGGAATCAGATAAATAGGTGAAATGGGCGGTATCCAAGGTGGTGTTTTGGAACTGCGTCGGGCAAGTATTGTTCCAGAATTCCTCTCTAACAACTGTTAGAGTCCTTGTTGTGGTATCAATTGCAAGGACTCGATATGCACTCTGGATTGTGATCCGTGGGGCATCATCTTGACAATCTAGCCTGAAATTCGGGTGGCCACAGTAGTCTGGCCTGTTCCCTCCCCAGAAAGGATAATCGATGTTCGGAAAGTTTGCACATTGAAACCTCTGAGTGCAGTTTGCGTATTCATTGCTATCGGCGCATAAAAATGTTGGGATTTGGCTTAAAATTACGATCATGAGGAAAAGACAAGAGCTTGGGAAGAAATGGGTATTCATTTTTCAAACATAAACACAGATTAGAGAAACAAAATTTGGAAATGGGACAGAATAAATGCTGGGTTTTTGTCTGGGTGCAAAGATTTTTTTGCAGAAGCAAATTATTGAACAGTTGGAGTGCATGCAATGCAAACCCATCATCAGCCTTTTATGGTTTCTTCGTTTTGAACAGTTGATGTAATTGACAACGTGGAACCAAGGATCAACACAAGGTTTTTCCATGAATTGAATCGTTGTTGGAACTGTTGACTAGTCTGGTCTATTTTGCTCCAATAAACACAAGGAAGCATCAGAAATACTTTTCCAAACGATCAACTTTTCTTTTGGCCTTTGGCCACACAAGAAGTCAAAGTCAGTGATTACAGTGGCGGCTGCAGAAATATTAGTCAGATTATTTATTAACTTGATTAAAATTTAAAATAAATAAATAAATAATCAAATAAATCACGAGTAACGAAGAATTTTAATACATTGATACTATTATTTAAATAAATAAATATATATATTTAGAGCTACAAGCTAGCCGAGTAATAGGTTATTTAATTTTGGTTTAATAACTTGACGAGTTTAAAATTATATTCAAACTTATTTTGTTTATATAACGAGTTGAGCTCGAGTAACTTGGTTTTTTTTTTTATGGGGCTGGCTTTCCTCCAGTCTGTGATTGGACTGGAGGGTAATGTTGGATTCGTGGGAGTCTACTATGGGTTTCGTTTATAATCTGAATTGTTCAATATGTAGAACTCATCGAGTATTATATGCTTGTAAAAAATTACGTTGATCGGATATCGATAGCTATATGATTAAATCAGTTTTGTATAAAAAAAAATTGGACGATGAAAAAATAAAAGATTGACAGAAATCTAATTCGATGAGATAGCTATCGACATTCAATCAGCGTGATTTTTTATAGGCATATAGTACTCGATGAGTTCTACACATTAAACGATTCGGATTGTCAGAATAGGACTCGTGGTGGGCCCCCATGGGCTCAACAGTACTCTTCAGTTCGATTAAGGGCTGAAGGGAAGCCCAACCCTTTTTTTATAGTGTGTATAACCTTATCGAGAATTGAGGAAATACTTATCTAGTTAGTTACTTATTTAATATTGGTATGAATATGGATCTTCAGTAGTGTATGATCTGTTATTTCTTAAAACAAAGTCGATTTGGGGGAAAGAAAAAGGGAAAAGGGTCAGACTCAAGTTCAAGTTCCCAGATGATTACGGAGGATACAGATTTGGTATTATACAAGTGAAATATACTGATTCAATTCTTTTGATTAATTACTATCAATTTATTATTATTATTTATATATATAATTTTTTTAGAAACTACTTTAGCCTAAATTTATGTAGAAAGGGAAAGGGAATCACCCTCAACGCTCTATATGGGATTTGAACTCACAACCTCCACTACGAGGATTTGAGAGCTTACAAATCTGGCACAATGTTCCAAATCAATATGCGGATGGGACATACCTTATGTGATAACGACACTTAATTTTTTATATCCTTCTTTATTTTTCAAAGAATGAAATTTACAAAGATTGAAAGTTTCCTTCTGAAATCTCTACCCCTATGTAATACTGACTGTCTATAATGACTTGGAAGTGTCTTGGGTTGATGGGTCAGACATTGCAGGAGAAAACAAGAAAGGTTTTGGAGGAATTTGAAAGGATTCAAGGCTTCCTTCCAACATTTCCACTACGTTAGTCATTGTTGGTCGGTTTGATGGATTGATCTGAATGCACCACAATCCCACCAAGATCATCTTCCTCACCGTCTCTTCTTCCTCTCTGCTAGTGACGATGCTGTGAAGTTTTAGATCCTTACCATGTTCCAGATGCTCATAAATCCAGTGTGGAAAGTAATTTTCACTTGTTTCAACTACTCCAAATTTCTGATCTCTTGCTCCAGTCATTTCAAGAACCATCATTCCATAGCTATAGACATCGGATTTATGAGAGACTTGGCCAAAGGTTTAAGAAAACACTTTTGGAGCAATATATCCAGCAGTCCCTCTGGCACCCAACATTAATATCACACTTTGTTTCGTTTGGCATAGTTTAGCAAGACCAAAGTCTGATATTTTAGGGAGGAGATCTTCATCAAGGAGAATGTTATGAGGCTTTATATCAAAATGCACAATTCTTGTGCTACAACCTCGGTGCAAGTACTCTAGTCCTCGTGCAATGCCCACTGCTATTTGGAACAATGTACTCCATTCCAGGCGACAATTTGTACCTTGAGATTCTTAGTTGCGAATGAACTTGTCCAACGATCCTTTGGCCATAAATTCATAAATTAGAGCTCTTCTTTTTGCTTCAAAACAGAAACCCAAAAGATTGACTACATTGACATGGGAAGTTCTACTGATGCTAGCAAGTTCATTAATAAATTCCTGTCCATTTCCCTCTATCTGGCTTAGGACCTTCACTACCACAAGATGGCCATTAAATAGCTTTCCTTTGTAGACAGAACCATATCCTTCCTGACCTAGTTTATCTTTGAATGAGTTGGTCATTTTTTAAGATCTGAATACCTGTACCTCTTTGGAGCAACAGATCCGTGATTCCTTATAAATGCTTCGACATTTTGATAACTCAAGCTTTCTTTCTTCTAAAAGGCTACCACATTAACTGACGCGAGTCGTCTTTTAAAGTAGAAGATTATTGTTGTGATCAAGAACGTTACAGCTACAATGACACAGAATGCTGCATAGAGAAAGCATAGAGGTTAAGTGATTGAGAAATAGTAGCATCAATTAATTCTGCTCTCTAAAGGGCCTTAAGGATGAACAGAGCTGAAGCCCATCTAGCTAACTCTTCCAAACAATTAGTGGGGCAAAGAGATGATAAAAATTATGAAGAGATTGGCTTCCCATGACCAAGTTTATTGAAATGCTAGAAATAAAGGGTTTATCTCGGTTCTCATCTTACATACGGTTAACTTCATCCCCAAATGAAAGCATTTGGGTGATCCTGCAAGATAAAGAGAAAATTAGTAACACCTTTAAATGGACAAGAGAGAATGGTGATATGCAATTCCCCAAATGATGCAATATACTAAAAACTTACATCTATGATGTATTATAATGTTCTAGGAAGATTATCATGAAACATGGTAACACAGCCACAGCATCAAGAAAAATTGTGATGTATAGGAAGATTATCATGTAAGTTGATCTTACTTTCTTGGGGGAACCAGTAACAAGTAGATCAGAAACGGTTCAGAACTAGACAATTGTGTGTGCAGTATGTATGTGTTGGATTCATAACTCAGGTTTAAGATCACATCTTTTATTATCTATTATAAATTCAATTAGGCTAAAAAATTTTCCAACAACAATACCTTTTTGCCATTCTTTTTGGGCATCATAACAAGATAACAGGGCAATAATGCAATTTTGCTATATGGGTTTAGTTTAGGTTTGAGAAGAAGACACGTGAAGTAAGAAAAACATTGGATGATACTCAAACTTTGTAAGGAAGGACTCATGCACGGACTATTTGAAGGGTTGTTGGACATGTATGTCATGGAGAGAGAGGCTGATTCTCTTTGGTCGGTCCAGTCAAACGGTTGATTCTCTTTGGTTGGTGTAGTCAAACGGTACCCTTTTCTGCGTCAACTGAGTCAAAGGCTACAACTTATATTAATGAGATTGTTAGATTGCATGGAGTGCCTATGTCCATTGTTTCTGATAGGGACTCAAAGTTCACATCAAGATTTTGGCAAAGTCTGCAAATGGCGTTGGGTACCGAATTGAGTTTGAGTAGTGCATACCATCCTCAGATTGATGGCCAATCAGAAAGATCAATCCAAACCTTGGAGGACTTATTGCGTATGTGTGTGCTCGATTTCCATGGAAATTGGAAAAGTCACTTGCCTTTAGTTGAATTTGCCTACAACAACAGTTTTCATTCGAGTATTGGTATAGCGCCTTTCGAGGCCTTATATGGCAAAAAAATGTCGATCTCCCATTTGTTGGGCAGAAGTTGGAGACGGGCCTTTACTTGGGCCTGAGAGTGTGCATGAAACAACAGAAAAGGTGAAGTTAATTCAACAAAGGTTGAAAACCGCGCAAAGCCGATGAAAAGCTATGCGGATATCCGAAGGCGAGATAGGGAATATGAAGTGGGTGAACACGTTTTTATTAAAGTGACACCAATGAAGGGGCAGACTCGCTTTGGAACCAAGGGCAAGTTGGCACCAAGGTATGTTGGGCCATATGAAATTATTGAGAAGATTAATCCGGTGGCATATCAAGTAGCACTCTCTCCTGAAATGGAACATATGCATAATGTGTTTCATGTCTCGATGTTGCGGGACTATCTTCGAGATCCTTTTCATGTTATTGAGCCTACCCATGTGGTATTGAGTGACGACTACACTTATGAAGAACGGCCTATTCAGATTGTGAACCGACGAATCAAGAAGTTGAGAAATAAAGAAATCTCGTTAGTGAAAGTGGATTGGCAAAACCATGGTGGCATTTACGCAACTTGGGAAAGGGAAGATGACATGGTGAAAAGATACCCGGAATTGTTCCCTTTGGATCCAGTATTCTTCCAAAATGAAGGTAATTCGAGTTTGGAGGACCAAACTCTTGTAAGGGGGGAATGCTGTGACAACCCTGACCTTTGATTAACACTAATTCATGATTAAGCATGCTAAGTAAATGATTAAGACGAAATCCTAAATTAATTACGTGAGTGTATTGCTTTGAATGCATTTTTATCTATTGATGTAGAAAGATCTGTCCATGATTTGATTTCAAATTGTGAATTGAAAGCCTTATTGGCAACCAATTCAGAAATTGACTTGATTTATAAGCTAATTAGGATTTATAGAATTTTATGGTAGGTTTAATTAAAATTCGGTTCGGAACAATTAAATTAGATTAAATTAATGCCATTTAATTAACTTTGATCAATTATTACCAATAGGGCCATTTTTGACCCCACCAAGTTCAACTTCACATTTTATTCTTCCTTAACTTGGTGCTCAAACGTGAGAAAGGGAGAGAATAGGGAGATTTGGGTCCGAGGCTCAAGAATTGAACTCAAACAAGGGGAATTGCTAGGAGAAAAGAAGAAACTTTGAGGATTTGTTCATCTAGCTCAAGGATTTAGCACTTAAAGCCCAATTGAACATCTAAGGTAAGAAGTTAAGTCCCTAGTCTTGAATTTAAGTTGAATCATCTATGAATTCAAGTGAATTGACCTAGGATGAGTTAGAATTGAGCTTGAGAGGTAGGAAGGAAGATCACTCCATGCATGCATGTTCATTTCATTACATTTGGAGCATGTTTGCTAAGGATTTCTCTCATGCATGTATTCATTTCAACCATATTTTGAGAACTCATCATGTTTTCTACCAATTTGTCTAACTTGATCATGTTTTGAGAAGCTTGAGTTCATAGAGATGCATGCATGTCATGTTTTTGAAACATTCATAAAGTTTGAGTTGAATTTGTGTACAATTGGCATACTTTTGGGCTTTGATTTTATGAAATGGTCTTTAAATCAAGATGTGTTGTGAGTTTTCAAGTGTTTTCCAGAATTTTGGCCCAAAAGGATGACTTTTGGAGTGTTGGATTCGTGTTTGGAACTTTGGGAGCAAATTTGGAAAACCCAGAATTTTGCTTCTATGCTCGAGCAAGAGATTCCACGCTCGAGCAACCACCTTTATTTTCACATTTCCACTTGAGCGACAAAAGGTTGGCTTGAGCGTAAATTGCAAGCTCTCAGAAATTTGCGTGTTTAGAAACACGCTCGAGCGACAAGACTTGCGCTCGAGCGAGGAACTGTGTCTCACGCTCGAGCGAGCGTCGAGCGGAGATTTCTTGCAACCAGAACTTTTCACATTTTACAGACCGTTGGAGCGAAGGATTGTACGCTCGAGCGACCACTCACATTCGGTATGTTCACTCGAGCGAGACCCCTGTTTTCAGCAAGTTTTGAAAAATAGTTTCAAGTACATTTTTGCATCCTCATTCCATCCTAGGCATTCTTAGGCCATTACTAAGACATCTTAATGAGGATAGTGAGGTAGAACCACACCAACACGAGTAGAAGGGCTAAGTTATCAATTTCGGGTGTGTAATTTAGTATGTGTTCGTTTTGTAACTGTGTAGGGCCCGCACCTCAAGGAAGCTGAATAGCCTGCCTGCAGCCCTGTTATCTGTGAGTAACGATGTTGTAAAGATATGTTCAATCGTATTTATTTTTAGATTGATAAATCATATTGCTTTCTGAAATGATACTTTTTATCGATTGAATGATGATCCTATTTTGAATTGTATTCATGGCATCCATAGCGTATTGTGACTGTTATTGTTATTGATATTGTTATTGTTACAGAGATCTCTGTCAGTTTTAAATCTTGGAACTATTGTTATTGTATGATGGCCATCAATTGATTATTCGGTCTTTTAAGACCTAGTGTATTGTTGCTATCGGATGTACCACGTATGACCTAATGAATGTGATGAAATGAATTGATCGAATTGAATGATTGATTGACAAACGATATTGATAGAAAGTGTTCCAATGCTAATCGATTGTTTCTAAAATTGCAGGACATCATTCTTAAACTCTTTACACATTTGTTATTCACTGGGCTATAGCTCATAGTTTATATATATATGTAGGTGGCCAAGCGCCGGACCAAAGCTAGAGGTGCCGACCCAAGCTCATGTTTTGTCAAGCCAGCCATTGTACCTCATGTCGAGGTTCCGAACCTGCACGAGTCAAGGCTTCTTGGGTGTTTCTATTCACCCTTTTGCTCAGTGTACTGATTGTCTAAGACTTTTAATTGTACAGTTTTGAGGAGGGGATTATGCCCCTAACCTGCATGCTACCTTGTGCATGTATTTTTGGTATATATACATATGGCTATGAATGTGGTTATGTCTATAAAGTTTTTTTCCCATACAGGTCTTCACAGCTCTTTGGACAATGTACATTTCTATTGCTTGGCTTCCGCCAGCCCCTTTATATTGTGTTATTGTCTTTATTGTTAAACAAGCCTTCGGTAATCATGGATTACTAGCCGGTTACGATGCTAAACCTATAGGGCGGGTTTGGGTCGTGACAAAGATAAGTCCATTCAGGAATTTTACAATGAGATGACTACTTATTGGATCAGTTTTTTTTTTTTTTTTTTTGATCAGCAAAGAGGAAAAAGCTTTATTGATGAAATCGAACATACATTACATACGGAAACCATCAATAAAGAAAAAGAAGAAAAGACAAGAGCTGAATAGCATCATAGCACCCCAGCCTAATCCCAACTAGGTTGGCACCAAGCGGGATGCGCAATCATGTGCTAGCTCAAGCCAAAGTTGGTGAGAAACCAACCAGAAAAAGAAAGGAGGAGAACCAAAGAAATCTTCCTAACAGCAGCCACCAGCTAAAGTCAACTCGGAATTCTAATTCTCTTCCGCTGCCTTGAACAAGATCTTACTTGCTGAAGGTTGAACACCACCTCATTAATAGAATAGTGTACCCCAAACGTGTTATATTTCAACCATAAAGCAATTCTAATCTTTATTAACTCCCCAAGAGCCGTAAAATCTGGTTGAATTTCGTTGAACAAACAATCATTACGGAGCTTCCACACGGACCACATGATAGCAAAAGGAATAGAGTGCCATATCCTCCTTTCAAACCTGCTGCAACTTGTACCTAACCACCATTCCAGAAGATCTCCAACAGATCCAGGAATTACCCAAGACAAGTTCCACTAATCCAATAATTCAGACCACATTCTCCAAACCAAAGGGCAATGTAGCAGAATGTGGTTGGTAGTTTCAACATTTTCCCTGCAAAATAGACAATAAATGTTCACATTTGGATCCAAAACTCCAATTCTTTGAAGATAGGAAGCCGTTTTCACTCTATCTTTCCAGGCCAACCAACCAAAAAATTTCACTCTTGGTGGTGCTCCATTGCCCCATAACAGTTTAGTAATCCTAAGAGATGGACCTTGAGCAGACTCACTCCATCTTTTGGCAGAGGAAACAGAGAAGGACCCCGATGGGTCTGCAATCCACCAAGCTTGATCATCAATATTAACCCTTAGAGTGGGAACATCCTCCAATATCTCAACAAGCCTTTTAACTTCCTCCTCTTCCCAGGCTCTTAAAGGTCTTCTGAATGAGAATTGCCACCCTCCTACTGCATTTCTGATTTGAACAACAGACTTCAGGGAGTCATCTTTAGTTTCTGATAATTTAAAAAGCCTAGGAAAGGCAGCCTCCAATTAACCAATTACCAACCAATTGTCCCTCCAAAAGTGTGTCCTTTCACCATTACCAATTACAATTTTAAAATTAGCAGCAAAATATGAGTGTAGGTCAATATTAGACATAACAGATGATAATATATCTTGCCAAACTATGGACATAGATCTATTAATCACGACATTTGGGCTCCAACCTCCACCCACATGACCATATTTGCTTGACACTACAGACTTCCATAATGATCCATTCTCAGAACCATATCTCCACCACCATTTTAGGAGCAAACACTCATTGAGGTCCTTCATTCTGCTTACTCCCAATCCACCCTGAGCTTTTGTTTTGGTAACTTCCTTCCATCTCACCAGATGGAGTTTTTTCTTCACAGATGTACCCCCCCATAAGAAGGCAGCTTGCAGTTTTTCAATGATCTTCACCACCCCTTTTGGCATTCTGAAAAGAGATAGATAGTAGATAGGTAAATTTGATAAAACTGACTTGATGAGTGTCAGTCTACCAGCAAAAGACAACAATTTCCTTTTCCAAGATGCTAGTTTCATCTTCACCTTGTCCACTATTGGTTGCCAAGTCTTTTTTCTTCTTGGATTTGCTCCCAAAGGAAATCCCAAATACTTTAATGGTAATTTTTCCCAACCACAATTGAGTAATGATGCATAATAATGAACACTTTCATCCTCGATCCCAATCCCACATATCACACTCTTATGGAAGTTAATTTTTAATCCTGACAAAATCTCATAGCATCTTAAAATCCTTTTTATTGATAGGATCTCCTCCCTTTCAGCCTCACACAAAATTATCGTATCATCAGCAAATTGAAGATGAGAAATATTAACCTCTTGATTGCCTACCACTGCCCCTTTTATCAATCCCCTTGCTTTTGCCCTTGATAATAGGATATTAAGTCCCTCTGCCACTAATGTGAAAAGGAATGGTGAAAGTGGATCCCCTTGTCGAATCCCTTTTTCAGGAGAAAACTCCTCAGTAGGTGATCCGTTTACCAGCACTGATAATCTTGCTGTTGAAATGCAGGTTTTAATCCATTTCAACCATTTCTCACCAAATCCAAAGTTATCTATCATAGATAATAAAAATTCCCAATTGACTGAGTCATAGGCTTTTTGAAAATCAAGCTTCAAAATTAAACCCTTTTTTCTTCGATTTCCGCCATCCATCCACCACCTTATTAACAATCAGCACTCCATCTTGGATATATCTTCCCCCCAGAAAAGCAGTCTGGACTTCACTTATAATCTCAGGGAGCACCATCGTTAATCTTCTAACAAGCACTTTTGCCAAAACCTTGTAAGTTGAGTTGATGAGACTAATGGGCCTGTAGTCTGATAATTCAGAAGGGTTATCCTTTTTGGGAATGAGAACAATGAAAGTGTTATTGATGCCCTTCACCAATTTTCCATTCATGTGAAACTCATTAACAAATTGTACAAAATCTTTCCTCATGAATCTCCAACATTTTTGGATACAAGTCATGTTGAATCCATCCGGCCCAGGAGCTTTATTTCCTTCACAATCTTTTACAGCTAGCCAGATTTCATCCTCAGAGAAAGCAGCCTCCAGCACTTCTTCAACCTTCACCTTACTGATGGTTTTAAACTGTCCTGAAAGTTTTGGCCTGTTAACCCAATTTTCAGAGAACAAGCTAGAAAAGTGCCTAAATACTTCCTGTTTAATTGCAATTGGTTCTTCAATTTTGACACCATTCACTTGAACTGAATCAAGTAAGTTTCTACTTCTCCTCTTGTTGGCACAAATGTGAAAAAATCTGGTATTCTTGTCCCCCATCTGAGCCCACTCCAATCTGGATTTCTGCAACCATAGAGAATCTTTCCTTTTTCTTAATTTCCATACCAGGCCTTTAGCTTCACTCCTGTTAGTATTTTCAGATTCAGATAATTCCCTTTTTCTGCTTCCAAATCAAATCCATGCAAAACCTCTTCAGCTTGTTTCAACTGATGATCAATATTTCCAAAGACCTCTTGATTCCACACCTTCAATTTCTGTTTCAATGCTGTGAATTTTAGCCTTAGAGTGTAACCAGCCCATCCCTCCTCACAGACCCCAGACCACGCTGCTGCTGCTATTTGTTTAAAATTAGAATGAAGAGTCCATGCATTTATAAACCTGAATGGTTTTGGCCCCCAATCCCTGACATCTTCTCTTACTACTAAGGGGCAATGATCAGAAACCACCCTAGGTAAACCCCATAATTTGAAATTGAATTTTTCAAGCCATTCTGGCTCAAACAAGAATCTGTCTATCCTGCTCCAACGAACCCCTGCTTGAGTATTACTCCAAGTATAGCATCTTCCTTGCATAGGAATATCAACCAGCTCTAATTTCTCAATAAATTTGTTGAAATCAGCCATACCCCTATTCCTCCTAGAACAACCTTTTCTTTCCCCAATCTCCCTTATCTCATTAAAATCTCCCCCCATACACCAAGGATTAGAGAATGAGGATTTAAGTCTAATAGTTGTCTTCCATACCTTCCTTCTATTAATAACATCATTCGGGGCATGTATATTGATAATGACACAATTGAAAAAAATACTTGGACGTACCTGAAAGAAGAATAAGATTTTTGGTGCAGCAACAATCTTCCAAGGAAAAAGCTTCAGGATTCCACACAGATAGCAGTCCCCCAGCACTACCTTCAGCATCCACCAACATAAACTCCATCAAGTCCCATGGCCAAATTGATCGAACCATCCTCTCATCTAAGCTACTTCTTTTAGTTTCTTGCACTAATAGAATATCCACCCTTTTATCTCTCACCCAATCTTTAATTCTTCTCCTTTTTTCAGGTCCTCCCAGACCTCTAATGTTCCAAGACATAATAATCATTAAAACTTAATAGTACTCTCGCTCACCTTCAAGCTAACTATTAAGCTTGAAAATCGCCAACTCTACTGATGGCCCTCTAAAGATCCTGTTTTTCGAGTTCCATAATTTTGATAATTGATTCTTCCTCTTTATCTCCATAGTTGATGCCCAAATCTTTACCGATCTGCACAGTTACCTGAGCTTCTCTCCTCATCTGTTTTCTATTGCTTGATCTACTTTTTTGGGACATAGATACTGCAGTTGTAGCTGCCACTGCTCTGAAAATGGCCCCTCTTTGAAATCTGCTTCCAGCTGGTAAACAGAAATGCTTCTTTTTTCCACCCTCACTGATCTTTCTCGCAAGACTCCTCTTTTTTCTTGTATCTCCCACTTCAGACACGATCTTTCTTGATTCAGGAAGGGATGGGTTCCCACTGTGATTATCCTCAACCAAATGGGCTTGGGCTGAATTACTAATTTCATTAGTTAATGGCCCACGACCACTTGTAGCCTCATGGGCCATTCCAAGAACCACTTCCACACTGATGCTAGGCCTAATTCCTTCAGACCCACTCAAACTTTTAGCAAATCCAGCCGTTTGAATAACTCCATCTGCACCATTCATATCATCTTTTACTGCTGACCTGGGAGATTGTTCCTCAAGCACGCTCGTTCCTTCCCCAAGCAGACCACCAGCTTTTGTATTTCCCAAACTGATGTCGGTCTCTTTTACGATCGATTCCCAATCCTCTCCCTCTTCGGCAACCACCTCTTTTCTTTGATACACACAGATTTGCTACTGTGTGTATCCTTGACACTGTTGCTAGTTTCTTTTATCATTGGTGAAATATCATCATCATCTAAATCTTTGATTCCAACCTTGCCTGAACCCATAATGCCACTTCCATTGGATTCAAGTGATACACCATTATGTTTTAAACCTTTGCATTTGTAACAGAATAATTCCGAACAAGATGATAAATCCAAATTTTCGCAGACTCTAACTGGGTATGTAGCACCCTTGTGTAGACACCCCATTTTTGACCGACCTTAAGACTCAGACGTCACCGATTGAGCGCTTGGTGATGTTGCATATTGTGCTCGTTCAGAAGTCTTAGAGTCTCAGCCGCGAGCCCTGCCTCCGGACTTCCGAACCCTTTCTGCACTTTGCCTCGGTTTGCGAACTAGGCTCAGTTTTCTCTGTTTCTCTTCCCGAAGGGAGGAAGAGGTCTAGTAGATCATCTCTCAGTGGCCGTAGGCTACGTTTCGTGGTCGTAGGCCATTTTTCCAATTTTGGAGCCCGGTTCCCAAATTTCGGAGCCGTCAGGCCGTGTGCCTCGGTTCGGGACCGGCTAACCATCTCCGATTGCCCCGGTTTTTGGCATGCATCCTATTTACTGCCTTTCGAGGGACACTGGGGTCCGAGAGACCAACTTCGTGGTCGAACACCACTCCCGGTGCCTAACAGCCCACTTTCGGGGCCCCGAACTGCGTGTTTCGGCTCCCGAACCTTCATTCTACATTTTTGGGCTCCGACCCAAACTTGAGATAGTCATATTTTGAGGTCCTTTTCATGTTTGATTAAGGACCTCTTACTGTTTGACATCTCCATCTGTCACTTGCCTTTTTACCTCTTTTTGGGCCTTTTTGCACGGTATTTTAGGCGTACTTGTGGGCTGCGTTGGACTTGGGCGTAAACTACAAAGTGTCTTATTTTGAGCCCCTCTTCAACTTTGTTGAAGGACTCTCGGCCATTTGAAACCCGTAGCTACCACTTTCCCTTTTGGCCATTTTTGGCGGGAAACTTGATATGTTTTCCCTCCCTTTTTTCCCTCCATTTTCCCCCTCATTTTGTCTATATAACAGCAGCCCCAGCTGTGATTTTTAGGGTTAGAAAATCTGATTTGGGAGCTCCTCCATACAATCTCTCTCTCTATATTTAAAACACCAAAATCATCCAAGTTTCTACACCCCCCCTTTATCACCACCTAGCACCACCACCACTACACCATTTCCAGCAGCAAGGAGGGTCTTCCAGTAGCTAAAAGGCACCATTTTCAGTCTTAGAAGCAGCCAAGGTCTTGGTCTACAAGGGTAAGCACTCATTTCCCCTTTTGAGCTCCATTCTTGTACCATTTTTCTATCCTCTTTGCTTGTGGTTTTGAGCTCCGACCCCTACTGAAAGGGGGACTCTTTTGAGCCATTCTTCATGTTTGTTTAAGGGCTCAACCCTGTTTGAGCCCTCCCTAGTGCACTTGCTTCAATACTCCTTGATATGCCACATTTTTGCATGGAATTTCTGACCTGCGTGTGATCTGTTTTTGAGCATAATGTAAACTGTAAGTAGGCTCATTTTGAGCCCTTCTTCAACATTGAAGAAGGGCTCAACCCTGTTTGGCCTCTCTATCATGCACTTGTTTCATAATCTCTCATATTTACCGTAAAATTGCATGATTTGTTTAGCCTCTGTGTGATCTGTTTCGGAGCATGTCATGAACTGTGAATGGGCTTATTTTGGGTCCCTCTACAACATTGTAGAAGGGATCAACTTTGTTGGGGGTCTCCATGTTATACTTGTCATTATATCCCTCCTTGACCCCCATTCTTACATGCTTTGTTAAGCCTATCTAGCTTCTGTTTTCGGCCATGATCAGGTCTGGAAAGAGTCATATTTTGGCCTTCTTGTCATATTTTGTTAAGGGTCCAAGGCTGTTTGATGAATGTTTGGCATATCTCATGTTATAACCCTTTGTTGGCTTCAATCTTGCATCACATTTTTGCCATATTTATATGCTGATTTGAGGGTTGTCATAAACTGTAAATGTGCATTTTTTTAGTCCCTCTTCAGTATTGTAGAAGGGAATTTTTCAGTTTGGGATTTTCATATACCACTTGTTTCAATACCCCTCTCTTGACCCCCATTTTTGCATGCCATTGTTGCCCTATCTATGCTTACTATTTGGCCATGTTTTGTACTGTAAAAATGCTATTTTTGGGGCTGCCTTGCTACTGTTTTGCATGTCATGTACCAATTTTGCATGTTTAGTATAGCCGTAGGCCATTTCGGGCGCTTAATATCGCATTTCGGGACCATTCCGTGCATTTGGTGTCATTTCACATCATTTCGGGGCTGTTTTCCCCCTCATTTAGCTGCTGAAATTTCATTTGCATGTTTGCATATCATTTCCTGTGTCATTTCATGCCTTAGGGCCATTGCCTCGGTTTGTGTGCCCATGTGCACGCACTTCAAGGCACTTCATTTTTTTATCCGATGGCCTCTTATGTGAGTGTGGCTGAGACCCGCTTATGTTAGTGTAAGTCCATGTTGCATTGTATATGCCATTTTAGTCTCATTGCATTGCGTATGCCATGTCTTCGGTTCGCGTGCATACGTGCACGCATTCCGAGCGTCCCATTTTCACCTCATGGCCGCTGATTTTGGCATGCTTGCGAGTTATCCATGTTAGTTTAAGTCCATCATTGCATTGCACGTTCATATGTCATGTTTCATGCCTTGCCATGCTTTGATAGAGTGGCATTCGTGCCTTAGGATCGGTCCTCGGTTTGCGTGCATATGTGCACGCGTTTCGGGAATCTCTTTTTCCTCTAATGGCCTCCTTGTATTGGTGTAAGCCCATCTTGCATTGTGTATGCCATGTTCAATGCGTTGTGCATGTTATGTTGTTAGCATCGTGTATGCCACGTAGTTGCATCGCATGTTTGCGTACTTAGCCGCCATGCCTAGGTTGCATTTCATTGAACATGCATCCCTTGCCTCTTGACTAATCATGATAGGGGTTGGGGCCCTTTGATTTGTTTTGTGCATTGCATTCCATTTGATATCAAAGTTGCTAACTTGGCTTTTGGGCCATCATGCATTGAAATGTGTGATTGATGGCCCGGGGGTCGAGGGCCATACTCCCTTGAGTCCATTACATGATAGGGAGTGTGTCCATGCATACATTTGCCTAGAAATTCTATACCTTGCACTGCTGGTCTGCTGTTGCTGTCAAAACTGTCTTCTGCAGGAATTTTGTGCCGACCGGCAGTATAGAGTGCCGACCGGCAATGTATTTAGTGCCGATAGCTTCATTTCCAGCCGGTGGACTTTATACACGGCCGGTGGACATTCCATCCAGCCGATGATGATTCTTAGGATGCAGGGAGCCTATTCTGGGACTTTTACAGTCTTCCAGAGAAGCAGAACAGTAAAAGCAGAGCCAACAGTGCTATGGCAGCGAGTTTCCAGGCGAAGCCAATCCGAGCATGCGTGCATCCCTCTTCCTGAGGCCTTTTACTGCTTTCAGTAGTTTAATTAATTTGTTAATTAATTAAGGGTCTGTAATAATTAATTAGCTAGGATAGTTGATTTATTATTTGGGACTGTATATTATTCTTTTGGTCCCTCCGTGTGAGGGCATATTTGTAATAAGGGTGTGTGAGTGTGTGTATGTCTTCCAACCCCCATTTCTTTCTCCCTTTTATTTACCTGCTTATGATGGTAGATTAGGGCATATTTAATTTAGCATACCTTATGCAATGCATGCGTGCATCCATGCATTTGTTGACATGCATCGGGCTCGGCACATCATACAAACTGCATCGTACTTTCAATTCCAAATTGAATACGTGTTATTTGTAGCATTCCATATGCCACGTTTAGGATAGCCGAGCCTGCCTAGATTACATCTTTGCATGTGTTGCATTAGACATTTCAGTATGCTTAGGTCCATGCATGGATTTCTAATAAGCTTCTGTTTTGGCTTGGAGTACTAGGTGAGCTTTTATGCTTTAGCATATCGCATGTGTGTGAATGTTGCCATAATAGCATGCTTACCATGAGGCTAAGTGCTTATGTGATATAACTGCATGAATGCCTGTGGATGGAGGTTGAATTACCTAAATTGGGACAACACATTAAAACTGTGAGTTTTAAAGCCCACTAGATAGTGGCAAAACCGTCTTTTCTAAAAGCCCGCTTGAGAGTGGCAAAACCTGCATTTTAGCCTACTTGTGAGTAGCAAATCATTTTCAAAACAAACATGTGGTGTTTTGTTCCAACTTAGGCGATTTGGTCTATACTTGTTTGCTGTGCGCATAATATAGTAATTCTAGGCTAATAACCGGAATAAGAACGCATAAAGTTTTCAAAAACGGATATCACGGTTAGTAGAGGCCGGTCTTCGGACCGGGCGAAAGGGGGTGCTCATAGCTGACCTTCCCCGATCGTACCCAAGCTCCCGAGCCAAGACCACTTTGGTGATGACGGACATGTGGCCTTCGGCACCGAGTCAGGGTTTCCTAAATTTCCCATTTTAAAATATTTAGGTGGCGACTCTGTAATCTGGCAAAGCAGTCCATGTTTGGCACTACTTTTTCAAAAATCTGTTTTTCTTCAAAACGATTTGCCGGATTTGGACTCTTTGGTTCAGATTTAGAACCGCGACACAAATCGAGTCCGAACTGTAGCCGAGGTCCCCCGCGGACGTGCTACACCTTGCATTTCAAAACAATCACTTTGTTAATAATCTCCATACATCTTGTAAGGATTCTTATCTTACCACAATGAAGCGATTCACCATTGAGAGTAGCATCGTCAAGTTGGATTACTTCTCCCCAAACTGCTCCGATGTCACTAAAAGTGTTTGTATTCCACAAATTAAATGGAACACCAAAGCAACATAACCAAACACATCTTTCTTGTTGAATTTGAATTCCTGGCTGCCATTCCGTCATGGTTTCGCACCATTCAAAAATCCAGTCCTTTAAATTGGTTTTGGCCTCCTTCATCTCTTGCACATTTTTGAAAGATAGCACTGCTAATCTTCCCCCCCTGCCTTTACTTGTACATCCTTCCAATCTCCCTTTTGGATTTCCAACCTGAAAGCTTCAAATGAAAACAAGGATTTAAGTTTGATAATCAAACTTTCATGAAGCCAACCATTCCTTGTTTCCTCAGCTTGAATAATCACTTCGTTTCTCCTTAGCTCCTCCCCATTTTTCACTATGTCAGCAAATGATGTCCCCGCTACAGAGGACTGTAAGGGAAAACCTTTGTTCAGCGTTCTACCTTCAATGGGTATCATGACTGACTTCCCTTTTATTTCCTTCCTCTGACTCTCCTTTTGATTTCCTTTTGCAAAGTCTGCTTTTTTAACCTTCAGTTCTTTGTTCTCCATCCAGATTCCATTCGCTTTTTGTACCGCCGTATTTGCAGAAACTCGGCATCCATATCTAACAAATCCGAATCTAGATCCTGTTAGTTTCCTTCTCTTCATTGGTATGAAAACATCCTTGATTATCCCGAACTTTGTGAACAGCCGAAAGAGACCCTTTGGATTCATGGACTCTGGTAAGTTATCCACAAATATGGTGAAAATCTCTTCTTCATTACCTCCATTGACCAGTCTACCCCTCTGTTTTCTGAATACAGGACTCCATCCTCCTTTCTCCCTCTCCATGTGTGTATATGCAGGTTTCCGACACTAGGAACTTGAAGTTTACCTTGGTGCAAATAGCTCTTTTATTGGGATCAGCTTGCTTTGATGGAACCATCAGATTTGCAGTTACTTGACAGTTATACCAAGTATCGGGAGAAGCAACGTCTTGTTCAATTTCTTATGGCCCTTCGTGATCAATTTGAGCCACTTTGGAGAGCTATTCTACATTGGTCTCCCTTGCCTTCTGTGAATGGGGCTATACGTAAGCTTATTGCGGAAGAAACTCGGTTTAAGATGGCTCATGGTGCTCCTGCTTCCCAGTCAATTTTTGCCACTCCTCCGCTCTTGCCCACTCCACTGTATCCTTTATTTCAGGTTACTGGTAAGACCAAGCCTCGAGTTTCCATGGATGAATGCAACTTCTGTCATCAGAAAGGCCATTGGAAACATGCTTGTCCTAAACTTTTGCAGCCCAAGGGTCGTTCATCTGGTCCACCATCTTCTAAGCCGACATCTTTTGGATTTCACTCATTCGCCGCATTTTCTGCACCAGTTTCTGAGAATGATCCGTCTTCCAATATGCAGTCTATGTTTGAGCAGTTCAAGTCTTTCATGGTGGCCAATCCAAATTTTTCGTCTCAGGCCTCTGCTATGACTACCACTTAGTTAGGTTTGTCTAGTTCATTCTCTTCAGGTAATATCCACACTTCGTGGATTTTTGATTCTAGTTGTTCACATCATATGACCCTTGTTGCATCTCTCCTTAGTAATTGTGTCTCTCCTTCTTCTTCTATCACTATTGCTACTGTTAATGGTTCTTCTATGTCGATACACTCTATTGGTTCCATTTTTTCTTTCCATTTGTCTCTTTCTCCTGTATTTTATATGCCTCACCTCTCACCCAGTCTTATTTCTATTAGTCAATCATCTGATTCCGATTTTGATGTTGTTTTCTCTTCTTCTCATTGTGTTGTGCAGGATCGGGTATCCAAAAGGCAGATTGGGATCGGGTGTAGAGTTGGAGAACTATATATCTTGGACAACTTACATGTTCTTCTAGAAGCATCTTCTGCTGCATTGTCTTCTTTTTGTTTAGACAATAAGTCTTCTTTATTTTATATTTGGCATTCTAGGTTAGGTCATCTGTCGATTGATCGTTTGAGGATGTTAGTTCGGTCTGGACGTTTAGGCAATTTTCCCATTCATAATATTTCTGAGTGTCGTGGTTGTAATTTGGCTAAAATGTCTGCTCTTCCTTTTAATAAAACTAGTTCTATTTCATTTTCTCCTTTTCAATTGGTTCATACTGATGTTTGGGGACCTTTCCCTATAGTTACCAAGGGTGGTTCGCAATATTATGTGTCTTTTGTGGATGATTACAGTTGATTTACTTGGGTTTATTTGATGAGTAGAAAATCTGATTTTTACAAAATATATTTTAATTTTCACTCCATGATTCGCACTCAGTTTTCCACTACCATTAAAGTTCTCCGTTCTGATTTGGGGGGTGAGTATTACTTGTTTGAATTTGAGGAGTGTTTAGTTACTCATGACACTATTCATCAATCTTCATGTTTTGACACTCCAGTACAAAATAGTCGAGCTGAGTGCAAACATCGTCATCTCCTTGATATAGCTCGTTCTTTGTTACTCTAGTCTTTTGTCCCTTCTGTTTTCTGGGGAGAAACTGTGCTTACTGCTGTATATCTTCTCAATCGGATGCCTACTCCTCTTCTCTCAGGCTCATATCCGTATGAGCGTCTTTTTGGTGTTACTCCTAATTATTCTCTTCTTCGTATTTTCGGTTCTGCATGCTTTGTGCTCCTTAACAGGCGCGCTCTAACTTTAGTTCTTGTTGTGTCCTATGTGTCTTTTCAGGGTATGACATTAATTAGAAAGGTTATCAGTGCTATGATCCTGCCACCAAAAAGCTAGATGTGTCTAGGCATGTCACATTTTTAGAAAAACTACCCTACTGCACTATACTTTTCACCTCTGTCCCTATTACCAAGGATGAATTGGTTCACGTTGACCCATTTCCTCCTGATGTTTCTCCTGATGAGTTTGTTTCTGATCTTGAGGTCTTTACTTTGCCTCTTACTAGCACTTCTGATATCTCACCAGCTACTTCCTCTCCAGCTCCCGCTTCCCTTGCTCCTCTTCTTGTTTATTAGCGCCGCAAAGTACTTTCGAGCTCGCTTGTCTCTAGCTCTATTGTCTCTCCAGCTGTTTCTTTGGATCCCGCTCCTCTTGCACATTGTTTTCCACAGCGAGACCGTCATTCTGCAAACTGGTATGGTTTTGGTAATACATGTTTTTCCCTTTCCTATCAGTCTTTTCTTTCTTGTCTTCATACATATTTTGAGCTCAGGTCCTACAAGAAAGCTTGTCATGATCCCAATTGGATTGCTACCATGAATGACGAGTTAACTGCTTTGGCAAATACTTAGACTTGGGATTTGGTTCTATTACTTGCTGACAAGAATGTTGTAGGTTGTAAATGGGTCTATAAGGTCAAAACCCTTTCTGATGGGTCTTTGGAACGGTACAAAGCTCGTTTGGTTGCCCAGAGTTTTTCTCAAGAGTTTGGGATTGATTACGATGAGACTTTTGCCCCTGTTGCCAAGATGATTACTGTTCGCACTCTTATCTTTGTTGCCGCTGCTCATCACTGGCCTTTGTTTTAACTAGATGTCAAAAATGCTTTTCTAAATGGGCATCTTGCTGAAGAAGTGTATATGCGCCCTCCATCGGGTCTCTCTCACCCTCCTGGTGTTGTTTGTCGTCTTCGCCGTGCTTTATATGGTCTCAAGCAGTCTCCTTGTGTTTGGTATGAGCGATTTCACTCTGTTGCACTTCAGCTTGGTTTTTGCCCTAGTCATCATGATTGTGCTCTCTTTGTTCCGTGCACTTCTATTGGCCTTGTTCTCTTTCTCCTATATGTGGATGATATGATCATCACTGGCTCTGATTATAGTATTATTGAGGAGGTTAAGCATCAGTTGTTTCAGGAGTTTGAGATGAAGGATTTGGGGTCTCTTCGGTATTTTCTTGGTATTAAGGTTGCTACTTCTCTTACTGGATATCTTCTCTCTTAGACTAAATATACCTGAGATATTTTTTTTCGTGCTAATCTCACTGATGACAAAATTGTTGACACTCCTCTTGAGTTGCATGTTAAGTTTTCTGCTTTTGATGGCGTTTCTCTTGAGGATCCCACTTTGTATCGCGAGTTGGTTGGGTGCCTTGTTTATCTCACCGTTACTCGTTCGGATATCTCCTATGCTGTGCACATTCTCAGTCAGTTTGTTTCTGCTCCTCGTTTCACACACTGGGCTGGCTTACTTCGTACTTTGCGCTACCTTCGTGGCACTTTGTTGCAATGTTTGCTGTTATCTGCCTCTTCAGACTTGACTCTTCGTGCCTATGCTGACGCTGATTGGGCAGGTGACATCGCTGATCGCAAAATCCACTTCTGGTCTTTGTGTTTTCTTTGGCGATTCTCTTATATCCTGAAAGAGTAAGAAACAGTCTGTTGTTGCTCGTTCCACCGCTGAAGCTGAGTATCGTGCCGTGGCTTATGTTACTTCCGAGATTGTTTGGCTTCGGTGGCTTCTTTTTGATATCGGTGTTTCTCTTTCTAATCCGACTCCGTTGTATTGTGATAATCAGAGTGTTGTCCAGATTGTCCATAATTTCGTCTTTCATGAGCGGACTAAGCATGTTGAAATAGATTGTCACTTTGTTTGACAGCATCTTTAGGCTGGCACTATTACTCTCCCTTTTGTTCCTTCATCTCTTCAGTCGGCGAATTTTTTTACGAAGACTCACACTGTTACTCGTTTTCCTTTTTTTCTTGGCAAACTTTCGATACTTTCTGCGTTCGCATCCTCAGTTTGAGGGGGGGTGTGAATTATTGTAGTTTATGTTATTCATTAAGGGTAGTTTACTAATTTAGGTTATTAGGGCTTCATTCTGTTTAGTCTATATATTTGTACTCAGCCTTTTGGTTAATTGATTGAATAAGATACATATTCGTTTTCTTTGTTTTCATAGCTTCCTCACCGTCTCTTCTTCCTCTGTGGTAGTGACGACACCATGAAGGCTTAGATCCTTATCATGTTCCAGATGCTCATAAATCCATTGTGGAAAGTATTTATTCAATTTTCTGGACCACTCCAACTTTCTGATCTCTTGCTCCAGTCATTTCAAGAACCATCATTCCATAGCTATAGACATCAGAATTATGAGGGACTTGGCCAAAGGTTCTAGAAAACACTTCCGGAGCAATATATTCAACAGTCCCTCTTGCACCGAACATTGATATGATACTTCGTTTCGTTTGACATAGTTGAGCAAGACCAAAATCTGATATTTTAGGGCGGAGGTTTTCATCGAGGAGAATGTTGTGAGGCTTTATATCGAAATGCACAATCCTTGTGCTACAACCTCGATGTAATTACTCTAGCCCTCTTGCAATGCCTACTGCAATTTGGTACAATGTACTCCATTCCAAGCGAAAATTAGTATTCACAGATTCATCATTGCAAATGAACTTGTCCAATGATCCGTTGGCCATAAATTCGTAAATTAGAGCTCTTCTTTTAGTCTCAAAACAGAAGCCCAAAAGATTAACTACATTGATATGGGAAGTTCTACTGATGCTAGCAACTTCATTAATAAATTCTTGTCCATTTCCCTCGGTTTGGCTTAGGACCTTCACTGCCACAAGACGGCCATCAGATAGCTTTCCTTTGTATACAGAACCATACCCTTTCCCTGACCTAGTTTATCTTTGAATGAGTTGGTTATTTTTTTAAGATCTGAATACCTGTATCGCTTTGGAGCAAGAGATCCATAATTCCTTATAAATGCTTCAACATTTCGATCATCCACTCATTCCTTCTTCGAGAAAGCCACTGCATTAGCTGATGATGTGAACCGTCTTTTAAGGCAGAAGATTATTGTGATTAAGCATGTTACAGCTACAATGATTGAGAATGCTGCATGTATAAAATAAATCATAGAAGTGGTGAGTTTTGTGATTGGGAAATAATAATATCAATCAATTCTTCTCTCTAATGGGGCTGAAGGTTGAACAGAGAGCTTAAGTTCATCTAGAGATATCTTCCAACCAATTAGAGGGGCAAAGACATGATAAAATTCCAGTTTTGTTGATTGCAAATTATGAGGAGTTTGGCTTCCAATGACCGACCAAGAGTTATCTTGATTCTCATCTTACCTATGGTTAATTTGATCCCCAGATTAAAACGATTGGTTGATCCTACAAGATAAAGAGAAATTTAGCGGCACCTCCAGATGGACAAGAGAGAATGGTGTTATATAATTAGCCCTCAATGATGCTATATAATAAAAAAAGTACGTCTTTGATGTATTATAATGTTCAAGGAAGATTATGATAACACACACTGCCACAACATCAGGAAACATGGTGATATAAATTGAATATTGCAAGTTGATCTTACTTTCTTAGGGAGCTGTTTATCTGATTTTACGGAGTTAAGTTTTCCAACATGCTTTTCTCTTTTTAGCTTTATGCTATGTTTGGATTTTGAATTTATCAAGAGAAATGAAAATGCTCCACTACACACACATTCTCTCCACAAATCCATATTCAATCATGGCCTTAAGGTTGTATTTTGATCTTAGATTTAAGTGGCGATTTGTGGAAGGAAAGGGAAATTGATGGAAAAAGTGACAAAAATTTACGGAGTAGCAATTTCCCCTCTCCTTTTCCTTTTTCTTCAAAACTAGCTACTCAAATTTAAAATCTAAACTCTGCCTCAGAGTTTTAAAATGGAATTTGGACATTCTCTATGATTAAATGGCAGGATTTTCCAGCAACAAGTGGAAGATGCAACCTTCAAACCCAAGTCAGATGTGCTCTTATATTTCATGAGTCATTTGGTAATGCATCATGGTAGGATGACAAATACCATCTCTCACCCAGAATTTTAAGTTATGACCAAAGTTCGATAACATGAAAACCAGATCTTTTGCAATTTGGACTCTATATGGAAACTTTGAAATTAGTTTGAGCTCCCTCTAAAATAAGATCAGACCAGAACAAAGGCAACCAAAGATCTAGGGATCCTGGATTTTCTAAAACCAACAATTAATCTTACAACTAAACAAAAAATAGTAACAAGATTAGAGGGGCTCGTACCGGTTCTGCTTTGAGTTGTGTTGCAGGTAAATGCATAAGGTTTATCCGAGCAATAACAAGCAAACAACCCAGAACTAGTGTTGGATCCACACTTTCCTCCTGACCCGATGCATTGGTCACAGATACTATTATTAGCATCCCACTGCAACTCAACACCACTGTCAAGAACTTGTGTCACATTTACTGAAGTTGAATTACTTGTTAAAGATGTAGCAAAAGCCGCCGCTTCTGTTTGATCAACCTGAACACTGACAACCTTGTGACAAGACATAACGGTGGTCATGTTCGAGGCGGTTATCAAACTCGGAAAACCTATTGTGTTGGTCGTGCCATCAACGCTACAATCAAACTGGCCAGGAATGGTTGTAGCATTAAGTGTCTGGCAACCGTAGTAGAGCATAAGGTCTTTTTCAATTATTTTCCCAGAATTCCTCTCTAACGACCTTGGGAATTTGTGTTGAATCATTGATTGTAAGGACTCGATATGGTCTTGTTTGTATTGTGATCAGTGGTGCATCGCCTGTGCAGTTTGGGCTGAAGCTCGGGTGGCCACAGTAATTTGGAAATGCAACCATACAAATGCCGGGTTTTTGTCTCGGTGCAAGGTATTTTTATAGAAACGATTTTTTCAAAGGAATAAAAAAATAAAAATAAAAATAAAAAGCAAATTATCGAAAAATTGCAGGGCAGCCAATGCAAACTCATTAAAGTCTTTTATGGTTTCTTTTCTTTGTTATTGGAATGTTGATGGACAGAGACTTCCGTCTCAAAATATTTTCTTTTTTCATTTTTCACTATCTCAAAATATTAGCTTCTTTTAAAAATCAAGAATTAAAATAACATGAATTTCTTATTTGGCCATTCTTTTAAATTCATTAACACAAAAAGTATAATTATGACAATTGATATTTCTAATTTTTTTTTTTTTACTATTTTAATTTTAAATGAAATGGTAATTTTGAAAAGTTAATATTTTTGAAATGTAATAATTGTACAACTAAAAAAAAGTTAAATTTCCAAAAAGAACCAAGATTTTGAGAGGGAGGTATAACTAAGAATATTTGTTTCCGGTTTTACATATTTTGACACATTTTTACTGGTTTTTACCATTTAAATTTAGATTACTTATTATTTTTTTGGTTTTAACAAGTAATTAGACTAATTAATTAAGTGTTTTCCTTTGTGAATTAGGATTTCTCTCATCATAAATGGTTATCCCATGGATTTGAGACTATTTATCTATTAGAACGATATCTAGTTTGGCATGATAATTATGTTGGATCACTAATATCCTTGGAACTTAGTAGGCTCAATTTAAAATTTAATGACCAAGTAGATAATTTGTTAATAGTTTAGGAGTAGAAAGTGAAATTAATCCCTTTTTGAATAGAAAATGTTGCTTTTAATAGATAATTAAGTTGGAGATGCTGTTAAACTGTTAACATCAAAGACTTTTTAGGCTTGTTTAATAAGCTGTGAACCCTTTCTTCTCATTGCTCATCTGAGACTTTTCAGGCTTGTAAAACTCCGAATAAATTTTTCTAGCTTGTGGGCCATCTAAACTGTTTCTACAACTTCAACATCAAAATTTGAAGCAACCATCTTTGAATCTCACTTGAAATTCTTGAGAAGTTTATAAGTACATAATAGATTAGCAAGTAAAAACAACAAGTGCATGAGATTACTGGTAAAGCAAAGTCTTAAGGAAATGTAAGATGTACGCAGTTATCTTATTTTTAAAGAGGCTATTTCCGCGACTTGAATTTGTGTCATGAGGGACGCATGACAAGCCTTACGGTCAGGACATGCAACACTATCTATTAAGAAGCAAAAAACATGTAAAACAATTAAAAATAAATAAAGAAACAAAAGAAGAAAGAAGGAAAGATGTGAAGAGGGCTCTCTTGCACTCTTGCTCTGCTAAATGAAGAAGCTTCTCTCCTTTTCTTCCCCTTCTTTGTCCTCCATTGTTATTGACAATAATTAGGAGGAATCTTTCGCTGACCTTGCATATGAAAACAAGATACACTTAGGTGGAATTTGCCAAGTTTGGAGGCTTCTTGACAACATATCCACCACCTTAATAGTTGATGGCCAATCTGATGGATTGTTTTCCTCAAGAGACCATGACCTAGGCAATTTTGGCATCTGAAAGTGCTCAAGCAGTTGCCCAAGGAGCCCGGGTTGTCACCTGTAATGACCATGACTTGGAAGAGTCTCAAGCAAACTAGCCAGACCTTACAGTAGAAAACATGAGAGGGTTTGGTGAATTTTGCATACATTTAAGGCTTCCTTCTGACATTTCCTCCACCGTAGTCATTGTCCATAATGAGTTGGAAGTGTCTTGGGCTGATGGGTCAGCCCTTGTAGGAGCAAACAGGTAAGGCTTTGGAGGAATTTGCAAGGACTGAAGGCTTCCTTCCAACATCTCCACCACCTTGCTCATTGGTGGGCGGTCTGATGGACTGGTCTGAATGCACCACAACCCCACTAAGATCATCTTCCTTTCTTCTTCCTCTTTGGTAGTGACAACGTCTTGCAGTCTTAGATCCTTATCATGTTCCAGATGCTCATAAATCCAGTGTGGAAAGTAATTTTCTCTTGTTTCAACTACTTCCAATTTCTGATCTCTTGCTCCAGTCATTTCAAGAACCATCATTCCATAGCTATAGACATCGGATTTATGAGAGACTTGGCCAAAGGTTCTAGAAAACACTTCTGGAGCAATATATCCAACAGTGCCTCTTGCACCCAACATTGATATGACACTCTGTTTTGTTTGGCATAGTTTAGCAAGACCAAAATCTGAAATTTTAGGCCGGAGGTCTTCATCAAGGAGAATATTGTGAGGCTTTATATCGAAATGTACAATCCTCGTGCTACAACCTCGATGCAAGTACTCTAACCCTCGTGCAATGCCTAATGCAATTTGGTACAATATACTCCATTCCAGGCGACAGTTTGTACTCGCAGATTCATCGTTGCAAATGAACTTGTCCAACGATCCTTTGGCCATAAATTCATAAATTAGAGCTCTTCTTTTTGCTTCAAAACAAAAACCCAAAAGATTGACTATATTGACATGAGAAGTTCTACTGATGCTAGCAACTTCATTAATAAATTCTTGTCCATTTCCCTCAGTCTGGCTGAGGACCTTGACTGCCACAAGACGGCCATCAGATAGCTCTCCTTTGTATACAGAACCATACCCTCCCTGACCTAGTTTATCTTTGAATGAGTTGGTTATTTTATTAATATCTGAATACCTGTATCGCTTCGGAGCAAGAGATCTGTGATTCCTTATAAATGCTTCAACATTTTGATCATCTGCACTTTCCTTCTTCCAGAATGCCACCACATTAGCCGATGATGCGAACCGTCTTTTAAGGCAGAAGATTATTGTGATTAAGCATGTTATTGTGAATGCTGCAGATATAAGATAAAATAGAGCATAGAAGTGGTGAGTCTTGTGATTGGGAGATGATAAAATTCCAGTTTTGTTCATTGTAAATTATGAAGAGTTTGGCTTTCAATGACCAAGAGTTATCTTGATTCTCATCTTACCTACGGTTAATCTTAATCTTAATTTGCTTCCCAAATGAAAACGAGGGGTTGATCCTGCAAGATAAAAGGGAAAATTAGTGACACCTTCAGATGGACAAGACAATGGTTCTATGTAATTCCCCAAATGATTTTATATATACTTAAAATTTACATCTATGACGTAGGGTTCGTTTGGGATGTGGGTTAACTTTTTGGCTTTTTGCTTATTTTAGCCTAACACTAAAAAGCTTCGTTTGGGATGTGTTTTTTTTGGCTTTTTTGACTTTTGTGAGAGAAAAAATGTAATGATTATGAGTTGGATGTAATATTTTGTCTTATTGGGCTAAAAAATGTATTTTGTTTTTTTGTGACTAAAATAGCCAAAAAAGCCCCAAGCTTTTTCTTCCCAAACGAACCCGTAGTATAATGTTCAAGGAAGATTATCACGAGACACTGCCACAGCATCAGGAAACATTAATGCTGTTTGGTGCAGCTTATTGTAAGCTAAAAGTTAATAATCAGAAAATAGAAACCAAAAGCACCCTTTGCCTAGCTTCTAAATAATCAGCTTTTCTTAGCTTATTTAAGCTATTTGTGCCTAAAAAACTGTAAGCAGAAACTGCACCAAACAGTCTGGCACATATTCCCAAATTAAAATAAGTTATAATCACCCCTATAATCCACACCAAATACCCTAATTGTGATAGAAAGTGAATATTGCAAGTCAAGCTTACTTTCTTTGGGGGGAATAGGGATGTAAGAAAAACCAAAAAAATCGATCAAACCGATTGAACCGAATCAAACCGGCTATATTTGGTCTGTTTTTTAACAAGAATCGGTCTGTGCGGTTTTTAAATTTGATTTTTTTCGATTTTTCGGTTCGGTATCTGTTTAAGCACATTGTGCACCGATCTAAACCGAAACCGACCGCTTCAACATATATTATATTTATAATATATATATATATATATATAATCTAATAATATAATGATATTAATAAGTATAATAAATTATTATTTTGGGTTGTTTGGGATGTGCTATATAAGTGCACTTTTTGCCTTTTTGACTAAAAAAATAGAGAAAAAAAAGATGTATGTTTGGGATAACTTTTTGACTTTTTACGAAAAAATGTGTAATAAAATATTGTAGTAAAATCAAAATAACCATTCTACCCTTGTTGACTTTTTGACTTTTAGGTAGTTGAATTTAAAAGGCAAAATAATAATTTTGCCCTCTAGACTCCTCCCAAATAGTATGGATTTTTTGACTTTTTTAGTAACTTTTTGACTTTTGTAAATTATCCCAAACAAGGCCGATTATCTTTATAACATAAGTTTGTAAACTTTTATTATATATAATCTTAATTCTAACTCATTATTCTTGAAACCTTAGTATTTTAAATTTTTTTTGTTTTTATTCTTGTTAATTTAGGAATTGAAAAGTATGTATTAAATGGATGGATTGAATATGTTTAAAATGGTAGACAAATAACTAATTTAATATTTTTATATAGATTAATAATTATATTTAAAAGTGACTCAAGTTTGAAAAATAATAAACCGATTAGACCGCACCAAACCGAACTGTTTCAATCAGTTTAGTTCGGTTCGGTGTGGTTTGATAGTTTGTATAGTTGTTCAAAATAGTAAAACCGACATTATCGGTTCGGTGTAATTTTTTACCGAAATACCGACCGTACCGAACCAATTACATCCCTAGGGGAACCATTTTGTTCAAAATTATTGCTGCCTATCAGTTTTTACTGAATCAAGTTCCCCGGCATGCTGTTCTCTTGTTTCTTGGATGAAATGGAAATAAAATTAGCTTCTTTCAATTCAACTTCTTTTTGGCTTTTCCTTTTTTTCCCCATTCTCTCCACAAATTTTCTCTGCAAATCCATATCCAATCATTGGCAGTAAAAAGGCATTTGGACATTCTCTATGACTAAAATGGAGGATTTTCTATGATATGAGGCATGGAAAGCTTTGGCTATTCCCACCCAAACAACTATTTATTTAAAGCAATGAATGGAAGATGCAACCTTCAAACTCAAGTGAGATGCAAAATCTTGGTTGTGTTTGGTAGAGCTTTAAAATTATGATTTGAGAATAGAATTGTATTTTAAGTTTGTGAGTTTTAGAATTATGATTTGAACGTAAAAAATTTGTTTGGTTATGAGTTTTGAATTAAGCGATGTGACATATGATATTTGATTCAAAAATTTATAACTCATAATCAAACACACAACCCAAAATTCTATTTAAAGCTCATAAAAAATTTAAAAAAAATTTCCAAAATATTTTTTTATTTAAAATATAAAAATAATAGGCACCCAAAAAAAAAAAAATTCTCCCTCACTGTTCCGGTCAACCGGGTAGACGTGTTTTGAAATGTGGATGTGGAAATCAATTTTTGAAAACTGTAAGCAAACACCACGTGCAAACCAAGGGGTGGAATTAAAGTTCTAAAACTCTACCAAACAGAGCTCTTATTTTCCGTTCCACGAGCCATTCGGTAAAGAATAATTCTAGGATGACCAATTTTTTTTAATATATTTGCTTACCATCTCTCATCCAAATTTTTAAGTTTATGATTTTCGAAGTCTGATAACTTGGAAAACCAGATCCCTTGCAATTTGGACTCTATGGAAACCACTAAAAGAAGATCAGACCAAAGGAAATCATCTTATCTTACAACTAAAGAAAACAGATCAAGATTAGAGGGAGCTCATACCGGTTCGGCTTTGACTCGTGTTGCAGGAAATTTTATGAGATCGATGATCTTGGCAATAGCAAAGAAATGAACCAGAACTACTCGAGTTGGACCCACATGTTCCATTCGATTGAACACATTGGTCACACAGACTATTATCTGCATCCCACTTCAACCCAACACCACTGCCAATAACTTGTCTTACATTTATTGAATTGATTGCAAAAGCCACAGCTTTTATTTGATTGACTGGAACAATGACATTAGTCTGGCATGTTGAAATGTTGATGTTCGTGGAAGATGTGACACTGGTCGTCGCAAAACTTATTGTGTTGTTCGTGCCATCTGCGCTGCAATTGAGCTGACCAGGAATAGCTGTTTGACTAGCCAAAATTCTCCGGCAGCCATAGTAAAGCGTGAGGTTTTGGGAATCAGATAAATAGGTGAAATGGGTGGTATCCAAGGTGGTGTTTTGGAACTGCGTCGGGCAACTATTGTTCCAGAATTCCTCTCTAACAACTGTCAGAGTCCTTGTTGTGGTATCAATTGCAAGGACTCGGTATGCACTCTGGATTGTGATCCGCGGGGCATCACCTTGACAATCTAGCCCGAAATTCGGGTGGCCACAGTAGTCTGGCCTGTTCCCTCCCCAGAAAGGATAACTGATGTTAGGAAAGTTTGCACATTGAAACTCCTGAGTGCAGTTTGTGTATTCATTGTTGTCGGTGCATAAAAATGTTGGGATTTGGCTTAAAATTACGATCACGAGGAAAACACAAGAGCTTGGGAAGAAATAGGTATTCATTTTTCAAACATAAACACAGATTAGAGAAACAAAAGTTGGAAATGGGACAGAATAAATGCTGGGTTTTCGTCTGGGTGCAAAGATTTTTTTACAGAAGCGAATTATCGAACATTTGGAGTGCATGCAATGCAAACCCATCACCAGCCTTTTATGGTTTCTTCGTTTTGAACAGTTGAAGGAATTGACAACGCGGAACCAAGGATCAGCAACAGGTTTTTCCATGAATTGAATTGTTGGTGGAACTGTTGACTAGTCAGTCTGGTCTATTTTTCTCCATAAACACAAGGAATCATCAGAAATACTTTTCCAAACGATCAACTTTTCATTTGGCCTTTGCGCACACAAGTAGTAGCAAGTCAGTAATTACAGGGAAAATACTTCGTAGCTAAAAAAAAACTTGGCCCGAAATGGCTCAAATACCCAAAATAACGTCGTTTTTGGTTTTTTTTTTTTTCGACAGAAGAAAGAGAGAAGAGGTGTGAGAGAGAGAGAGAGAGATGAGAAAAGATAGAGAGGAGGAGGAGGAAGAGAAGAAGGAGAAGGAGAAAAAAAAGATGGAGAGAAGGAGCAGGAAGAGAAGACGGTGATGGCATAGAGAGGAGACGGTGATGGCGATGGCGGCGCCGGTGGGTGGCTCTCTCTCTTAGATATATATATAGATATATACCATATAGATCTGTGAAGTCTCTATGTGTGATGATGATGATGTGTTGGTTGTTATTGATGATGATGTGTTTTTTTTTTTGTTTTTTTTTTTTTTTTTTTTTTTGTGATTGTTGGTTGTTGTTGATGATGATGTTTTGTTGTTGTAGATGTAAATCCAGATCCACCACCACCACCACCACCGAAGTCTCTATTTTTGATTTGTGGGTTTGATTTTTGGTTTTGATTTGAATCTCTATGGGTTTGATTTGTGGGTTTGATTTTTGGTTTTGATTTTTGGATTTGAATCTCTCTACTCTATTTCTTTCCTCTCCTCTTCACGTCTTTCTTATTCTTCTTTCTTCTTTTTCTTTCTTCTTTCTTCCTTCTCTCCTCTGAGTTATGGAACCTGCGAGTTATGGAAAGGAAGAAGAAAAGTAAAAAAAAAAAACCAAAACAACGTCGTTTTGTATTTCGGGCCACTCGAGCCTCTGATTTTTCGTGCAACCTAGTGGGGTTGGTAATTATAGTGACGGCTGCAAAATATTAGTCACATTATTTATTAACTTGATTAAAATTTAAAAATAAATAAATAAATAATCAAATATATCACGAGTAATGAAGAATTTTAATATATTGATATTATTATTTAAATAAATAAATAGATATTTAGGGCTAAAAACTAGCCGAGTAATAGGTTGTTGGAGTTTGGTTTAATAACTTATTTTGTTTATATAACGAGTTTATGGAGTGTAGCCAATGCCAGTACGGCCGTCGTTTAAGGTTTGTAAGATTTTGAACTGTTGATGGAATTGAATGAAGTGGATTAATCATTCATTCTATTTTCTCCAATAAAACACACGTTTTCCATGAGCAATCAACATCATCGTCATATGAGAATTTGGAAATCCAGAAAATGAAGCTTCAAGAGCTTGATTATGACCAATATTCCATCATGTAATTAATGAGAAATTCTTTTCCACAAGATGAACTTTTTCCTTGCCCTTGTCCCCAAGTTGTAGCACTCACTGAACTTGGTTGGTGATTACTATGAAGTTAAGATGAAGAGTTTATGAAGCAGCTAGATTAACAGAATTAACGGATAGGTAGTAATTTTTGGATCAGATTATAGTTCTTTTAAAACTTTTTGTGGGAGCTTCTAAATGCAACCACAAACTTCAAGTTAGTAACTTAGCTTAACATTTTGGGTTATGTTTGTAGACCCATTTTCTACAAGTTACTTGAACCATCAGGCGGTCATCATGGTATGCACAACCATGCAAGTCACTATTTTAGGTTGACCACGAATTGATTGATGGGTGATGCTATGGTACATTTGGATGTACCATACATTAGTTATGAGGTTATGTGATTTTATTTTATAACTAATGTCATATAGATCATAACCATTATCATATTAACTCATAACTTAGTTATATTTAGTTATTCATACATATCATATTATCTCATAACTATCACATAATTAAATTATTTTAATAATTTAATTTTGAATTGGCAACTAGTGTAACCGGTTACCAAAAAAGAGGGCAAAAGAAATCAGAGGAGTCCAGGGGTCCCAAGTCAGTTGGCGTCCCTCTCTTGCTCTGGCTCTTGCTCTTGCTCTTCTCTTTTCCTCCCCCATCTTTTCTGCCATAGCCGAAGCTTCAACCATTGCAGAAGACCACCAGCTTCGTCGGCATCGATTACAAAAAGGAGGGCAAAGGAAATCAGAGGAGTCGAGAGGTCCCAAGTCAGTTGGCCTCCCTCTTTTGCTCTTGTTTTTCTCTTCTCCTCCCTCCTCTCTTCTGCCATAGCCTAAGCTTCAACCATTGCCGAAGACCACCAGCCCCGTCGGCGTCGGGGCAACCATTCTCTCAGTGTTGACATCTTCTTCATAATCTCTTACTCTCTCGACGTCAACAACTAGTTGCTTCCATTCTAATCGAATATTTCCAAGAGATATTTTCTGTAGCTCAGGTTTGTTTCTAACTCTAAACTTCATTTACATTAGGGCTTTTGATTTGAAAACCCTAACCCTTATTGAATATATGATATTAAGTTTGGTTCTCAATGAAAATTAACATATGTAGCCAATAGTTGTGCCACTTTGATTTCAAAACTCTAACTGTGAAGAATGAATATCTGATATTAATTTTTATTTTCGTAGCTTTTTCCTTTGAAAAAGTTCAAAATTTGTAATCCAATTATTAGCTCTTTCTCTATCTCTCTTTGATTCCATCTATAATCAGTAATATCATTGATCACATTCCTAAATCATCCTTTGTTTTTTTTTTTTTTTTTTTTCTGTATGTTGCTCTATTTTCTAGGAATTCATTAGCTCTTTGTTTGTTTTTTTTCTTTTTTTTCTTTTTTCATTTTAATTTTTTTTAAAAACCAATAAAATTGATAATTCTTGTATCTACACTCCCTCTATAAATAGTCAACTCTTTGGCTTGATTAACATGCATCCATAGACCATCTTCTTCAAAACTACCCAATATGAGAAACATTTTGAGACTCTCTGGTTCATCTTTCTTCTTACCATCTTTTTAGCCTTTAAATTCTCAATTGCATCTTGAAATGATTTGATGATCAAAATATGCAAAAAAGCACCCAATCCCAAACTTTGTGATTCAACATTGCAATTAGACCGTCCAAATCTATTGCAGTGACTGAGGGACTAAGGAATATTGAGATGAATTGTTCGACTCCAACGTAGTTTAGAATTTCTATGCTGATAAATGGAAGAAACTTGTGTATGTGTGCAATTCGATTAAAGATTTTTTTGGGATGTGTATATTGAATCTGTCAATTTAGTCCAACTTTTATAGAGCTCTTATCTATAATAATAAGAACACATCTAGATGGATATGTTTTTATGAAGAGGAAACTTGTGTCTTGAATATAAATGTGTATCTTGTATACAATTCAATTGCATTTTCCATTTTTCTTTTCGTAATATGTATATCTTGTATATAAATGCACATAGATGTTATTTTTCAAAATAACTACTTTCCCTTATTTGGTTGAGAAGAAAGTGGGGAGAAGGTAAAAATGAAAATATTTTATTTTAAATTTTATTATTATTATTATTATTATTTTGTTTAAACTTCTGTCCAAAGCTGCATAAATGAAATTAAGTTTTTCTGGGAAAGGATGAGGGGAAAATATTTTAAAATTATCTTCCCATCTTTCTTTTCTTTTCTTTTCTTTTTAACTTTAACCCATGGTCAGCACTAGTAACAGAGGATCTGAATTCAGCAGCTCACTGCTCAGCTCAACCAACTTACAATCATTTAATTCAAATGGGTTGAATAAAAGTTGGGTATCATGATGTTTACTAAGAGTTTGACAATTAAAGGTCTTTTTCATCACATTTATAGAATTAGTTTCATAGCGATGTATGTGAGTTCTAATCTTCATGGTTAAAGATTAATTTACTTGGTTTATTGCTATATTTTAAGCTTTGTTTTATAATATTTTCCATTGGTTTTTGTTCACTATTTGATGAGAGAATAATCTATAAAGATGATTCAAAAGAAAGGCTTTTACAGACTCCATAACGTATAAGAGATTTACAAAAAAATATCATGAGACCCAAAACCAATCATTTATTTTGAGTAACAGATGCAGATTAAATTCTTGGTGCAAATGGTAATATTCGTTTGGTTTATCCGTTTCTTTGTACTACCAACTGAATATTTGCTATTGAAGCTTGCAATTGATGTAATGCTACAAGTCATTGTGTTATTTATATGACTCTTAATATAGGTGTTGTTTATTTTGGAATGAGTAATATTTACATTGTTACCTACTAAGTTTTCAGTTAATTAGTGATGTAGCTATCTATACTAAATCTAGTATTTTACACTCTACAGTCATTGGCATAGCATGTGAACACAATTAATACTTACTTTTTTGATCTATTTAGCTTCTATCTATTCTTTCTTAAACAGTTCACATTGTGGCACCAAGTATATTATTTGGCAATATTCTTTATGTTAAAGTTGTTTGCAACTGTAAATTTATTAACTGTTGTTGTTTATTGCTTTTCCTACAAGAGCATGAAGATACTTGAAACAGAGTAATGCTTTTAAAAAATTATTATACTTCTGTTTTTGGGGTCTTTCATTTATTCGGATATTCAAGCCCCGTCAAAGATGTAAGGACTTAAATCTACGGTTGAAATCTTATACTACAATGTACTGTAAATGTGATTGTAAACTACTGTTGACTCTAATCTCCATTGTCAATTTATGCAATTTAGTTGAATTTGAACTCTTAAACTTAGAATTTAATTTTCTTTCCCTCTTTAGGAGAATCTAGTTAGCCATGTGATTATCTAAGATAAGACTCCAACCATATGATCCAGTTAGCCATGCCATTTTGTTGGAATGGTACCTAAAAGTGGAACTTGTAGAGCTCATGTACAAACTCAACAAAATCATAAGGATATGTAATGCAAAAGCTTTTAAAAAAAAATGAGAAATAAACAAAAACCTTTAATGAGCACAGGCCAAGACATAGAAGGTAAGTTAAATTTAGTACAATAACAATGATAAACACAAACAAATTAATAAAGAAAATATAAAAAATAAAAATTCATCTGGATTGAAATAGAGTGATAATAGGATAACCCCCAACATTCATGACAAATAACACATCTCACCGCATATCGAACTAGCAAATCCACCCATCCTGATTTTCCATTAAATAATAAAAAAAAATACCAAAATTACTTGATTCCAGAAAAACCTATTTTCATTCAAAACCCTCAAACTTCAAAGACACTAAATTGTTAATTTACTTTTTCTTTTTTTTCTTTTTTCTCCCTTTTTCTTTGTTGTTTATTGTTTTTTATACAAGAGCATGAAGATACATGAAACAGATAAATGCCTTTAAAAAATTATTGTTCTTCTATTTTTGGGGTCTTTGATTTATTGATTCATTCCAAACTAGAGTTTATATGGGTTTATGTGTGGTATGTATGGTCATGCTACTACACCCTTTTTAGGATGTGTACCATGTGCAAATTATAACATTTGGCCTAATTTCCAAAGGATTTACACTCTAACATGTATCCTAATTAATATGCTATATACTTCTTAGAGTTCTATAACCCCTCATGTGTAATTGTAATTATTTCACATTTTTCCATCAGTAATGGTGCCCTTTCATATATACTATTTTCCCACCACCTCATTAACTCTTTTACAAATAACAACTTCATTTTGGAATTTATAAAATTTTGGCATGTTCTTTTATGTCTTTTAATTTTTTCCCCTCTCTCTTAGTTTTGTGTTTTGGTTGAAATGCTTCATTCCTTATTTTTGGCAGGTAAAAGGAGAGCCCAATACCTCTTACATCTGAGCTTATATTTGATCGACGGAGTACACTACAGCTAATGATGTTTGGTTTGCTGGTTATGTTGTTGCTGAACTACTTCTTGGACAGGTACATATTTTGTCCTACAAGGTCCTCTAAGCTTCAATATATTTAAATTACATGGTATGCCTGATGGCCAAATTAAAAGGCAAAATATTTATGATATAACTTGTACAGTCACACCCTCATTCATCACAGTTTTTGTATTAAAAAAAAATTGAGATTAAAGGTTTAAGGTCCCAGTTAAAAATTGTGACCTTTATCCAATTTTGTAGTAGTGCTCATATATTAGTATTATTTATTATAAATTTAAAGTATCAATGATAGAATAAATGTAAATAATAAAATCAAATAATAAGCATAGCATTAATATAAAGAAAGCTCTATTCATAGCCCAAGATTCAATTGTGAGTGGCGGTGGGTTATAGCGGTAAGCAAGGGTCCTAAATTAGTGCATCAAATCTTTAGTTAGTGTATGGATATTATTGAATATAATAGTATCAAATCATTCTCCCATCTCCTAATTTCTTGTATTTTGTATTCTACAAAACAAATTGTCTCCCTAAACATTTAGAGTTTTCAAGTGCTTTATGTGGTTTAGGCCATCCCCAAACCCATGCAGAGAATAAAAAAATTAGCAAGATAAAATGTGGGAAAGTGAACCACAACATAGCTAAAACCAAAGCAAGTAAAACCAGTTAATAAAGATATTCAACCTTTTGACTGTACACCTAAATTGAGACTTGAAGCAGCAAAGGAGCTATACATAACCACGGCATCGTTTTTTATTATCAATTCGCATGGTTCCAAAATATTTGGCTCCTTTTTGCGAGAAAAAAATTTCCTTACCAAATTACAAATTTCGTCTAAAGAAATTAACTTCTTTAGTCTATTTATTACAGTAATGTGACCTAAGTTGCTGGGGTATCATTTTTTTGTTTATGATTAGAATTTTTTTTTAGTGTTTTTCCTTTTTACATTGGAAACATAGTCTAAGTATTTGTTAACTACATTGTTATTAAACAAATCCATTCTTATGTGCATTTCGTGCATTTGATGAATGTACTGTAACCTTTAAGATTTTTGTTTGTTTGTTTTTTTCCTAATCGAAGATATTATAAGTTTATTTTTCTGTCTTTCTTCACAAGGAATTCTGATTGAAGCCTGATGGATAAACCGATTGATCCTCCAAAGCGCCCGATCACTCCATTCATTTTTTTTTTTTTTTGGTATTTCATTAATATCTATTTGTATGTAGTTATATATTTTCCATTATACAAATTCTTATATTCATTTTCATATGTTGTAGCCAAGAACAATCAATGGAGTTAAAAAAAACCCAAATTAAAGTAGATGTGAAGGTAACTGCAGCGTATTATTGTTGTTTGTAGTATTCATCTTGTATTTGTTAGCTTGTATGTAATTGTTCATATGATTTTATGCATGCAAAGTAGGATATTGGACACAAATGGAATCAACTTCCCGAAGAAGAAAAAAATAAGTACATACAAATGGGAACGCTGTAATCAGAATGATATGCCCAATTAAAAACTATGGTCCAACAGAAGCCTTCAAAAGTAAAAATTCAAACCCAGATTTAGCTTACATCGATTTGTAAGACTATTAGAAGGCTAGACAAAGCACAACAACAAGTAGTGACTGATATGGGGTTTCATGGCATCCTAAGCCTTAGGTGCACGCATATAGATCATGACTTGTGCCATTGGTTAGTTCAGAACTTTGATCCTTCAACTTGTTCATTGAACGTCCACGGTCTTCGAATGCTTCTCACCGTAGAAGATGTTCATGAGTTGATGGGATTACTTTCCAATGGTCTACCTGTGAAGTTAACAGAGTTCGCAGATGAAATTACAAACCTATGTGATGAACTTGCGGTGAAGAATAAATTTGTTCCATTCACATCTCTAAAATCTTATTTGATTGAAACAAAAGATGATGGAACTAAATTTAAAAGGAAATTTGTCTTATACATCATAGAAACACTCTTGTGCCCCACCACAAAGGCAAGCATACACCAATCATTCATTCAAATGGTTAAGAATGTTGAGTCCATTAGTCAATTCAATTGGGCAAAGCACACAATTAATTTCCTTGTTGACTGCATTGATATTGCCAAGGTGAAAAAGCAGTCTGATGTGTGTGGCTGTTTGCTTCTTCTAATGGTACCTCCCCTTGATGTGTAGTTATTTCATCTATTGATTTTTATTGCATATTGTCTAACACACATTAAGATGACTCTTTTTTCTTTTTTCTTTCCATGTAGTTATTTTACTTGGAATGATTTGGTCGCAAAAGGGAGTTAGTGGCTACTTCCAACCCTATCCCTCGCTTGTCCTATTGGGGTAATTCAAAAATTAAGCAGGGTTTGACTCGAATTAAAGTTTTGGGAGGATATTTAAATGTTGAGGTAAATGTTTACAACACATGACTTTTTATAATTGTAACTCAATTTACATTGAACCTGTGACATTAACAAGTTATTGTATATGTGTGAATAGATGGTTTTGCCTAACATTGTTGAAAAGTCGCATGCACCAACTCTTAGCCAGGGAAGAATTGACAACGATGATGACTCCCGATTGGCCAAAGTTGAGAAGTAAGTCATTGAAATTCATTCCTTTTGGTCCAAGGCTGTTAGCACCTACTACTTGAAGGCTGCAAGCTTGGCATTGGTAACACCTTGCGCCAATGTCCAGCCAAGGTAATGGCATGATGGTGGCATGCCTAAACAGCAAGGTGGAAAGTTGGCAAAGTGCTGAGGGAGCAGCACACAACCCTTGGCCAAAGTATGGGCAGCAGTTGCACAAATGCAAGGCATTAACATGACCCGAATGTGGGCTACAACATACTTAGGGGTTCAAAGCAATCAGTGGGCAAAACTTGGTTTGAGGGCCAAGACAACCAAATTCGTGGCTGACTTGATGAGGCAAACAACACAGCAGTTATTAGCAGTTATGCTTGTCTGTTGGCAGCAGTTACCCATGTTGGGCAAAGACAAGGCAAGCCTGGACATCAGGAACCAAGGCTGAAAGATAGCAGCAGTTAATAGCAGTTATATCCTAGAAATGTTCCTAAGTCCCTAGGTAGTTGGGGGTGCCAACTGCCATGCCACTTGGCATGCTTTCCTTGTAATGCTGGTTGTAAGTTTGTAACTAATTGTAAGCCTATTTAAGGCATAGCCATGGAACTCGAAAATTAACTAAGTGTTTTGTAAGAGTTTCCATAGGCCTCCTTTGTATTGTTGGTGCAATTAATAAAGGTTGGGAATTTTCCTGTAATCTCTTGCTACATACTCTCTTACTTATTATAACACTTTGTGTGTGTGTGTATTCATAATTGGCTGAGACTAAGTGTCCAACTTAGTGCCATTATAGGCTGGAAATTTGAAACAAAAATTGACCCTGTAACAATTGGTATCAAAGCAATTGTGATCAAGAATCTGTTTCTTTTTGCTTTGACCCTCGGTCTTGTGATCAAGAATCTGTTTCTCTAAGTATGCTATTTTTGTCCCTGCTCCTCATGATTGTCCCGCTGATATTGCTGCTGATTTATTTTATAAGTATGTTGTAAAATACTTTGGTTTGCCTGAGGACATAATAAGCAACAGGGATACCCTGTTTACGAGAAGGTTTTGGACTGTGCTCTTTAATTTGCTGGGTTCCGAATTAAAGTTCTCCACAGCAAATCACCCTCAGACGGATGGCCAGACCGAGAGGATGAATGGATTGCTGGAGGAGTATCTCCGACATTATGTGACCGCAAGTCAAAAGAACTGGGTCGAATTGTTGGACAGCGCACAGTTTTGCTACAATCTGCATAGATCATCCGCAACTGGGATGAGTCCGTTTGAATTGGCCACGGGGCAACAACCCTTAACTCCTCACGAAGTGGCTAAAACAGGCTCTGGTGGTAGATGTCCAGCAGCATACCGCTTTGCAAGAACCAAACAAGAATTGCTGGAAGAAGCACAAGACAGTTTGGCCAAAGCAAGCAAACGAATGAAGAAGTATGCTGATAAAGGGCGAAGACCGTTAGAGTTCAAAGTGGGTGACAAAGTGCTACTGAAGCTTACTCCACAAATTTGGAAGAAAATAAGCAGTAAGACAGTGCACCGAGGCTTAATTCCAAAATATGATGGCCCTTTGAAGTCTTAAAACGTGTGGGCAATGTTGTGTACAGGCTAGTGTTGCCTGATCGGTTGAAAATCCACCCTACTTGCCATGTTAGTTTCTTGAAACCTTTTCATGAGGATCAAACAAATTTGACAAGGAAACAAGCTCAAAGAGCACCCCCGGTGATCAGAAAACAATTTGACAAAGAGGTAGAACAAATTCTTGATCACAAGACCGAGGGTTAAAGCAAAAAGAATCGAAGGACCCATTACTTAGTAAAATGGAAGGGTTCCCTAGAATCTGATGCAAGTTGGGAAAAGGATGTAACATTGTGGCAATTTGAAAAACAAGTCCAAGAGTACTTGAAGACCCTACCAACGAGGACGTTGGCTTCTTCTGGTGGGGGTGGTTTGTTAGCACCTTCTACTTGAAGGCTACAAGCTTGGCATTGGAAACACCTTGCGCCAATGTCCAGCCAAGGCAATGACATGATGGTGGCATGCCTAAACAGCAAGGTTGTAAAGTTGGCAAAGTGCTGAGGCAGCAGCACACAACCCTTGGCCAAAGTATGGGCAGCAGTTGCACAAATGCAAGGCATTAACATGACCCGAATGTGGGCTGCAACATACTTGGGGGTTCAAAGCAATCAGTGGGCAAAACTTGGTCTGGGGGCCAAGACAACCAAATTCGTGGCTAACTTGATTAGGCAAACAACACAGCAGTTATTAGAAAGTTATGTTTGTCTGTTGGCAGCAGTTACCCATGTTGGGCAAAGACAAGGCAAGCCTGGACATCAAGAACCAAGGCTGAAAGATAGTAGCAGTTAATAACAATTATGTCCTAGAAATGTTCCTAAGTCCCTAGGCAGTTGGAGGTGTCAACTGCCATGCCACTTAGCATGCTTTCCTTGTAATGTTGGTTGTAAGTTTGTGTAATAACCCCGACCTCCGATGAATGCTAATTCATGAGTGATTAGGCCTAACAGTAATTTAGATGGAATCTGAGATTAATTTGCATATGTATTGCATTATTTATGTGTTTCTATCTGTTCGGTATAAAATGATCTGTTCAGGATACGACCTTAAACTGCGAATTGAAAGCCTTATCGGCGCCCGATTTCGAAATTGATTAGTGTTATGTACTAGTTAGAATTTATGTGATTTTATGGCATGTTTAATTGAAATGTGATTTGGTATGATTAAATTAGATTAAATAATGCTAAAACACATTAGTTGCTTTATTATCATTTTGCCACTTAGTGGCCTATCTCTACAACATTACTTGAGGCTTGTTTGGAGCCTTTGATACAACATTTTCCTCAGCCCATTTCCTTGACAAACCGACTAAGAGAGAGGGAGATAGAGAGATTGAGTTCAACTTGGAGATTTTGCTTGGAAATTAAAGGAATTGAAGGTTAATTGCATAATTGGGCTTCTAGGCTTGAAATTGAGGAACCCAGGTAAGAAATTCAACCTTTGCTTTATGAATTGAAGTTGTGTCTTGCATGGTCCATGTTAATTTTGAGCCTAGAGTTAAGGAGTAGTTTAAACATGTTGAACTTAAGCTTAATTCATGCATGCATGCACATATTCTTGGATTTTGGAGTTGTTCTTCATGAATTTCCACTTGCATGTCCACATTTTTGTTATAATCCATGAATTCATCCTATTCTTGAGCTTAATCTTACATTTGGTCATGTTTTAGAGCATTGGAAATCATTAGAACACTTGCATGTTATGTGTTCATCATGTTCTTGAAGTTTTATTTGAAATTGTGTTTAATTGATTCACCCTTGGGCTTTAATTTTACAAATTGAGCTTTGAAACGTGTTGTACTATGAGTTTTCAAGAGTTTTCCAAAAAATTAGCCCAAGAGGATCGAATTTGGTGCATTAAAACTTGGTTTTGAGCTTGAAGGTTCAATATGGAATTTCTAGAATTTGGACTCACGCTCGAGCGGGGAAAGTGGCGCTCGAGCGTGGAATTCGACCATCCAGTACTTTGCACTGTTTTACAGTCCGCTCGAGCGGGGTAATTCATGCTCGAGCGGGGACCTGAGTCACACGCTCGAGCGGGGGTCGAGCGCCCGTCGAGCGTGATTTTCACCCATCCAGTACTTTTGTCATGTTTTGCAGACCGCTCGAGCGGGAAAGTTTACGCTCGAGCGGAGACTTTTGTTTGCATGTCCGCTCGAGCGGGGAAACCCACGCTCGAGCGGGACCCCTGTTTTCTGAAAATTATGAAAAATATTTTCGAAAGCATTTTTGCATCCTCATTCCATCCTAGGCATTCCTAGGCCATGTTTAAGACTCCACAATGAGACTAATAGATAAACACACACTAAGAATAACGAAGTGCATTACGTCTAACTCGAGCGTGTGTTTCAAGTGGGTAATTGTATGCGTGTTCGTGTAGGTCACGCACCTCAGGACAAGTGAAGAGCCATTTGACCATCTAGTGAGCCGACCAATTGTTGTGAGTAATAACTCTGTAAAGTTATGTTTAACTTTAATTATTTTCCAATGACATGAAATGATAAGTTCTGAAATGCTATGTTTGAATGAATGAATGATAGTCTAAGTTTTCCTTGAAATGTAAACGTGGTATTCCTAGCCGAGGCCCTCGCCCAGGGGACACAATACTGAGGCACATGGTCATGAGGCCCTCGCCCGGGGGAAAGAATACCGTGGCACAGGCCCTCGCCCGGGGGAAACAATACCGTGGCACAGATATGTTACCCGGTATCGGAGGTTCCACTATGGGACTTACTATGCTTGACCAACATGATATGTTATGTTAAGGGAAATGTACCACACATGATTCGAATATGGATATGACTGCGATTCTTTTCTGATACGAATATGCCTATGTTTCCAGTCTGATAAGAGATTGATTTTCTGATTTCTGTATTCTACATGGTCATCATTCATTAGACCCCTTTACACTGTTATTATTCACTGGGCTTTAGCTCACTCTTTATATTATGTATGTAAGTGAGCAAGTGCGAGACCAGGCCCGGGGTTGATGGCCGTACCCCAGTTTTGTCAGCCAACCGTTACGCCTCCCGAGGGGGTTCCAGTTGAAGTCAATTGCCATGGCTGTTTTTGTAGTTATGCTAGTCTCCGTCTGTTTGTAAAGTCAGGATCTGGGAACTACAGTCTGTAAATAATATTGTAAATATTGGTGTCCCTTGACTAGCATGCTTATGAATATAAATAAATTTGATTTACTCTATCTCATGTACGTCATCACAGCTCATTGGACTTTGGTTATTTTGTCTAGTTGCTTCCGCAGCCCCTTAATACTTGCTAATCTGCTAAGAGGCCTTTGGTAATCTGAGGATTACTGGCCGGTTACGACGCTAAACCTATAGAGGCGGGTTTGGGTCGTGACAGTTTGTAACTGATTGTAAGCCTATTTAAGGCATAGCCATGGAACTCGAAAATTAACTAAGTGTTTTGTAAGAGTTTCCATAGTCCTCCTTTGTATTGTTGGTGCAATTAATAAAGGTTGGGAATTTTCCTGTAATCTCTTGCTGCCTACTCTCTTACTTGTTATAACACTTTGCATGTGTGTATTCATAATTGGCTGAGACTAAGTGTCCAACTTAGTGCCATTACAGGCTGGAAATTTGAAACAAAAATTGACCCTGTAACAAAGGCCATTATGAAACAAGGCAAGATGAGGAAGAGAAACGTCTGACCAAAGTGGAGAATCAAGTTGGAAAAATTCTTGAGTTGTTAGAACAACGCATGCCAGTTGATGGAGAACATGTTAAAACACCACCAAGCAAACTACTTGTGGAGCAGTGACTGGTCAAAGTGGAGAACCAAGTTGATCAAATTCTTGAGTTGTTAGAACGACACATGCCATTTGATGGCGGACATGTTAAAATACCACCAAGCAAACTACATGAGGAGCATCGAATTGACATTGAAATTGTTGATCTCAATGTTAGTGGTATCGAAAAGGTTGCAGCCAATTTCCCGAAGTTTGTAGATAAGGATGGGATAAGGAATATGAATGACAAAGAACCAATGGAAACTTCGCATTTGAGAATAACAAATTCAATCCTCACACCACCAAATGCAAAGGTAGTTACAAAGAAATGAGCCAAATTGGTTGGTGGGAAAGCGTTAAATAATGAATGACTTTCTATTCCACAAAATGGGCTATCACGCGCGAAAAAAAGCGATACAAAGGCAGTTGAAGTGAATGCTATAACAATGTCATCATCATGTACTGTTGTTCGTGGTCCTTAAACTCGAGGGACCCAGAATTGTAAAGCCAGTCAGTGGTTGCATACACCTTTTGTGAAATTCAATGTAATGATGAAAAGACTGCAGTTGAAGCCATCGTCAAACAACAACGTTGACAATAATATTCATAACAATCTCGATCAAGTAAACTAAATGATTGTGTCTCAAAAACATATTTGATTTGTGTGTAACAAATAGTGTTTGTTTCTTACTTTTCTTTTACTTGTATCAGCTATTTGATAATTTACTTGATCAACTTGGGGTAATGGTCCTAAAACCCCAAAGGTTTGGAACTAACTATTCTAGTATCTTTTGTATATGTGGTTATTTTGCGCTAACTCCATCTTCATGAACATACGCTAACCAAGATTGATTTGTTTTATGGACTATTCTTCTCAATACTTTTACAAGTCATCTGTGCCTTTGCTAGACCCATTAAATGACTATGACAGTCTCGTTCTACGATATGCATTTGATGAGGCTCTTCCAGAAGGGTACAATTTGACTACATTTAACTTGTTATGTATAAAGTATTATACCTTCTAACTCACATAGTTATCCATGTGCAAGGGAATATCTTGTGAGGATGAAACTCCACTTCGTGGAAGAAAAATCTGCAACTTGCAAGGAATTGTGGTCATTGAAACCATATCAATGGATATCTTCATGTGTAAGACTTTTCTTCTTCTCCTATTTTATTTGCTACCATCCCATCATCCAAGTTACTTTACTTTGCCTACTCATAAATTTCATATATTTTGCACTGCAGGTTATAAATCTCATTGTTGTGAAGTTGACAGATAAACAAAGGAAAAAGTTTCCAAATAAGGATCACATGGTTTGGTACTTTCCAACCCATGTATCGGTAAGTATTAGCCATACCTAAAGACTCTGCTCATATAGGTACAAGTTATTTATATGTTGAAATTGAATATGTAGCAAAAGATTTTGTGTCAACCTTCTGATGATACAATGAAAGACATAGTAGAAGATTATTTTGGAATTTACAAATACACTGGCTCCCTTCATGCTTGTAAGGAGGTAACATGATAAAATACTACTATTACCCAATTTCCAAATTTACCATGCACAATAACATTTGATCCATGTTATTTACTTATTTATTTTTTGCATGTACATTCAACGTTATATTTTTAGATTTACATGCTCTTCAACCATGGGGAAAACCACTGGTTGTGCTTAAATGTAAACATGGAAATACGTATCTATTCGACTCCAGCAGATGTATTGACACTGATGAGGATTGAGAAAATGAAGCTAGATTATTGGTAATAGAATAACCATTATGATCCAATTGTACCCTCTTTTTTGTTTCTTGATCTATGTACCTTACTACCTACCACCAACAATTACAATCATTGCATAAGCTGCTTCAATATGCGCATGGAGAAGATTATGTTCAAGACGTTAGTTTGTTTGCATTTCAATGGTTGGAAGACATGCCACACCAAGACAACAGGTAATACACTACATTGTCGTTCTTAATTTTTAAATAAGCATTAATGTTGTAATCTCTAAGTGCGTTGACTCTATTGTTACAACTAAACTCATTCCTATAGCTACGATTGTGGTCTTTTTGTCATCAAATATATGTAAGGGAAACCTTTTCCTTTGGGTGTAATCAAGGTACACTTTTGTTTATACCCAACTATCCACTTATCAGTATCTTATGTTTTATGATGACTAATTTTGTAATGTGTGATGTTTTTACGTACTCACTTCTTTTGGAACGTAGTTTGACTATTTGCATAGGGCTCACTTGTTACTTGATCTTGTGATTTACAAGCATAATTCAACTGCTATTGTTAGTGATATCAGACAATATAAAGCTGGTGATGTTCTATTCTTTTTTATTTTTCATGAGTTCGTATAATCAATGAGGCTATTGCATTTCTTAAACTAGTGAACTTTGAGTTTATAACGCAACCTTTGTTATAAAATTATATTCTAAAGTGTGCTATCTTGTGTAGCAATCAGAGTTAGGGGTGAATTGAAAAGGAAGTACAAGCTATACGACTTTCGTGATCTTGAAAGAAGGGAAGATAGTGGATAAGGTTATGGGAGCGAACAAAGATGAGTTGTTACCATTGCCAAGAACGTCAATGCCGCCTAATTAATACTATTATGTTTCGATTTTTGCTTTTCAAGGTGTCTGTGGACCTTTGTCATATGATACATATTGATTTGGCTTCGCTTCATAATGGAAACATACTACTATTCATGTCTAGGTCTATCAACCTACTTCATTATTTGGATGATATTTTGCAATTATTAATTATGTTGCTGACTTTTTATTAGAGGCAAAAGATTGTGATTGATTGATTAAGGTTTTTTTTTATTCCAAAAATATTCTATATAAAGTATAGTAATCCATAATATATATAAAAAGTTTAGAAAAGAATTCTTAGGGTAAAGCTTTTTGCTTTCCGTTTTGTTAGACATTATTGTTTTTGATGATTGTTTCTATTTTTGTTTGAATTCTGTTTCTATGCTAATCATGCCATTTTTGAGTTAACAATGTGGCTTAAAGAAGTACTAAAATAGTGCACCAAAACAGCAAAATTAAAAGAGAACAGCAGCATCAAAGCAGCAAGCAAAAGCGGTCGGCCCACAAAGGGGTCGTTGACTGCCCGGTCATCCGGCCGGACGTCCTAGCAGATGACCGCCGGCAACATTTTGCTCGCTCCGGCCATCACACCAACAATATTTCCTAATCTCTTCACTTAACTGATATAACTATCTGACATATTAACTTTCATTATACTGTGATAGTTAAAATCCATTGCCAATCTATCTTAATCATTAACTGTTACTCATCTATCTATCATCAATTAATTATTTGTTGTACTAGTTTGTTATTGGAGTATTTTATTTTGTTTGGTTCTGGTTTTCAGAAAATTCTAATTTTTTATTTTCCATATTTTAATGTTTTTAATGAATTTTTTTAATATTTTAAGCAATTTTTTTTAAAATTTTTTTGACATACCTAACATAAATACACTTAAAAAGTATAATATTTGTGAAAAAAAACTTTAAAAATACACTAAATACCAAACAATACAAAAAAAAAAACGTTAAAGAAGTACATTTTTTTTGTATTTTTGTGTATTTATTAATTTTTTAAAAAATATTTTACTATTTAGATACATCTAAGTAAAGTGTATCTAAAAAAGTAAAAAAATTGCTTACAATTTAAAAAATATTCACAAAAACAAAAAACTCAATTTTCAGAAAACTGAAACCAAAATTAATTTTTATTTATAGAAATCCAATTCACCCCCCTTCTTGATTGCCTTTTGGGTAACACCTTTCCCTCTACTATGTACCTCACTTGTTCTCTATCATAATTTAGTTTCATTCTCTTAATTTCATAACGATATTTTGAGTCCGTTAACTTCTTATCTATTGTGTAATAAATTTTTGTTTCCTCTCTAGATGAGGCACACATTCTTTAAATTTTTGTATTTTTATGAAATTTTCTAGAGCACGAATACTCTTATAATATTTTAGCGACCATGTTGTCACCGTTGCAATAAAAAAATGCTAACCTATATTGTCATGTACACACACACACACACACATATCTATATATATATATATATATATTCATTCAAATATTATATACAATACGTGTAAAGAGACGTTTCCAAAAATTCTAACATTCATGCATTATTTTCCATCTCTTTCCTTAACAAAATTCTTTCTTAGAGGAAAAAAAATTGTGCATACAAAATATAAAATTCCATACAACAAAACAAATATCCATCAACCATCGTTTAAGATTATTTATACAAGTACTAACAGATTTAAGTCCTCAAAAAATTTTAAAAAAAAGAAAAAATCTTAGTTGAGCTCCTAATATCACCCGCTCGATCATATCAACTATTCCCTACAGCAACACTTGTAAAAACAAATTATATTGTGATTAAGGTTTGTTCACTTGAAATCCACGATTCAAATCATAGCAAATTGAATTTTGATATATTGGTCATTACACACTCTTTGTCATTTTGTGTTCGTAATTTATTTATTTTCATAATCAAGTTGTAAACATCATAATTATTTATGACATCTAAATGTTCTAGCTCAAATCTATCTTAGTATATCAAGAAATTAGAATTAAGCAGCCACACATAAAATTTGCAAAGAAAATGTAAGCAAAATGAACATAAAATGAACTGAAAAGATGCCATAAAAGTAATCACCTGGTAGCACATCTCCATCACCTTCGAAACTGTATTGTTGGGGAGACGAATAGAAGAGTGAGGGGGCAGAAAATATGCTACATAGTGAACACTGATTTTGGACAACTTGTGCATCGCAACTACACAAGTCATTAACATCCTTGCTCAACTGCATTGGAGACGTATCCGCATCAGTGACAAAAAGTCGTCTCTTCACAGGGTGGGTCTTACATAGCCTCATATTATTCCTTCTAGGACGCGGTGTAAAAAGGGTGGGAGTACCAATTAGATCATAGTCATCATCATATTCCTCAAATGAATTGCTACCCACTTGTCCTGTTTTATGATCGTTTTGGGGGCAAGTTCTCCTTGTGTGGTCGATGACCCAACATTTTCAAGTAAATCACCAATCATTAAGGAGAACAAAAATGCCAATACTACCTCACAATAACAAAATTAAGGTGCAAAGCACAATATAATATATACCCGCAACACTGGCATCTCCTTGGCTTTCGAGGTTTAGCCATGTAGAATCCCCCAGTATTCCCCTTCGTGTTCACTACTTTCAGATTCCCAACCCGAAATGGCTGCAGTGAACTTTTTCCTTCATCAACATTAGTTTCCTTGGCTATGCAAAGCTGCTTCATTCGACATGTCATAGTGAAAAATGCATTCCTAGTCTCTTTAAACCCTTCAGACGTTTGTGAGGCATAGTAACATATTTCAGTAAAAGAAGAGCAAAGTACCCCAAAATGTGTCTCTTGTGTGAGAGTGCTAGAGAATTGGGCTTGGCAATGTTGTTCACCAACCTTTCTTGCCTGCTTTGTCCAACGATGTATCACACAACTTGGGGGAATTTTAGTCATGTATTTGCATTTCATCACAAAAATCATGTGGCTGCAAGGAAGTCTAAAGAACTCAAACTTTTTGCAACTACATTCATTATGCTAGTTGCGGGATGGTATGATACTTTCCATGTGGAACCAAATTCAGTGTACTTTGAAAATTTGTATATGCAATGATCGAACTCCTTTTTCCTTCCATCAAAAATCAACAATGCTTCCTCAATTATTTCATTACGGAACATTAAGAAAAAACGTCTAGTGAAGATGATTGCTACATGTTTCTCTAGAGGCCGAAGTGCCATGGTAAGACAAGGATCACTGTTGTCAGTTTTTGCCTCGGCATCCGCTTCTTTGTTCCGCAACCGATAAAGGGCCATGTCAAAACATCTAACAAATTTGAATAGTTTTAGTTTTTGTTTGAGGCGCTCATAGAAAAAAGCATGCATACCCTCACAACGCGGATTGCTCTTCATCTTCGCAAAAAAATGACCACGCAAATATGACTGAGCCCACATACCTTTGTTATTGTAGGTGTTTGATACCCACTTGTTATTTTGAAGGCCATATTTTCTGACCATCTCACTCCAAGCTTCCTCAAATATACCCTCATTCGCATCAAGATCCATGAGATGCTTGAAATGTCCCTCGAATCCATCGACTCGAACATTTCGCTTTTCATTTTTGTGCATATGCCAATTACATAGACGATGCTTGGTGTAACACCTCCAAAATTATACAATAAATACAACCCATAAGCAGAAAGATAATAGAAATAATATGCTTTCATTCATTAAAGTTCGTATACAAAAGATAACACATGCGATATACATTCACAAACCGTTCATCCTGAATCTACAACATGTGTTACAATGATAAGAGAACTGAAAGCTAAACAGGTAATCATATGCCCTATAGGCTTACATCTTTCCAAGTCATTGCTTGGTTACAACAAAATGAGCCCAGCTCAATATAGTTAAAGCCCTTAGCTATACAAAAGAATACACAAAAGAAAGAAGCTCTTGTTCCCAAATATCCCTCCAAACTATTGCCTTAGTGGAGGCATATCACCAACACTTGAAAATGATTTGTCCCAAATAGGGTGAGCCAAAGCCCAGTAGGAATAATCTAACACAATATATGAGATTTAACAAAGATATAAGTACAATGTGCATATATAATGCCTGTGACAAAACATTCACATTTTTTTTATAATCATAAAGTACCAAGTTCATATCTTATTCCATTTTCCTTCAATTCATTTCAATTCATGAGCCAATTTCATTATCTTATTCCATTTTCCTTCAATTCATTTCAATTTATGAGCCAATTTCATTATCTTTTAACAACCCAACTGAGACTACAATTTAGTGGTTATCTAATCAACACAATTACTACACAAACACTTCAATCTACCATTTTACGAAAATTTCGTCCGCGGGATCAGCACCTATGTATACGCACGGTTTCAGGACTTTCACCCAAGACACTCTGGCTAACTTAATTTCAATGGAGTCCATCTCCTATCTCCTCCAAAACATGGAGTACATCCCCTTTCTCCTTCCAAACATCATATATATACAATGTATTTAAAACATAGTCATATTCAATGACAACCAGTAATAGATTAGTTTTAATTCACTTAATCCTCATGTAATTTCTACAACAATCATAGTTTTTCTCCACCGATAGCCCAATACAGTTATTTCTAAACAAATATTGAATCTCAAGACAGATAATTTATTCAAAATTTCCAAAGGCGTGAGTGTAGCTCGGCTTTTTCGCGCCCCCTTTTCGGAAGTCAAAATAAGCCCTACAGTTCAGACTCCGGTGGTTCTAAATCTGATCTCACAAGTGCAATGTAAAACAGATAATCACCAAAGAGTCCAAATCCGACAAATCTTTTTGGAAAATCTATTTTGAGTCAAATTGACAAATATGGACTACTTTGCCAGATACAGAGTCGCCACCTAAATATTTTTTGGAGAAATTTAGAAAACCCATGACTCGTGCCAAAGGCCACGTGTCTGTCATCACCAAGATTGTCTCGGCTTGGGAACTTAGGTACGAGGGGGGAAGGTCATGAATGAATTGAGCAACCCCGCTCGCCCGATCAAAGATCGGCTTCTACTAATCATGATATCAATCTTATTTACGTAGACACCCCATTTTTGACAATCCTCAAGAGTTGGACGTCATCATTTGTGCACTCGGTGATTGTGATTGTTTGTGTTCGTTTTGAGCGCCTGAAGTCCTTGGCGGAACGCCTTGTCTTTGAGCCTTTAAACCTTGCAATTTTGTGCATGTTTTTAGGGCAAGAGCTTGTTGTCTCTTGCCTGGAGAGGAAGGGGACCTGTCAGCCGGCCCTGGGACCTGTCGGCCATGGATTGTTCCTGTCGGCCACTAGTGGTGGCCGACGGCCATTGGTCTCATTTTCCAGATATTTGTTTGCCAGCTGTGCCAGTTGTTGCTCACTGAGCTGCATCTTCATACACGTGTATGGTAGGATGTATACAAGCTCAAACCTTGATTTTCTATATATAGGGGGTGTCCTCCCCCATTTTGGAGGGTTAGACATTTTTGGACCAAAAATTTCTCTCTCTCTAGCTTTCTCTTTCTCACTTGATATTTTGTGCTTTGTAGTTAGTTTTCTCTACACTTTTGCACATCAACCCTTAACCAAACTTGACCACCATTGAGTTGAGGTCCCTTGGAGTTGTGTTTGAGCTTTGAAGGGGGGTTTGAGCTTGAATTTGTAGCTGAATTGTGCTTTGCTTCAAAGTTATAGAACTTACCTCACTTACGCTTATTGTGCATACTTGCTTTGCCATCTTTTTCAACTGTTTTAAGGCTGTTTTTGAAGTGTAAAAAACTTTGTTTTTTAGGCATAAAAGTGTTAGTTTGAGCCTTTGTGAGTTAACGGGTTGTCTCCCCTTTTGCTCCTTAGCTTGTAAAGCTTTTTGTGCTATTTTCCATCACCTTCAAAACAACTTTTTTTGGGCCTTTTAACCACTGAAATTCAGAGGTTTTTCAGTAACAAAAACCATCTTTTGAGGTCTAAAATTGGAGGGGTTAGCCTCCCCTCCTTGTTGTCTTGCTTGCATGCCTAGTTGCCTTACATGTTAGCATGTTTTTACAACCTAATTTAGCTTTGGTCCAGCATGTTTTTGCTATTGTTTTGACTTGTTTTAGCTCTGTTTTGGGCTGGTTAGGTCCTTTGAGCCTTGTATGGCATGGTTGTAGTGTTAATTCCTTCATTAGCTTGGTGTTTCAATGCTTTGATCATAATTTTTTTGATTGAAATCATGTTTTAGTGTTTTTACACTCCATTTCAGCACTGAAATCTCTGCAATCTTCCTCTATTCTTCATTTTTTCATTTGCTTTGAAAGTGGTTTTAAACCACTTGTTTGCTTAAGTGTGAAATTGAGACATTCATGCTTAATGATTTAATCCCTTCGGGGATTCATTATCAACGGCATGAGGTTTGTTTCATGCCCAAGACACTTGAGGTTTAAGCCCACTTTCCATTAGAGGACACTCACTTTTGGACTAATCAATTAAAGAATGGATTGGTAATCTAAAATGAGCAAGTAAAAGAGGCAAGATGAACATCTTTTGTGTTGCATTGTATGTGCTCGGATCAGACGTTAATTCGAACACAAGGAAAATGAGACATTTCATACTTGAAGTGATGAAATGTGCCACTTTCCTTGGTCACCGTCACCCTTGATCATGCATGATAGGGTGGTGGTTGTTTTAGTCTTGTTTGTGCATTCATTAAGCTTGTGCATGCTTGGTTCCTTAGCCATCATGCATGGAACATGCTTGGTTGATGGTTTGAGGGCCAAGAGCTACACCCCCTTGAGCTTGTGTGATGATAAGAAGGGTAGCAGTACATACACTCCATGAGAATACACTGCTTTGCCTCTGTTTACTCTCTGTTGCAGCAAAAAAAAAAGTTCAGGGCAGGGGTAACCGATCAGCCATCAATGAAGAAAGTTACTCAGTGTGTTCCTGAGGTGGAGCAGAGGTGTTTTCAAAGTTGGTGCAATTTTCAGTGATCAAAAATGTGCAAACAGAGGCTGCAATGGCAAGCCGGTGGCATTTTCGAGTAGAGAAGCAGAGCATGCATGCATCTCTCACCCCTTGAGGCCATTTACTTGTTTTGCTTAATTAGTTAGTTGTAGCTAATTCATTCATACAAGTGTTATAACTATTTAGTTAATTAATTTGTCTTGTAATTAATTAGCTTAATTCGGTTTGTAATAATTAGTTAACTAGAATAGCTAATTAGTTTTGAGTTTTGTAATAGTTAGCTTAATCAGTTTAGCTAGCTAGTTCATTCGGACCCTCCTTTGCGACGGCGTAATTTTGTAATAAGTGTGTGTGCGCGTGTGTATGTCTTCCAACCTCACGTCTTTCTCCCTTTTATTTAATCACTTTCGATGGTTAGATTAGGGACATTTTCGATTAGCATACCTTATGCTTGCATGTTTGCATACATTCATTTGTCTTGTATGTACCGAGGCTCGGCACATCATTTAAACTGCATCATTATTTCAATATAATTCTTTGAATACGTGTTTAATCGCATGTTGTTCAAATTGAATCATATGCCATATTGGTAACCGAGCTTATTAATTTTATATTGCATGTGTTACATTAGGCATCTTGTATAGTTATGATCATACATCTTTCTAACTAGTTTTTGTTTTGGCTTGGAGTACTCGATAAGTTTTTATGCCTTAGCATACCTGCATGAGTGTTGTAATAACTCGACCCTCGTACATGTTTTCTGAAATATTTTCAGCCCTTGTTTTGAGTTTTTAAAATGTTACTGTAAAATCCCATGAAAAAAAAAAATTACGGTTAAGTGAGTGAAATTCGTATTTATGGATACCTATCTGTTTCATAAGGAAACTATCTGTTACCATTAACGCGTTTGACTTAGAAATTGGGCATCTTAACGGCTTAGTTATCTGAAATTAATTATATATTTGTGGTCAGCATAATTTTCTGGTAATATTAGGCATGTTTACGAAATTTCAATTTTGGAATGATAAAACGATTGATTTTTGTCTTATATGCTTTGATATTTTGTTATATATCTAAGTCTTGTTTTGGCCCTAAGATAAAAAACGTGAGACCTTTTTGGGAGAGAAAAATAAGAGAGAAAATAAGAGAGAGTGGAGAAGAAAATTGGGGGAAAGAAGCAAGTCAACAAAGAGCTTGGCAAATTGTTGGTGTTGTGGAATTTAAATCAAAGTAAGTTCAAGTTCTTCTTGTTAAGGTAACTTAAGGTTTATAATTTATGATTATGTATGAATCATGTTGATTAATGAGGGTTTCTCCTCAAGGGGTTACTTTGACACCAAATTTAGGTGTTGTATGAAATTCTACTTCAATCTTTGATTTTGTATCATTATTCCATGGTATCATGTTTATATTTGTTATATTTGGGGAAGATCTCCATAAATGTTAAGGAATGAAGCTTGTATGTGTATATTCATGGTTTTCATCTCAATTTCAGGCTTGATCTTGTATTGTTACATGTAGATTTTGTTTAGATGGAAATTTAAGTTGTTTTTCAAGTGTTATGGGTCTTGACTCTCCCAAATTTGAAGTTGTTTTGCAAAAGAGTGGTTGGCGAAACTCAAATTGGGAGTCCAGATTTTTGGAATTTTGTTTGGTCCGCTCGAGCGTAGGAAAGCCCGCTCGAGCGGGAAAATCGGCCTTCCAGCAGTTTGCTGGATTTTACAGTCCGCTCGAGCGGCCAAAGTGGCGCTCGAGCGGGGAGGCTTATTTTCAAAAAAATGGAATATGTTGTTCAGCTTTGCGTGCTTGACTCTTTAGAATATTTTCTGATGCTTTTAAGGTGATTATAAATTCGTATGAAGTGTAATGACTCAGGGAATGGTTTCTCAATGATTTAAGAGAAAAGAAACTAATTTACAAGTCATGATTGTGTGCAGGGCACACTCCGGAAGGAACTAGCACGCCCACAACACTGTGAGTAATAATACGAAGATGTACGTTTTATTTACCATTGATAGTTATTATCACTAACGCTCTGTTTCGTGTGAGTGTTATACGAACATATTATACGAATGTTCTTGATGGTTGAGAGTCAATGTGAACGTTGAAGAGTTACATACATCGGTATGACTTTGGAATCCTTCTATTCTGTTTATAACACATTTTAACCTCTGTTAGCTATCAGCAAACTGTATAGTTTCTTAATGAATCAAGATTATTTTGTATATACCACATGAACTTGAGATCATTCAGATTCTACACACATTCTGCTATCTGCAAGTTAGTGGCATTAATTTGTGATGAACAAGAGTAATGTGGGTACTAATACATTGAACGTATATGTATTTACTGCTAATGTTCTGTTATCTGTAAACTATCTGCCCTGATTTGTAGTGAACAGGAGAAACAATGATGCTCGTGTATACCGACTCCTTCTGTTCTGTCATGATGAGTCAAAACTGTCATGAGGTAACTTCTGCCGTCCTTATTAAAGAATATCATTAATGTTCTGATTTCTGGTATGGAACAAAGTGCTGTACGGAACTAAGTGCTACACCTTGGTGGGAGCCACCCCTAGAATCCGTATGAGCCACCTCTTGAATCCATACATCTGCTATTTCTGTCACGCTTTATGCATTCTGCCACGCTTTATGCGTTCTGTTACGCTTTATGCGTTCTATTACGCTTTACGCGTCCTGTTACGCTTTATGCGTTCTGTCACGCTTTATGCGTTCTGTTATTTCTGGGCTGATAGGCCGTGTTGTTACAACTGTAATATTGGACCAAAGGCCGTACGGAAAGTAAAATCAAACCAGAATAATTTTTGGGTCTCATTTTGGTACATGCACGGCTATCTAATGTAAATAAAGCTAGTTATTAAAGTGCTTAAGTATTATTATTCACTGAGCTTGTCGTACTCTGTTGTTTTGTCTGTTCTGTAGGGAAGCCGATTTGGAGGTCAGCCTAGCATCGTTATCATCCATCTTTTGTCATCCTAGGGGCAACCAGGCACTTGAAGAAACCCTTGTATGCTAGGGCAATTTTGTTAGACTCTGTCGTTTTGTATTAATGTTTTGTTGGCCTGAGTTTGCAACTCATATTTTTGTGTATGCCATTCTTTGGACTGGCCTTGTAAATGTGTATGGAGCTTAATTCCAGATGCAAGTGCACTATATGTTTAACTCTGAATAGTCAAGGTCCTGGCATATTATAGTAGCTCAATGGATGCATCTGCATATTATGTTATTATTGCTTCCATTCAGGCCCCAAATATCTTTTGTAATAGCTTATTTTGTCTATTTCTGATTAGGTCATGCCCAAACTTTTAGGGGCGGGTTTGGGGTGTGACAAGTGGTATCAGAGCACGAGTTGCTATCTCACACACAGATCCATTGAGCTTTAGGCTGTCTAGAAAAGCTTTAGGCATCTTGCATGACAACCAGAAAATACAGGACAGATCGATAGCAACGATAAGAGTACTCTGATGAAGCTCACAATTTTGAATTATGTCTACTGTATAATGATTGTTGTGCAGAATATAGCGAGAGTAAGAATAAAGGATTCTACCTCCGCTGGGTTGAAAAAAAAAAAGAGAAGAAGAAAAGAAAAGAAAAATTGTTGGTAGACTGTATAAGCAAGCAGGTGGAATTGGATCAACAAAGTTGCCGGTAGAAGTGGGGTAAGAATTCGAGTTGACTGGTAAGATAATTTATGTGTCCATGATGAAGTGCAATTTCATGTTATTGGTTGTTATTGATGGATTGATCGATATTTGTAGAAAATGATAACAAATGATTGTGCTTTCTAGTATCTGTTTAGCTGAATGGCTCACACCTTAAATATGGATTATTCCTACGACTTAGTGATTAAACAAGATAATATATACAATATGTACATTTCGCAGTATAGTTACGTTCACCGTATTATCGCAATGTTCAAACGTGCGGGGTGCTTGTAATTAGACTTTCTGACGAGAATGAGTTTTGCATGACGTTTTGTAGTGTGTTGAGAAAGACTGGCTGTGGTAAGAGGTTAGGTATATAGAGACTCTAATAATTGTGTAAGGGAATAATTGGTTAAACCCTGTTTCCTACTGATAGTTTATACGAAAGAAGAGAATGACATACGTATTAGTTAGGTTTGGACATGTGAAGATTGACCTTGAACCGATTCGATCAAGTACTATGACTTATGATTTTGGAATAAGATACAAATACTATGAATTCGTGAGCTGACACGTTTATTATCAATGTCTGATAGGGACTGAGGGGTTGTTTATGAAATTTGGAATCTGTAATTTGTTTGTTATGCGTAATCGATAATCCGTGACCAAGATTTCTTATAAAGAATGGTTGAACGGCATGAGGAATCTCACCCACATTAAATCCTGTTTATATATGTTCACGGTTTAAGATTGTGAAAGCCTTCAAGTGCGAACCGTTCTGCATAACATTGTGAATTTAGATAGAAACAAATGGAATTGGGAATATGCTATGCTAATAATGTCTTATAGATTCGAACGATATTTAATACATGGTTACAAATTGATTTACGATAAAATATTATTGTCTGTTTAGTTTTGACATTACTGACTGTGCTAATTATGAATGCAGCGTGTTTAATGGGGATTTGTGATTTTGTAAATGGATCTAATAGTACCCATGTACGAAAAGCAACTGGATATACTGCTTATATGGCTAACTAAGCTGCATGTTGGATTGTACCTCTGTATGATTTTAGAATCCTTTTGTTGTGTCACTAATGAAGAAAAACCGTCTACTGTTTTTTTTAAGAAAACTAAGTTGTATCTTACCGATTAAATGGAATGATGTTCATATCTAAATTAAGATATCTGTGCGAAGTTGAGATTATTCTGTTGTGTTACGTAGGGACCCGAGCTGTTTAAATTACGACATGAAAGCAAAAGTTTGACCTCACTAGAATGTGAACTGTTTAATTTGTTGAGCGTACTCTGATGACATGATATGATAAGAAATATTCTATCATCTGATACGTTATGTTTCGAATTTGTTTGTTACGTATAATTTGTGGTCTGATCCCTGCTTTGTTTATGTCGAACCTGTAATCTGTCATTGGGACTTTTTATAAGGAGGAGTCGAATAACATAAGGAACCCCGCCTATAATCCGTGTATGTCCATATGATACTTGCAAAGCAATAGTTAACCACCAAGTAAATTGATTGGTAATTTGATAGGTTACTGTAAGAATTAGCATTCTATCTCTAAGAATAAGAAAACACGTCTGTGATAAAATTTTGGGTGAATATTGCAATTTGTCAAGCCAACCCCTATGTTGTATTTGACGACAATAATACAAGCTGTTCAGGGTGTCACTGTGAATTTTGACAAGAATAATGGTTGTAGGGGTATTTCCGGATAAGAGTGGGTTGCCGGGTATATATCTCCTTTTACATGGTCATACAGATTTGTATATTCCGCATTGTGTGAGTCTGCATTAAGTTCCTGTAGTGTTGTTACATCACTTTAATGGATATACTGTTGGGTTAAGTTCCTATAACCACGTTATAGATTTAATTGAGTCTACATACGGGGAATAACTAGATACTTTGCTTACATTACAAAGCTAAACTACATAACTGGGTTGTAATTATGTATACGTGTTTGGTGACTACTATTGTGGCTACGGAACAATATAGTTGATGGTATGCGCTATAAGAAAAACATAAACCCTGGAGGGATGATGAAAAAGAAAGAAAAGGGAAGCGACGCACTTGTTTGTAGTAACTGAATAGAAGACTTAAGAAGAGTGGGTGTAGTACTAATTCCTAACTTTACCTTTAAATGGCTCATTTTGCTCGAAACGACGATTGTCATAATTCTATTTGTTACATTTGTATTCATGAAATATGTCCAAAGGTTATGATGATAAACACTTACCAGTAATGCTATCGAAAACTCACAATGTGTATCAGGATTTCTTGTTTATGTTTTTGCTGTTGTGCTAACTTTTGTTTTTAAAGATGTGCCGTTCTTAAAGATTTGGTAAAGACCATTGCATGTAATTCTAAACCAATATAATGGTATGCCTTTGGAATATTTGTGAACATTGAGGACTGAGAGACTAATGAATATACTTAAACGGCTCCTTTATAATAGCTAAAAGGAATTATACATGTTTAGGTAGGGCCCTGCTGGGTAAACTTTGGTGTCTGATTGAATTATACATAATCCGATTTGACTCTAACCATGCATAAAAAAAATAAATAAATAAAAATAATAAATAAATAAAAATAATGTATGCTACGGAAATCTGATTTATGTGACTCATGTGTTGAAGGTAACGATATCTAGTATGTTCTGTATTTGGAAATTGTATGCTTCTATCCGTGAAAATTACTTGTATCAAACTTATGGATGTGATTCGATATCCTGCCTATTGACGATTATATGTCTATAATGCCCTGTTATGGATTCGTGTAATCTTGTCCTGCGTTATTTTGTTTTTACGTGCCCACTGCACATTAAATCGATTGGTTAAATAAAACAGTAAGATGTTGATTGTGGTGAGACCTTCTGAATAATTATGGTAAAGACCAGAGTTTGAACTGCAGCGTTATGTGAACCCTTATGAGAAAAGGAGACACTGAAGTGAGACTAAGATTTCCACCTTGTTATACGGTAAAACAAGTTTGGAGGACCAAACTTATTTAAGGGGGGGAGAGTGTAATAACCCGACCCTCGTACATGTTTTCTGAAATATTTTCAGCCCTTGTTTTGAGTTTTTAAAATGTTACTGTAAAATCCCATGAAAAAAAAAAAATTACGGTTAAGTGAGTGAAATTCGTATTTATGGATACCTATCTGTTTCATAAGGAAACTATCTGTTACCATTAACGCGTTTGACTTAGAAATTGGGCATCTTAACGGCTTAGTTATCTGAAATTAATTATATATTTGTGGTCAGCATAATTTTCTAGTAATATTAGGCATGTTTACGAAATTTCAATTTTGGAATGATAAAACGATTGATTTTTGTCTTATATGCTTTGATATTTTGTTATATATCTAAGTCTTGTTTTGGCCCTAAGATAAAAAACGTGAGACCTTTTTGGGAGAGAAAAATAAGAGAGAAAATAAGAGAGAGTGGAGAAGAAAATTGGGGGAAAGAAGCAAGTCAACAAAGAGCTTGGCAAATTGTTGGTGTTGTGGAATTTAAATCAAAGTAAGTTCAAGTTCTTCTTGTTAAGGTAACTTAAGGTTTATAATTTATGATTATGTATGAATCATGTTGATTAATGAGGGTTTCTCCTCAAGGGGTTACTTTGACACCAAATTTAGGTGTTGTATGAAATTCTACTTCAATCTTTGATTTTGTATCATTATTCCATGGTATCATGTTTATATTTGTTATATTTGGGGAAGATCTCCATAAATGTTAAGGAATGAAGCTTGTATGTGTATATTCATGGTTTTCATCTCAATTTCAGGCTTGATCTTGTATTGTTACATGTAGATTTTGTTTAGATGGAAATTTAAGTTGTTTTTCAAGTGTTATGGGTCTTGACTCTCCCAAATTTGAAGTTGTTTTGCAAAAGAGTGGTTGGCGAAACTCAAATTGGGAGTCCAGATTTTTGGAATTTTGTTTGGTCCGCTCGAGCGTAGGAAAGCCCGCTCGAGCGGGAAAATCGGCCTTCCAGCAGTTTGCTGGATTTTACAGTCCGCTCGAGCGGCCAAAGTGGCGCTCGAGCGGGGAGGCTTATTTTCAAAAAATGGAATATGTTGTTCAGCTTTGCGTGCTTGACTCTTTAGAATATTTTCTGATGCTTTTAAGGTGATTATAAATTCGTATGAAGTGTAATGACTCAGGGAATGGTTTCTCAATGATTTAAGAGAAAAGAAACTAATTTACAAGTCATGATTGTGTGCAGGGCACACTCCGGAAGGAACTAGCACGCCATCACAACACTGTGAGTAATAATACGAAGATGTACGTTTTATTTACCATTGATAGTTATTATCACTAACGCTCTGTTTCGTGTGAGTGTTATACGAACATATTATACGAATGTTCTTGATGGTTGAGAGTCAATGTGAACGTTGAAGAGTTACATACATCGGTATGACTTTGGAATCCTTCTATTCTGTTTATAACACATTTTAACCTCTGTTAGCTATCAGCAAACTGTATAGTTTCTTAATGAATCAAGATTATTTTGTATATACCACATGAACTTGAGATCATTCAGATTCTACACACATTCTGCTATCTGCAAGTTAGTGGCATTAATTTGTGATGAACAAGAGTAATGTGGGTACTAATACATTGAACGTATATGTATTTACTGCTAATGTTCTGTTATCTGTAAACTATCTGCCCTGATTTGTAGTGAACAGGAGAAACAATGATGCTCGTGTATACCGACTCCTTCTGTTCTGTCATGATGAGTCAAAACTGTCATGAGGTAACTTCTGCCGTCCTTATTAAAGAATATCATTAATGTTCTGATTTCTGGTATGGAACAAAGTGCTGTACGGAACTAAGTGCTACACCTTGGTGGGAGCCACCCCTAGAATCCGTACGAGCCACCTCTTGAATCCATACATCTGTTATTTCAGTCACGCTTTATACGTTCTGTTACGCTTTATGCGTCCTGTTACGCTTTACGCGTCCTGTCACGCTTTATGCGTTCTGTTATTTCTGGGCTAATACGCCGTGTTGTTACAACTGTAATATTGGACCAAAGGCCGTACGGAAAGTAAAATCAAACCAGAATAATTTTTGGGTCTCATTTTGGTACATGCACGGCTATCTAATGTAAATAAAGCTGGTTATTAAAGTGCTTAAGTATTATTATTCACTGAGCTTGTCTTACTCTGTTGTTTTGTCTATTCTGTAGGGAAGCCGATTTGGAGGTCAGCCTAGCATCGTTATCATCCATCTTTTGTCATCCTAGGGGCAACCAGGCACTTGAAGAAACCCTTGTATGCTAGGGCAATTTTGTTAGACTCTGTCGTTTTGTATTAATGTTTTGTTGGCCTGAGTTTGCAACTCATATTTTTGTGTATGCCATTCTCTGGACTGGCCTTGTAAATGTGTATGGAGCTTAATTCCAGATGCAAGTGCACTATATGTTTAACTCTGAATAGTCAAGGTCCTGGCATATTATAGTAGCTCAATGGATGCATCTGCATATTATGTTATTATTGCTTCCGTTCAGGCCCCAAATATCTTTTGTAATAGCTTATTTTGTCTATTTCTGATTAGGTCATGCCCAAACTTTTAGGGGCGGGTTTGGGGTGTGACAAGTGTGATTGCCATGTTGCCATGATTCACATGCTTGCCATGAGGCTATGTACTTACTTGCTAAACTGCATGAATGCTTGCGGATGAAGGCTTGTTATTTGAATTAGAACAATTCAACAAATGTGAGTTTTAAGCCCACTTTGTTGTAGCAAAATCATGTTTTAAGCCCACTATGTTTGGTGGCAAATTCAAACCATTTTCGAAAACAAACATGAGTTGAATTGTTCCAAATTGAGCAAGCTAGTCTATACTTGCTTGTGCACGTCACATAGTAAAGCTAGTTTAATAACTGGAATAAGAACACATAATATTTATAAGAGAACATATCATGATTAGTAGAGGCTGATCTTTGATCGGGCGAGTGGGGGTGCTCATTTCATGACCTTCCCCTCTCGTACCCAAGTTCTCGAGGCGAGGAAACTTTGGTGATGACGGACACGTGGCCTTTGGCATGAGTCAGGGTTTCCTAAATTTCCCCAAAACAAAATATTTAGGTGGCGACTCTGTATCTGGCAAAACAGTCCAATTTTGGCATTATTTGATTTAAAATCTGTTTTCCAAAAAAGTTTCCCGGATTTGGACTCTTTGGTGATTATCAGTTTCACATTGCACTTGTGAGACTAGATTCAGAACCGCGGGAGTCCAAACTGTGAGGCCTTTCTTTCAAACCCTTTCCGAAAGGCGGGGGCGCGGAAAAAGGCGAGTCCACAGTTTCTAGCGACTCTGCTGGGGATTTAGAGAACTTGACTCGAACTCATGATATGTTGTTTTATTTACACTTATGTGTTTCTTTGCATTGCATTTGCATTGGTGCGCCTAAGTCACAGTGTTTGCCATCTACTATTCCTGAGCGATTTACCTGAGGCTTACTTGGAAAAGCTCACTAAAAGGCTGATCGGTTGCGGGGTTTGCCACGATGGGAACACAACCTTTGGATCTGGACTACCGCTGTACTGATTGATCCTCCTTTCACTTCTCGGTGTTAGGTGTGAGAGCCATATTTGGTAGTCTTGCTGAGGTACCCCTTTTTACCAATCGACCTAGTTGCATATCGAAAGCCATAGAGACTGTTCCAAATTAGGACAGGTTGCTCACCCGAATGCAGGATTGTTTGAAATCGCTTGTTTGCGTAGTAACCCCTAGCTCCTGACAAAATTAGGACAGGGTAACCCTACCCCACCATAGGGGTGCTTTGGCTCTCACTTGATTGATACGTGCTTTAGAGTGAAACTCTGCAGGAATGTGTGTATCAGTTGCAAGTCTGGGTATCAGTTTCGGGGCAGAAATTGGTGTTTGAGAACAGTTATCCAGCTTATGATTGCAACTGTGTGTTATTTCTGTTTGAGCTGAGGTGCTGTGCAGTTTCTGATTCTTGTCTCTTTTTGTTTTATTTCCTTTTTTGCAAGGTAGTCTTTCACCATTGCTTCAGACGAGTCTATCACCCCCCAAGAGCTCTGGACCCAAGTAAGGCGACTTTACCAATCCGGGGATCTTGTAAGAGGACAGCCAGTGTTTGGTTCACTACCCCCAGTTACAAGACGGAGAAGAGTCAGGCATAATTCACTAGTACAACAGTTACCTTCATTCAGCGAAGTCCAATCATCTGCTTGTACTTTGGAAAGAGAGTATACACCAGTTTTGATAGCTCAACATCCCTTTTTCAGCACAGGGTAAATCCTCCGCCAACTCCAACAGACTATTGAGCTGAGACCACAGCTTGCTAAGCCGAGACCACAGCTTGCTAAGCCGAGGTTGTAGCCCGCCAAGCTGAGGTTGTAGCCCACCAAGCGGAGGTAATAGAGATGCTTCAACAACAGCAGCCACAACCTGCAGTAGCATCAGCATCCCATGCACCCCCAGTGGGAATCCCGGCACCTGGGGTCACAATCAATGTCTAGGAAAATACGGGCATTCCAGTGGATCCAGTTCCACCCCAGACTTCCAAGGCACCGGTTTATCTGACAAAGGCGCTGTTTGAATTTGACCGGCTACTGCTAGTGGCCGGCGGCCACTGCTGGTGGCCAGTCCGCTACCCCTGTCCTGAACTTCTTTTTTTGCTGCAACAGAGAGCAAACAGAGGCAAAACAGTGTATTCTCAAGGAGTGTATTAACTGCTACCCTTCTTATCATCACATAAGCTCAAGGGAGTATAGCTCTTGGCCCTCAAACCATCAACCAAGCATTTTCTATGCATGATGGCTAAGGAACCAAGCGTGTACAAGCTTAATAAATGCACAAACAAGACTAAAACAACCACCACCCTATCATGCATGATCAAGGGTGACGGTGACCAAGGAAAGTGGCACATTTCATCACTTTGAGTATGAAATGTCCCATTTTCCTCGTGTTTGAATTAACGTTTGATCCAAACACATGCAATGCAACACAAAAGATGTTTATCTTGCCTCTTTTACTTGCTCATTTTTGTTTACTCATTTTAGATTACCAATCCATTCTTTAATTAATTAGTCCAAAAGTGAGTGTCCTCTAATGGAAAGTGGGCTTAAACCTCAAGTGCCTTGGGCATGAAACAGACCTCATGCCGTTGATAATGAATCCCGAAGGGATTAAACCATTAAGCATGAAAGTCTTAATTACACACTTAAGCAAACAAATGATTTAAAACCACTTTCAAAGCAAACAAAAAAAGTGAAGAATAGAGGAAGATTGCAGAGATTTTAGTGCTGAAATAGAGTGCAAAATAACACTAAAATATGCTTTCAACTCAAAAAAATGATGATCAAAGCATTGAAACACCAAGCTAATGAAGGAATTAACACTACAACCATGCCATACAAGGCTCAAAGAACCTAACCAGCCCAAAACAGAGCTAAAACAAGTCAAAATAGTAATAAAAACATGCTGGACCAAAGCTAAATTAGGCTATAAAAACATGCTAACATGTAAGGCAACTAGGTATGCAAGCAAGACAACAAGGAGGGGAGGCTAACCCCTCCAATCTTGGACCTCAAAAGAAGGTTTTTGTTACTAAAAAAACCTCTGAATTTTAGTGGTTAAAAGGCCCAAAAAAAGTTGTTTTGAAGGTGATGGAAAATAGCACAAAAAGCTTCACAAGCTAAGGAGCAAAATGGGGGACAACCCTCTAACTTACAAAGGCTCAAACTACCACTTTTATGCCTCAAAAATAGAGTTTTTTACACTTCAAAAATAGCCTTAAAACAGTTGAAAAAGATGGCAAAGCAAGTATGCACAATAAGATTAAGTGAGGTAAGTTCTATACCTTTGATGCAAAGCACAATTCAGCCACAAATTCAAGCTCAAACCCCCTTCCAAAGTTCAAACACAAATCCAAGGGACCTCAGCTCAATGGTGGTCAAGTTTGGTTAAGGGTTGATGTGCAAAAGTGTAGAGAAAACTAACTACAAAGCACAAAATATCAAGTAAGAGAGAGAAAGCTAGAGAGAGAGAAAATTTTGGTTCAAAAATGTCTAACCCTCCAAAATGGGGGAGGAAACCCCCTATATATAGAAAATCAAGGTTTGAGCTTGTATACATCCTACCATACACGTGTATGAAGATGCAGCTCAGTGAGCAACTATGATACCCCTATTCTGTAATATGCTAAATTGGTCCTTAATTTGTTTATGGTTATGTGTTTAGCATGATTTTGTGTGCCACTATGTGATAATATGTGAATTTGAATTCGTATCTGTTCACTGTAGGAATATCTGTTTGAATAATCTGCTTTAGAAATTAAATTGAGGGCCTTATCGGCCGCGAAACCCGGAATTGACTACGCCATTGTGATCGGCGTAATTTTTAGAGCCTACGGTGAAATTTAATTGAAAATTTATTCTGGTCAATTTAAACAGATTAAATTGATAAATTAGAGCCCAATTACTTTATTATTATTATATTGATTTAGTGAGGCTTGTTGTGCATTAACACTCACTTCCCTTTAACTCTATTGAACTCAAAATCTGAGTTATACCATTGAGAGAGAGAGAGATCCGGCCCTAGTGAGAGAAAGGGGGAGGAGTTGTGCAAACTTTAACTTAAAGCTTGGGAACCTTGAAGATTATTCAAGATTTGATCATAGATTGTGAGAATCAAGTTCCTTGGTGAGTAATTCATGAGTTTAATGGGCAATTTTGTGTATTCAAAGTTGATTTATGGTCAAGAGTGAGAATTGAAAGGAATTTGAATTGTATGTGTTGGATTGAAGGTCAATGTTTGCATGCATGTATGTAATTGCTTTGAATTTTCAAATTTGAGCACCAAATGCATGATCTATGTGAGTTTTTAGTTGAAGATCATGTTCTTGACCATCTCTTCATCACATAAGTTGAGATTGAGAATAATGTACCACATGCATGTGCAGATTATAAGGGTACAGGAGTTGAATGCATGAAATGGTTGTGTTAGTAATGAGTTTGGTGCAATTTGAGCCATGCATGTATTTATTTTGAGAAATTGAGCTTTCTAATGTTGTAAATTGGTATTGGTATCATGTTAGTATGTGTTTCTATGATATTTGGGCCGAAATCATGCATCTTGAACCTTCGAATTTCGAGTTGAAGCTCAAGAACACATTCTGGAAATCCCAGAACTTTGACTCCCGCTCGAGCGGGGGAAGTGCCGCTCGAGCGGAGAAATCGAGCTCCCAGCATTTTCTGCAGACATGGTTCCCGCTCGAGCGGGGAAGTTGACGCTCGAGCGGGGAGCTACGTAGGCAGGAAGTCCGCTCGAGCGGCCGAGTCCACGCTCGAGCGTGAATTAGAGGTAACCAGTACTTTTGCAGACCTAAGGGTCCGCTCGAGCGGGGAAGTTGACGCTCAAGCGGGGACCCTATTTTCTGAAATCCTGTTTTTGCATTTTATGTTATGTTTTCCGTTCTCTTTCACTTGCAAGCACTCTTAGGCATATGTTAAGCATTGTAAATGAGTTAATGGGATAATAACAAAGCCTAAAGAGGAATATGTGAATTAAAGAACGGATTGAACTGTTAATGACCCTTTTGTGTTCATGAAATGTGTAGGGTCAAGCTCCAGGGCAAATCCACAAGCCGATCACTGTGAGTAATATCGATATTCGAATGCTTATGAATGTTCAATTGTTTATTCCCTTAAAGCTTATGAACTGCTAATTGGGATTGTGGATGTAAGTTGAACACGAATGGACCAGAGGTCGTTTTGTTGAACATGAATGGACCAAAGGTCGTTTTGGTAAACCTGAATGGACCCAAGGTCGTTTTGACATGAATGTGTGGGCCGAAGGCCATTTTGATACGAAAGTATGGGCCAAAGGCCGTTTTGAAAGTGTGGGCCAAAGGCCGTTTTGAAATGATTAAGTGGGCCAAAGGCCGTATTGAAATGAATTAGTGGGCCAAAGGCCGTTCTGAAATGATTAAGTGGGCCAAAGGCCGTTTTGAAATGAATGATTGGGCCAAAGGCCGTTTTGACATAATCAAATGGGCCGAAGGCCGTTTCGTAATGAATGTAAAGCCGAATGAGTAAAAGGCCAGTGTATGCGGAACTATGATTTAAATTACCCTTATATATATGTTAACTACAGGAATGAATTGGGCCCAAGGCCGTTTGGAAAACGTTGTTTTACGTCTTGTCGCATAAATTCTGTAATTGATATTATTCACTGGGCTATCGCTCACGCTCATTCATGTTTTTGTAGGTGAGCCAAGAGAAGTACAAACCCAGCCCCAGTGAAGTCTACCATGAACAACATGAGTTTTGGAGAGTCAGCCTCGTGTCTCACGTGCGAGACCCGTCCTTGCCATTTTGTCATGTAACTATATTTCGTTTTGTTGGCAAGGGTTTTGTGTACATTTGTATGTAGTCTGATATGGGTTGGCTCAGTTCAGATGATCCTGTTGTAAAGAAGTTCTTGCTACTATACTTTTGATGTGGGTTATTAACGCATATATGTATGAGTTGTTTGATGTGCATATAAGCACCGCTCTATGGACAAAGTTTTTAATTTTGCTTCCGTTTGGCCCCTTTACTCTGGCGAGTTATGTCTATTTTGGTTTGAGGTCGTAGGTAATCACAGGATTACTGGCCGGTTATGTCCTTAACCCATGGGGGCGGGTCCGGGTCATGACAGAGTGGTATCAGAGCACGAGTTAATAATTCACGCACTTGTCCAAAAAGAGCAATAAGCGTCTAGATAAGATCTAGGATGCATTCACGTGATGAATATGAATTTGGAAGCATTGATTGTGTGCTTAAATGTTTTGATTTGAGAAATTATGTGCTATAAGTTGTGAATTACTTGCATTGCAAATTACATAAATATGTCTGCTCCTTGTTACATGCATACTTGTGTATATCCTGTATATAGCATAATGCAAGTTTAATCAGATGGTGAGAACCAGAGGAGATGAACTAGAAGAATCCTCAACTGCCAGAATGGACAGAATGGAAAGACTGATACAGGAAATGGTAGAAGCTTTGAGACAACAACAGGAGTGGCAACAACAGTGGCAACAACCACACCCGCCACCTCCACCTCAGGCACCACCTGTGCCAAATAATCAGAATGATGACCGGATTATAGCTCTCACCAAGGAATTCAAGAAAATGAAACCGCCACAATTCCACGGGGGATTAGATCCTTTGAAAGCCGAAGCATGGGTCCTCGGCATTGAGAAGCTATTTGAAGTGTTCCCCTGTTCAGAGACTCAGAAAGTGCTTCTAGCCACTTTTATGCTAGAAGACGAAGCAAGAAGATGGTGGATGTTGATGCGAGAAAATCATAAGGATGTTGATTGGGTGAAATTCTTAGAGATCTTTTATGACAAGTATTTTCCGCAATGTGTTCGGGACAGGAAAGTAGCCGAGTTCATGGAACTCAAGCAAGATAGCATGACAGTGGCTGAGTATGAGGCCAAGTTCACTGAATTGGCCAGATTTGCACCACATGTGATTGACACCGATTATAAGAAGGCAAGACATTTCGAAGGCGGACTCCGCGGTGACATCCTAGAGAGGGTGAATGTCCTAAAGCTGGAGACCTACATCGGGGTGCTTGACAGGGCCATCATATCAGAGGCTAATATAGCTAGACAAGCTAAGCCAGCAACAGAATGGAAGGGTAACAAAAGGCAAGGCTTCTTTTCGAAGAAGAAATTTCTGAAAAAGCAAAACACGGGCTCCTCCACTACTTCAAATTCTTCCCGAGACACAGCTCCCATGTGCAATATCTGTAGCAAAAGGCACCGTGGGGTCTGTTACCGTGCGTCAGGAGGCTGTTTCAAGTGTGGGAAACAAGGGCACATAGCCCGAGAGTGCAATCAGAACGGTGGGAAACTAGCAGCTAGTTCAACTGCATCGGTTCCAAAGCCGGGAAATACTGTGAGGTCCGCTATTACTGGGGACACAGTGAGACAGGGGAGAGTTTTTGCGCTTGTTCCGGGTGATACACGGAATGCCAATGCCGTTGTCTCAGGTACAATCTCAATATGTAACCAGGATGCTTTTGTATTAATTGATTCTGGATCAACGCACTCATTTGTGACATATGCATTTGCATCTAGACTGAAAAGACCCCTAGAATTGTTACCATATTTGTTATGTGTGTCTGCTCCATCGGGGGAATCTGTATTATGTGACTATATATATCGGTTTTGTGACATGCATATTGAGGATGCTACCCTATATGTAGATTTGTTGCCCTTAAACTTTAGACACTTCGATGTAATTTTGGGCATGGATTGGTTGACCAAATATTGTGCCACCATAGATTGTGTGTCAAAGAGGGTTGTGTTTAAACCACCAGAACAGAAAGAAATTGTGTTTGTGGGAAATGGGGTAGTGCCTCCACCATACTTGATATCTGCAATGAAAGCATGTAAATTGATCAGGAAAGGGTGCCAGGGTTATTTATGTTATGTATTGACTGAGCAATCTGTGAATATTGAATTGAATGATATTCCCATTGTTAGAGAATTCCCAGATGTGTTTCCAAATGAATTACTAGGGGAATTGGTAGACAGGGAGATTGAGTTTACTATTGAGACTGTGCCAGGCACCCAGCCTATTTCTAAAACTCCCTACAGGATGGCTACCGCCGAAATGAAGGAATTAAAGGAACAGTTGCAAGACCTTCTTAATAAAGGGTTTATCCGGCCCAGCACCTCGCCTTGGGGCGCACCGGTGTTATTTGTGAAAAAGAAGGATGGTACTTTGCGCTTGTGCATCGATTATCGGGAATTGAACAAGGTAACGATAAAGAACAAGTATCCCTTACCCCGTATTGATGATTTATTTGATCAGTTGCAGGGATCACAGGTGTTTTCAAAGATTGATTTGAGATCCGGGTATCATCAGTTGAAGGTTAAGGCAGAGGATGTTGAGAAAACAGCATTCAGAACGAGGTATGGTCATTTTGAGTTTCTTGTTATGCCATTTGGAGTGACTAATGCTCCGGCAGCATTTATGGACTTAATGAATAGGATTTTTAAAACCTACCTTGATGAGTTTGTTGTAGTCTTCATCGACGACATCTTGATATATTTTAAAGATAGACTTGAACATGAACAACATTTGAGGACTATTTTACAAATACTTCGAGAAAGGAAATTATTTGCTAAACTAAAGAAATGTGAGTTTTGGTTGGATGAAGTTGTTTTCTTAGGGCATGTGATCAACAAGGAAGGAATTTCAGTGGACCCACAGAAAATAGAAGCAATTGTGAACTGGCCTACACCAACTAATGTGACAGAAGTCCGTAGCTTCATGGGCTTAGCAGGGTACTACAGGAGGTTTGTGAAAGATTTTTCGAAACTAGCTGTGCCTCTTACCCAATTGACACGTAAAGGGCAACTGTTTGAATGGAATGATGAAAGAGAATTTGCTTTTCAAGAACTGAAAACAAGATTGACCACCGCGCCAATTTTGACACTACCTTCAGGTACGGAAAATTTTGCAATTTTCAGTGACGCATCTTATAAGGGTTTGGGTTGTGTGTTAATGCAGAACGGAAAGGTTATTGCTTACGCCTCCCGACAGTTGAGGCCACATGAGAAGAATTATCCGACGCATGACCTGGAATTGGCCGCAGTTGTTTTTGCCCTGAAAATCTGGCGACATTATTTGTATGGGGCAAAATGCAAAGTCTACACGGATCATAAGAGCCTAAAATACTTCTTCACGCAGAAAGAGCTGAATATGCGTCAGAGGAGATGGCTGGAATTAATAAAAGACTATGATCTTGAGATTCAGTACCACCCCGGGAAAGCTAATACAGTTGCTGATGCCTTGAGCAGAAAATCAACAGGGGGTATGGCTTGTTTGCTTACCGAACAGAAAGAAATCTTGCAAGATTTTGAGAAGTCAGAAATTGAGGTAGTGGTATGTGAACAGGGCAGATTGATAGCCGCTATTACAGCCGAGCCGGCAATTGTTGAGGAGATCAAACAGAAACAGAAAGAGGATGAGTTCCTCAGAGAAGTAATCAATGAATTTGAGACGAGTCCAAAAGCAGAATTTAGCATTGAGAATGAAATGTTGAGATTCCGAAACAGAATGTGTGTCCCCGATATTCCGGAACTAAAGAAGAGGGTCTTAGATGAAGCCCACAGATCCGTATTTGCTATGCATCCGGGTAATAATAAAATGTAGCGGGATTTGAAACAAACCTATTGGTGGCCTAAAATGAAGAAAAAGATTGCGGAATATGTGTCCAAGTGCCTTCAGTGTCAGCAAGTTAAAGCTGAACATCAGAAACCAGGCGGTCTACTTCAACCTCTCCCTATTCCTGAATGGAAGTGGGAACATGTGACTATGGATTTCGTTGTCGGCCTACCTCGGACTTCACGAGGTATGGATTCTGTTTGGGTTGTAGTTGATAGACTGACTAAATCCGCACATTTTCTACCTGTTAAAACTACATTTACTGCTTATAGATTGGCTACCATTTACGTTGAAGAGATTGTCCGTTTACACGGAGTCCCAGTGTCTATTGTGTCGGATAGAGATCCGAAATTTGTATCTAGATTGTGGAAGAGTTTGCAGGAAGCTATGGGAACAAAACTAAGGTTCAGTACTGCATTCCACCCACAGACAGATGGGCAGTCAGAACGAACGATACAAACTTTAGAAGATATGCTTCGCATGTGTGCTTTGGATTTTCAGGGGAGTTGGGAAGATTATTTGCCGCTTGCAGAATTTGCCTATAATAACAGCTTCCACTCCAGCATTGGTATGGCACCATACGAGGCTTTGTATGGTAGGAGGTGTAGATCACCTATTTGTTGGACAGAAGTCGGGGATAGAGCTTTGCTTGGGCCAGAAATTGTGCAAGACACTTCTGAGAAAATCAAGACTATTCGCCAAAGGCTCAAAACAGCTCAAGACCGACAAAAGAATTATGCAGACGTCCGGAGAAGACCTCTTGGGTATGAGGTTGGTGACCATGTGTTCATCCGTGTTTCTCCGATGAAAGGCCAAGTCAGATTTGGGAAAAAGGGCAAGTTGTCGCCCCGTTACATTGGGCCGTTCCAAATTCTGGAGAGACTTGGTCCAGTTGCTTATAGAGTTGCTTTGCCACCGGGATTTGAACAAATCCACAATGTATTTCACGTGTCGATGTTGAGAGGTTACCTCCGAGACCCGTTTCATGTGATTGATTATCACCGGGTTGCTATTGATGAAAATATGGAATATGCTGAATGGCCGGAACGGATTGTAGACAGGCAAGTGAAACAGTTGAGAAGTAAGTCCATCCCCATGGTGAAAGTAGAGTGGAAAGAACACTATGAGACGGATGCTACGTGGGAAAAAGAGGAGGAAATGCGACAAGGCTACCCACATTTGTTTCCCGACGAAGGTAAATTAAGTTTGGAGGACCAAACTTCCAAAAGGGGGGAAGACTGTGATACCCCTGTTCTGTAATATGCTAAATTGGTCCTTAATTTGTTTATGGTTATGTGTTTAGCATGATTTTGTGTGCCACTATGTGATAATATGTGATTTTGAATTCGTATCTGTTCACTGTAGGAATATCTGTTTGAATAATCTGCTTTAGAAATTAAATTGAGGGCCTTATCGGCCGCGGAACCCAGAATTGACTACGCCATTGTGATCGGCGTAATTTTTAGAGCCTACGGTGAAATTTAATTGAAAATTTATTCTGGTCAATTTAAACTGATTAAATTGATAAATTAGAGCCCAATTACTTTATTATTATTATATTGATTTAGTGGGGCTTGTTGTGCATTAACACTCACTTCCCTTTAACTCTATTGAACTCAAAATCTGAGTTATACCATTGAGAGAGAGAGAGATCCGGCCCTAGTGAGAGAAAGGGGGAGGAGTTGTGCAAACTTTAACTTAAAGCTTGGGAACCTTGAAGATTATTCAAGATTTGATCATAGATTGTGAGAATCAAGTTCCTTGGTGAGTAATTCATGAGTTTAATGGGCAATTTTGTGTATTCAAAGTTAATTTATGGTCAAGAGTGAGAATTGAAAGGAATTTGAATTGTATGTGTTGGATTGAAGGTCAATGTTTGCATGCATGTATGTAATTGCTTTGAATTTTCATATTTGAGCACCAAATGCATGATCTATGTGAGTTTTTAGTTGAAGATCATGTTCTTGACCATCTCTTCATCACATAAGTTGAGATTGAGAATAATGTACCACATGCATGTGCAGATTATAAGGGTACAAGAGTTGAATGCATGAAATGGTTGTGTTAGTAATGAGTTTGGTGCAATTTGAGCCATGCATGTATTTATTTTGAGAAATTGAGCTTTCTAATGTTGTAAATTGGTATTGGTATCATGTTAGTATGTGTTTCTATGATATTTGGGCCGAAATCATGCATCTTGAACCTTCGAATTTCGAGTTGAAGCTCAAGAACACATTCTGGAAATCCCAGAATTTTGACTCCCGCTCGAGCGGGGGAAGTGCCGCTCGAGCGGAGAAATCGAGCTCCCAGCATTTTCTGCAGACATGGTTCCCGCTCGAGCGGGGAAGTTGACGCTCGAGCGGGGAGCTACGTAGGCAGGAAGTCCGCTCGAGCGGTCGAGTCCACGCTCGAGCGTGAATTAGAGGTAACCAGTACTTTTGCAGACCTAAGGGTCCGCTCGAGCGGGGAAGTTGACGCTCGAGCGGGGACCCTATTTTCTGAAATCCTGTTTTTGCATTTTATGTTATGTTTTATGTTCTCTTTCACTTGCAAGCACTCTTAGGCATATGTTAAGCATTGTAAATGAGTTAATGGGATAATAACAAAGCCTAAAGAGGAATATGTGAATTAAAGAACGGATTGAACTGTTAATGACCCTTTTGTGTTCATGAAATGTGTAGGGTCAAGCTCCAGGGCAAATCCACAAGTCGATCACTGTGAGTAATATCGATATTCGAATGCTTATGAATGTTCAATTGTTTATTCCCTTAAAGCTTATGAACTGCTAATTGGGATTATGGATGTAAGTTGAACACGAATGGACCAGAGGTCGTTTTGTTGAACATGAATGGACCAAAGGTCGTTTTGGTAAACCTGAATGGACCCAAGGTCGTTTTGACATGAATGTGTGGGCCGAAGGCCGTTTTGATACGAAAGTATGGGCCAAAGGCCGTTTTGAAAGTGTGGGCCAAAGGCCGTTTTGAAATGATTAAGTGGGCCAAAGGCCGTATTGAAATGAATTAGTGGGCCAAAGGCCGTTCTGAAATGATTAAGTGGGCCAAAGGCCGTTTTGAAATGAATGATTGGGCCAAAGGCCGTTTTGACATAATCAAATGGGCCGAAGTCCGTTTCGTAATGAATGTAAAGCCGAATGAGTAAAAGGCCAGTGTGTGCGGAACTATGATTTAAATTACCCTTATATATATGTTGACTACAGGAATGAATTGGGCCCAAGGCCGTTTGGAAAACGTTGTTTTACGTCTTGTCGCATAAATTCTGTAATTGATATTATTCACTGGGCTATCGCTCACGCTCATTCATGTTTTTGTAGGTGAGCCAAGAGAAGTACAAACCCAGCCCCAGTGAAGTCTACCATGAACAACATGAGTTTTGGAGAGTCAGCCTCGTGTCTCACGTGCAAGACCCGTCCTTGCCATTTTGTCATGTTACTATATTTCGTTTTGTTGGCAAGGGTTTTGTGTACATTTGTATGTAGTCTGATATGGGTTGGCTCAGTTCAGATGATCCTATTGTAAAGAAGTTCTTGCTACTATACTTTTGATGTGGGTTATTAACGCATATATGTATGAGTTGTTTGATGTGCATATAAGCACCGCTCTATGGACAAAGTTTTAAATTTTGCTTCCGTTTGGCCCCTTTACTCTGGCGAGTTATGTCTATTTTGGTTTGAGGCCGTAGGTAATCACAGGATTACTGGCCGGTTATGTCCTTAACCCATGGGGGCGGGTCTGGGTCATGACAGCAACAGCTGGCACAACTGGCAAACAAATATCTAGAAAAGGAGACCAATGGCCATTGGCCACCACTGGTGGCCGACATGAACAATCCATGGCCAACAGGTCCCAGGGTTGGCCGACAGGTCCCCCTCCTCTCCAGGCAAGAGGCAACAAGCTCTTCGCCCAAAAACATGCACCAAATAGCAAGGTTTAGAGGCTCAAAGACAAGGCGTTCCACCGAGGACTTCAGGCGCTCAAAACGAACACAAACAAGCACAATCACCGAGTGCACAAATGATGACATCTAAGTCTTGAGGACGGTCAAAAATGAGGTGTCTACAATTGCCCCTCTTTGACAGAACTCGGAAGTCATGAAATGACGTGAGTGAATGTCAAAGCTCAGAAACGACCCATTTTTGACAAGGCCGAAGCCTTGGACAAACAAACGAGCAAGACAAAGATGCTTGCGCCCGTAGGCTGCCTACGTATTCTTTTGCAAGGAATCAAACCAGCGTAGTTCTGGGGCATGATGCAAGTGATATGCATGATGCGAGAATATAACTTATGATCTTGCAATGAGGCTGTAATAAAACATCTAGATGCAAATGTTATGCAAAGAAATGCTACAGCAAATGCATATATAAGAAGAAGTGAACATGAACCAAACCACATTTCATGCAGAAAGGATGTAAGAAAATTATGCAAACTTAACTACGCATCACGCAAGAAAGGCAAAGAATAACACAACCGTCGGACGCACCCGAGGTGTCATACAATATCCCAACGCGTTGCACGCGGAAGGAGGGAAGGGATGGTGTGAACACCGAGACGTGCCCGACTATTCTGAACCAAAGGGAACGATGATAAACGTCGGAACGCATCCAAACGTTTGTAACCCAAACAGGGTGTGGTTGTAAACAGCGGAACACGTCCAACTGCTCGTAACCAAAACGAGGTGCGGTATAAACATCGGGACACGTCCGAATGCTTCTAACCAAAACAGAGAGTGGTATAAACATCGGAACTCGTCCGAATGCTTCTAACCAAAACAGGGAGTGGTATAAACATCGGAACACGTCCGAGCGCTTCTAACCAATACAGGGAGTGGTATAAACATTAGAACTCGTCCGAATGCTTCTATCCAAAACAGGGAGTGGTATAAACATCGGAACACGTCCGAGTGCTTCTAACCAAAACAGGGAGTGGTATAAACATCGAAACTCGTTCGAATACTTCTAGCCAAAACAGGGAGGATCAAAGGACAAGAATGATACCCGGAATTCCTCTGATTGAACCGTACATACAATATCATGCTTGCATGAGAAAGATACTTAACAAGCATAATATAGTAAGTGTGCATGTTCTATGCAAGAATAATTATGACAAAATGTTAGAGACATGTTTTAACATGCGTGAAACAAAACGGAAGCATATTCTATGCAACGAGAACCGCAGCATATTCTATGCAACATCAAAATGCATATTCAATGTGAATATTACCAAATGCATGTTCTATGCATGATTAATAGTAGAAAATGCATGTTCGATGCAAGATTAACAGCATATTCTATGCGAATAGGAAATAGAGGCATGGTCTATGCAAATGCGAGGAGTGCACATTTTATGCAAGATCTCATGCGAAAAGCACGTTCTATGCAACGACAAAGAGATACACATTCTATGCAGTGACAAAAGCGTACTTGATAAAATCGACTTAGTCGCAACTTTCGATTTACCTCTCGGAAGAGTTGCAATATGTTTCAAAAGGATACACCTCATTCAAGTTGACTAGTGATGAGTCATGCACTGAAGATACGGTTCGGAGCTTCTGCAGAGACAATGTGAGCTTAAAAATGAACTTTTCTTGCACTTTCTCGAGAACCAAGGGCACAAAACAACAGAAAATCACACAAGGAGAACACTGGAGGCTTGTCGGCCACCTTGAAGAGGTGTCGGCCACCTATCGGCCACACTTGGAGATTGTCGGCCACAAATGGTGGCCGGTCAGCCACCGATGGAAATTCGGGGATATTTTGGACATTTCATGCCGAGTCTTTAAATACACAAACCCAAGCCTCATTTCCTCACACCTCCCCAGCCAAAATTGACACCTCTTTCATTCTAGACCATTCTTTTCTCTAGATCCGAGCTTTATACGCGTTTTCCAATGCCTCACGCGAGTTGATTCACTAAATCCTCTTGATTTCCTTCATTTTGAACCGATTGGAATTTGTTTTCGGTGCTTTTTTCTTCATTTTCGCCACTTGAGGCTTGTTCCCCTCGAGTTACTCTTGGGTTCTGTGCCTTTTCTCGGGCATTGACTTTTTCTCTTATTTTCTTATCTCCTTTCCAGATGGTAGACAACATTCCCCATTGCGGAGGTTTTCCAGGGATGGAGGGAGATCCCGAGCATGTACCATTACCACCCAGGGTTCGACCCTTTGACCTGGAGACATGCCATCCCGAGGTGCATGTGCTACCCCCCGATACCATCTATCATTTCAGAGGATTTGCATGAGGCGCGCCAGAGGACCTCTTGCTATGAGAGCTGGAGTCTCATTCATCCTACGGCGCCACTGAGGTATACACTGTCTTCTTACATTTTTCGCAATGTGCCTTGCATTTCTTGTATAAATCACACTCTTGCACTGTCTTTTATCTGCTTGACTCAAACACATTCTTACACTGTATTTCTTACACTGCCTTTCTCAAACATGTTCTGACTACAGGGCAACTCTCATTCTATCCGAGGATACGGAGCCACGTCTGTGAGGAAGTGGTATATGGACCTCCCCATTGGCGTCCGCCAGATTGTCAGCGAGGCCGGATTCGGCTTATTCTGCACAGGGCTATCGCTTCTCATAGCGAGCGGGCCCTTGCTTGGTGCACTGGTAGAGATGTGGTGGGACACTACCAACTGTTTATACTTCTCTATCGCAAGAGACATGACGATGACCCCGTACGACTTTGCTATGCTCACCGGCATCAAGGTAGGAGGTCGGCCGATCCCATATGATACAGACATGAGCGAGTGAGAGGCCGCCTGGATCTACCTGCTGGGGGCACGCCCACCTCTCTTTCGATCAGGGATGGTTCAGTATACCTGGTTTGCGGATCATTTCAAAGGGACACAGTCAGAGACCCTAGAGGAGATCGAGCAGTACGCCCCAGGTTTCCTGATGTTCCTCTTCGGCACCACTTTGTTCGCCGATAAGGCGAACACTGTTGGGCTATATCTCTTGAGTGCCTTGGTGGACTTGTCTCGAGTCTGGCATTACGACTAGGGCGACGCTGGCCTCGCTACCTTGTATAACTACATGAGCTCGACATCCCGCAGGAGCGGAAACAGAGCGGGCGGCTACTAGAGAGCCTGGGAGGTATGCTTTACATTTCCTGTCGTGCTTTCTACTTTGCACTTTCTGTACACTGCACACACATACATCGCACACACATAGTCCAACATTTGCTTTGCATTTGCACTTTCTGTACGCTGCATTACACACTCTGCTTTCTGCACTCTGCATTCTATATTTTCTGCACATTGCACATATATTCTACTTTCCGCATCACCTGTGTTTATCTATTGTACAGTCATTGTCGCCCTTCTGCTTTTTGTAGCTATGGATATATGTATATTTTCCGACACTTGCCCAAGAGCCGGAGGTAGAGATGCCTCCTGTCATGCCATACTCTCACTGGTATGACGGGAGATGCCTACGGTGGACACGAGAGACTTTTCCATTCTTCTGCCGATATTTTGATACAGTGACCACTGCGGAGGTAACGCAAAACTCACAGCTCTTTCTACTTTACTTCAGCTCTGATTCATATTGCATATCTAATGGCAGCTAACAATCTATGTATTTACTGTCCGCAGATCACGTGGCAGTCCTGGGCAACGATGCCTGAGGGTGTCAGATACTAGTTTGCTGGTGCTTGGAGTGCTTTCCATTACCGGCTTGTGCTTGAGGGACCGGTAGGCCGAGCCTGGTTCCTAGGCGAGCGCTTCCTCTGCCAGACCTTGGGTTTGCCATCGCAGGCGATTCCCATGCCACTTCCGCCATCCATGAGGGCTACAAAGAGTCTCTCCTCCTAGGAGGTGATCGACTTTACACGAGGCGTGGAGGCCGACTACTTTCTTAGAGAGGGGGACTATGCGGCATATATTCAGACGCACCTCAAGCCTCCCTTGACAGGTATTCATGCTTGTCGAGGGAAAGCAGCAGATGCCCCTTCGACGAGCAGGGCTCGAACGCTGAGGGGCAGGGCTAGAGGGGTGCCCCCCACCAGACAGAGCTTCGATTGGCCAGAGCTTCCGACCGAGTTGACAGGTTAACGGTACACCGAAGAGGCTTACAAGATTTCGATTGAGCCTCCGGTGGTTGGTCACAGATATGTCAGAGCGCGTAATTCACCTCCGGTATGCATTATAGTTCTTATTTTTTCCATTCTTGCTCAGATACTCAGATATTCATTCATTTCAGACACTGATCATTCCAAATTGCATTTCCAGGCACCCACAGGGTACGTCGAGGGATTGCTCGAGATGTTGGCCTCATTCGAGGGCATGATCTTGAGGAGGGAGGCACTGCTTGGCTTCCATGGCATTCAAGTAATTTTTTCAATTTTCTTGCATTTCGATCATCACATTTCCACCGATACACTGAAACTGACATTTCAACTGAACACTTCCCCACACTACACTGATACAGTGCATCTAAAGCCGTATTTCCATACTGTATTCATACTTTGTACCTGACTTCTGCATGTACTCATTTTGCACACCATACTTGTATCTAATACACATATTGTGGCTGACACATACCAACTACCTTCTCAGGTCCCACCTTTACCGACAACAACGGCGGCAACAGTAGCAGGACCATCAGCACCCCCTCCAGCAGCAGGGAGAAAGAGAGAGGCTCCGGCACGCGGCCGAGGGAGACGTCGCGGTCGAGATTAGAGGTGCCCTTCAGAGCGTATCATGAGTGATGACGACAATGAGACCAGCGAGACCGAGGAGGTTGTGGGTCAGCACACTGAGTCATCCGAGAGCAGAGACGATGATGCCCGCTCGGGTTCTGCTAGTGGAGATGATGCTGAGCCAGGCTCTGAGGTAGAGAGCGGTGATGACTCTGGTTCAGATTCTGGTTCAGACAGAGGCACTGACGGAGACAGCTCTGAGTCTGTGCCCAGAAAGAGAACGAAGAGGGCCTCTCGAGACTGAGATAGCTGTCGCTGATTCATATGTTTTTGCTTAGTTTTTTTTTTTGCTAGTAGTGTTAGCACTTTGTACAGTTTAGATAGTTTTATTTTCTTTTAAAAAAACTTGTACTCTATTGTAAAAAGTGACCATGATCGGAATGAAAACAACTTTTTGATTAAAAGTGTTGTATTTTGCATCCTGAGCACCGCACGAGCACCACTTTGTATAAAAACAAGATTGATGGGAATTGAACACTGTACATTGTATTGGCATTTGCTTAATCAGGTAATGAACCGACCAACACATAACAAACAGAGTAAAACAACTCAATGAACAACTAATAATAACAACTCGATAAACAGAAACAAAACAAATATAACTCGATAAGCAACATAACAACTTGATAAACAAATCGAAACAACTTAAAAGTGACTCAACAAGACTACTAAACCCAAGTAGCAGAATGCACCAAGAGTAGAACAAAACACAGGCTTTCAGCACTCTCGATATACAAATTGACCAGAGGACAAACCAGGAGGCCATCGGCCATGAACAGACGCTGTCGGCCACCAATGGTGGCCGGTCGGCTACCAGTACTGGCCAGTCGGCCATTAGTGCAAGGGGCCTCCAGATTGCTGCCACCTGTCTTCCACTCAGTGCTTTATCTTCTACAAAAGTTTGGACTTCGTAGTTTCTTCATTCCAGCTCTGTTTTTGCCACAAATGGAGCCATTCTTCATCGAAACACTCTCAAAATGGATTGCAATTTTAGATGGCTCAGAAAAAGTGAATTTTCGGGGTTTCGGGATAAATGCACTATTCTCGCTAAGTCGTACCCCACTGTGTTTTCCGTTCCTACATGCCGCGACTAGGTGTTGGAACCCGGTTACACATGTTTTCAACTTTTGAGGGCAAGAGATATGCCCTACAATTGAAGAATTCCAAGTTTTGATGGAATCCTGGCGTGACGAGAAAATCCTGTCCCAGTCCTGTTTTTGTCACATCCAAGCTTTAGGAAGAATGTGTGGGCTCACTTTACATGAGGCTCGAGCATTGGTTCATAACGGAGAGTTGGACATCCCCAGGTTGATTCATCGATTTTCTGACGCCGGTGACCGCGGCGACCGTCTTTAGTAGAGTTTTCGGCAGCATGCCCTTCCATGCTGTAGCTCATCTCGGGCAGATCAAACCAGGGTGTAGACGTCCCCGAACGCCCCGGGAGGGTTTAAGTCCCGTTCTGTTCATATTGGGTTCACTACAGTTCGGACTCAAATTGTCACGGTTCTGAATCTGAACCAAAGAGTCCAACTCTGGCAAATCGTTTTGAAGAAAAACAGATTTTTGAAAAAGTAGTGCCAAACATGGACTGCTTTGCCAGATTACAGAGTCGCCACCTAAATATTTTTAAAATGGGAAATTTAGGAAACCCTGACTCGGTGCCGAAGGCCACGTGTCCATCATCACCAAAGTGATCTTGGCTCGGGAGCTTGGGTACGATCGGGGAAGGTCAGCTATGAGCACCCCCTTTTGCCCGGTCCGAAGACCGGCCTCTACTAACCGTGATATCCGATTTTGAAAACTTTATGCGTTCTTATTCCGGTTATTAGCCTAGAATTACTATGTTGTGCGCACAGCAAACAAGTATAGATTAGATCGCCTAATTTGGAAATAAGCATTGCATATCCGTCTTGTTTGGAAAACAGTTTGAAATTGCTACTCGCGAGTAGGCTAAAACACGGATTTCAATGAGTATTCCCAACTCAAGTAATCCAACCTCGACCCACAGGCATTCAAGCAGTTTATCACATAAACACTTAGCCGCATAGCAAGCATACTGTCATGGCAACATTCACACGCATGCGAAGTGCTAAAGCATAAAAACTTACATCGTACTCCATGCCAAAAACAATAACCCGGTTAGCAAACATGCATGACCTAGTTTATGTTAAGTGGCTAATGTATCACATACAGGAGTGTAATCTAAACAGGCTCGGCTATCCTAAGCATGGCACGTGAAATGCAACAACTATCACGTATTCAATTTGGAATTGAAAGTACGATGCAGTTTGTATGATGTACCGAGCCCGATGTATGTAAACAAATGCATGAATGCACGCATGCATTGCATAAGGTATGCTAAAATAAGTATGCCCTAATCTACCAACGTAAGCAGGTAAATAAAAGGGAAGAAAGAAATGGGGATTGGAAGACATACACCCACTCACACACACTCATTACAATCTTGCCCTCGCTCGGAGGGACCAAATAATAATACAAATTAATTAACTACGCAAGCTAATTAAAATATTACAAATTAACTAAATTAATTAAATAAATTAATTAATCTAATTAAGCGTTAAACCGCCTCGGGATGAGGGCCGGATGCAGCGCGTGCCCGGGACTCGCTCGGAATCGCACCGCCATGCAAGTGTGCCTCTGTTTCCCCTGCTCTCCTCCTCTGAAAATTGCCAAAGTCCCAGGAGTGCCTCTCAGAGCACGGGGGATCACCACCGGCTGGGGTAGAACACCACCGGCTAAAGGAGGAGGCCACCGGCACTGGATTCACTCATCGGCTTCCGATCGGCTGCCGGTCGGCACTAAGCAGTGCCGGTCGGCACAAAATACCTGCAGAACCTGCAACTCACAGCAGCAGAGGGCAACAAATTGCATGGCAATGTAATTCAAGTCATTTATGCACTAAACATGCCCTTATCATGTTAGTGACTCAAAAGGGCATGTGCCTCGATTCCCGGACCACCAATCGCGCATTTTCATGCATGATGGCCCTAAGAACCAAGAGTGCAACTTTGATTTCAAATGTATGCAATGCAAATAGACACAAAAGGGCGCCAAACCTCTATCATTCTCATCTCAAGAGGCCAAGCATGCATGCTCATGACGATGCAATCCTAAGCATGTTATCTAGGCATGCAACATGGACAATGTGATGCACTTGTGCAAGGCATACAAGCAAGCATATGAAGCAAGCATGCAAACCAACGGAATAATGGATTTAGACATGAGTTAGGCCACTCAAAAAAAGGCCTAAAATCAGTAGCCAATATGCCTACAATTGGGGACTAAACACACACACACACATGCACATGTTAAGGTGCCAAACCCAAGGCATAAACAAGCAACATTCAAGCACACTTAAAGAAGCCAAACATGGACTAATAGCATGCATTAAAAAAACTCTGAAATTCGTGTTAAACATGATGCCAAATCATGCAATGAAGCATGCCAAACAAAGCATGCATATGGCCTAGGCTTAAGGCAAGTCAATGAGGCATTGAACCAACCTATGCAAGACAAATATGGCATGCATTAATCAACCCAAAACAGACTTTTAGCATGTCAAAATAGGCCCAAAGGACCACTTAGATGGCATCTAAGAAGCTTGAAATCAAGGGCATGCAACATGACCAAAACATGGAGCATTTAACATTAGCTTAAGAAGTCACAAAGAGGCACGCAATGTAAACATACAAGCACTTCTAGGGGACTGAAATAGCATGCTAGGTGGTTCCAGACCATCAAAAACAATGCAATCAAAGCATGCTACACACTCATGCTCTTAAGGCCAACAAGCCAAATACAAAGAGGCTACAAAATACATGCTAAGATTGACCAAAATGACTATGGACAGACCTCATACATGGCAAAATAAGCATACAAGCTTCACAAACACAAGTCTAAAACATGCTAGAAATGGAGGCATACAACCTAAGCATGTTAAGACATAAAGAGGCATTACAAGGCAACTATACTAAGCATGCATAGGAGACCAAAACCAACTTGGAGGCATGTTATATCATGGCAATATAAGCATGGAAAACAACCAAGGCATGCTCAACACACACTCAAACATGGTGCTCCTTTGGAAGCCAAAACTTGCCCTTTTCAAGGACATCAAGGAGAGGGGGTGGCCCTCCCCTTTCTAGGACTTTAAGGCACCATCTCCACCACTGAAATCCCTCAAGATTTCAGTGGTGAAAAGGTCCAAGCACACAAGTCCCGGATCTCTCCAAAATAGCACAAAAATGAGCCCTTTTCAAGGCCTAAAGGGGGTCAAACTCCCCCAAACCACAAAACACTCTTAATATACAATGAAGAGGATCAAAAAACAGAACTTTTATGTGTTATGGACTAAGCACAAAAACAACTCTAAGCTAGGCAAAAATGGAATGCAAGAATGGGGTAAAAATGACTAGTTTCTTACCCTTGATGACCACCTTCACAAAGGTTGATGTTGTTGCTTCCTTGAGCTTCAAACCAGCCAAGAACACCAAGAACAAGCCCTTAGCACCTCAGTTCCAAGAGGAAGGTGAAACACTAGGTGTTGATGTGCAATAGTAAGGCACAAACACCTAGTGTACAAAACAAGAAAGAAGGAGAGAGATAGGATAGATACACAAAACCTAACCTAAAACCAGAGTTTCTCCCTCTCCTAGAATGTCTAACTCTCTAATTTTCTAACCCTTGAGCCAAGAGAAGAGCCTTCTCTTGTATAGGCATGAAAACTTACAAGTTAAGGCATCAAAAGGGCTCATCCCTCCATACACGTGTATGGAGGGGAAACAAACACCAGAAAGCTGTCTGAAAATATCTCCAAAAACAGCTGTAAAGTGGTCGGCAGGGCAAAATGGTCATTTTGCCAAAAAGAGTGCCGACCGGCACAATATAGTGCCGGTGGCCACACCAGCCAGCCGGTGGCCTCTATCCACAGCCGGTGATATGTGGGGATGCCTCACAAAGCATTCCCTGCCCTCCCAAGGCAAAACACAAGTGTTTGGTGCAAAACCAAACACCAAACGGTCGAGTTCGAAGGTCCTGAGGCAAGGCGCGCGTAGCCGAGAACTCTGAGAACTCCAAACGAACACAAACATGGATAATCACCGAGTGTTCCAACGGTGACGTCCAAGTCTTGAGGACGGTCAAAAATGGGGTGTCTACACAGGGGCAACGCCAAGCAATGTCAGCAGCGGACCTGTTGCACATCCAATGGCACCACCACCTCTCGTTCGGGAAATCAATTAGCCGTTGGTGAAAGAAATAGCGTCACGCTGAATATGCAGGGCAAGAGTCCACTACTTTCAACCTGTCCATGAGCCATATCTGGGGAGGGATGAAAGAAAAGAGAGATTCAAGAATAGAGAGGTGTATATGGAGAGAAAAAGTGAGAACAGGTTTTGAGAGAAAAATAGAGCTTGAGTGCTGAGTGATGTGAGAAACACATATGAAAAGGGCGGAAAACATTACCTGTAAAAGTAGTGGACTCCCTGCAATTTGGTCGTCTCCCGCGGTGGAAGGCGTCCAAGCCCATCAAAGTCTTGGCCAATGTTAAGCCAATGTAGCTTTTGCCCTCTTTCAAGCCTTGAGCTACTTCAACCAAGCGAATGCTAGACCCTCCGAAACTTGAGGCGAGCAGGAAATGAGCTAACATACACAAGCACCATGGGTTCCGATCTTGCACTTCATCTATTGCGGCGATAAACTCGTGGGCCGGCGTATATCTCTGTTCAATAATGATCGGACGCATCTGGACTCCCAATGGGATGTCTATCATGGAAGATAGAGTTGATAAGGAGTTAGCGAACCTGTTGTTCTCTCTTAGTAGATGAGTGAAGGTTAGCTTCTCAAACCTAGGAATCAGAACATCCAGGGTTTGGTGATAGATTTTCATCCTTTCTTCCTTAACCTTCCAGTCTCCTTTTGCTTGAGACACAACCAGGTTCGAGTTCCCGACGACGTCCAACCTTTTTGCCCCTAGTTCCAGGGCGGCTTCCAAACCAGCGATGCACGCTTCGTATTCTGCTTCGTTGTTAGATACCTTGAACCGGAGTTTAAAGGCTAAAGGTATATGGGAATTCTCGGGTGCTATCAGCAACACCCCTATCCCATAACTGTACTGATTAGATGCTCTGTCAAAGTACATTGTCCAAATCTCTTCCTCAACCTGCAGAATAGCTTCATCTGGGAATGGGTATTCTACTGCCTCGTCCCCTTCCACTAGGTGATCTGCCAGGAACTCAGCTACCGCTCTCCCCTTGATAGACTTGCGAGTCACATATTTCAAATCAAATTCGGAGAGAAGAAGCAGCCAACGGGCTAACCTACCCGTAAGCGTTGGTTTCTCGAAGAGGTATTTGATGGGATCTAATCTCGAAACCAGAATTACGGAGTGAGCTAACAGGTAGTGCCTCAACTTCCTAGTAGCCCATACCAAGGCAAAGCAAGCCTTCTCCAGCAGGGTATAACGGGTCTCATATTCTAGCATCTTCTTACTCAGGTAATAGATGTCTTTCTCCACTCTATCCTCAGATTCTTGTGCAAGCATGCAGCCCATAGTCGTGTCTGTGACTGATAGGTACAAAATCAACGGCTTCCCCGGCTCTGGTGGTAACAACACTGGTGGGTTCTGAAGGTACTGTTTGATCTGTTCAAAAGCGAACTGACATCGGTCATCCTATTGGAATTTCTTTCCTTTCTTCAGGAGACCAAATAGTGGTTCACAAGTCAAGGTTAATTTTGCGATAAACCGTCTTATGAATTGCACTTTACCCAGAAAGCCTCGCACCTCCTTTTTAGTCCTTGGTGGTGGCATTTCTAGTATGGCCTTGATTTTGGAAGGATCAACCTCAATGCCCCTCTGCGTAATCAAGAACCCCAGCATTTTCCCTGCTATGACACCAAAAGTGCATTTCTATGGATTCAGCCTCAACCGGTATTCCCTGATCCGTTGGAAAATTTTCTTCAAGGCGGTGTAGTGGCCCTTTCTTTGCTTGGACTTGACAATCATGTCGTCCACGTACACCTCAACCTCTTTGTGGATCATATCATGCAAGATAGTGGCTGCAGCTTGTTGATAAGTAGCCCCACCATTTTTCAAACCAAACGGCATCACTCTGTAGCAATAGGTTCCCCACGTCGTGGTGAAGACAGTCTTTTCTCTATCCTCGGGCGCCATCAAAATCTGGTTACACTCAGAAAATCCGTCCATGAAGGAGAGCAACACATGGCTTGTAGTAAAGTCCACCAATTCATCGATGTGCGGTAGAGGAAAGTCGTCCTTCGGACTAGCTTTGTTCAGATCTCTGAAGTCCACACACACTCGAATTCTGCCATATTTCTTCGGCACCGGAATAATGTTGGCCAACCAAGTCGGATACTCAGATATTAGTAAAAATCATGTGTCTATCTACTTAGTGACCTCTTTCTTAATCTTCAAAGCCCAATCCGGGCGTATTCTCTGAAGCTTCTGCTTGACGGGTCAGGCCTCGGGGTCAAGAGGGATCTGATGCTGTACAATCTGAGGATCGATTCCAGGCATGTCTTCGTAGGACCATGTGAAAACATCTTTGAAATCTTTTAATAAAGCGACTAAGCGCTCGCATTCCTCCGAAGACAACGTGGACCCGATTTGGACCCGACGCGGATCCTTCTCAGTACCCACATTAATTGAAATGATTTCATCAACAAGGGGTTTTACAAACCTCTCCTCCTCTCGATTAATCAAATGTTTCAAAAACCAGAGAAATTCCTTCTTTGTCGTTTTTATCCTAATTTTGAAAGTCATGATCAATGCAATATACAAGTGGCACAGAGAGATACACAAAAATAGTAGTGGTATCATTCTCATTCAAAGCTTCCAGCTCATCCAATTCCTCGGTTACAACCGACTCAAAAGAAAAGGAAAAAGACGACCTGGACAAAACTACGGCATCCGGGTTATCAACCCCAGGAATACCAGACTCCAACTCAGAAGAATTGGAATTTGATTCTGACTCCACAAACTCTGTGGAATCAAATTCTGGCTCACTACCTGATTCAGAACTGTTGGATAAAAAAACCTCCTCTAGTTTCCAAACGAGAGAGGGTGCGTTAGATGCATCCAGAATTCCGCCAAAGGGTCCACACCTAATCGATCTCCGATCATGGAAATGGTGAAGTCATCTCCTAAGCTCTCCGGTTTGATCTGAGGATCCGAAAGGAGACAAGCCAGTGCTACTCCTATCTCAAGTTCGCTGCTATTGGACTCACCTTCTGTACTTTGTTCAGCTTCAGCAGGTAATTCAGTCTGTTCCTCTGAGGCTTCATCCTCTTGCAGCTGTAGGTCGAAGAAAATCTCAAAGCCGGGCAGACGTCGCTTCTCAGAGTTCAACCATGGCTTAGGAAAGCCGTAAAATGGGAAATCTTCCCCCTCTCGGACAAAGCGGCCGTTTAGAGTTCCCTGAATCGGCCTATGCACAAGCTCATAGGGCTTCCCACTTTTCTTTGCTTTGCTTTGGCTCTTCCTGCCATTTCCTTCCCTTTCCGAACCCAGTCCTCTTTGGTGGGCGTATAGCCCAAGCCAAAGGCATGAGGGTTATGTGGCACTTCGGCTAGTACAGTAACGACCTTCCAGCCGCTCTTTCCTAATCCCATCCCAGGTACATCATGTAGTTTGTTCATGAGGTAAACTAATTAAGCACTGACGTACAACCCCTCATCAGTAGCCAAGACATTCTGCACCACTCGGGCCTTAGCCAAGGTAAAGCCAGACAAGAAAACATCCTTGTCGCCGTGTACAATCTCTAGTACTGGTGTAGTGACCTCTGGCGGCGGATGTATAGAAGAATTCCCAAAAACAATAGCTACCTCCTTCCCAAGAGGATACTTCAGCACCTGATACAAGGTGGAGGAAACAACTTTCACTTGGTGCAGCCAGGGTCGCCCAAGTAGCAAGTTGAAGGTAGCCGAAACACCCAGGACGTGAAACTCAATATCCTATTGGGCCGGCCCGACCTATGTTCTGATTTGAACTGTTCCCATCACCTCTCTTGTATTGTCGTAAGCCTAGATCACCTAGGCTGTTGGTACAAAGTCCGCTGGCTTCAAGCCAATAGCATAGGCCGTGCGTGACGAACAAACATTAATCGTAGATCCAGTGTCAACTAATACAACCGGCACCCACTTCTCTCTACATTCAACAGAGATATATAAGGGTTTGTTATGCGCAGAACCCTCGGGCGGCAATTCCTTATCCGTGAAGGTCAAAGTCGGCGAAGCGCCCCCTGGGAAGACAAGTGCCACTAGTTGTTCTAGAGTTGTGTCGATAAACAACTTGGCCTTATTCATTGCTGAAAGGACAGCTTGTCGATGCACACGTGAAGCCATGAGCAACCCCCAGATAGATATGTCCGCCTGAATCTTCTTCAGCTGCTTCAGTACAACTTCTTCCTCTAACAATTTCTCCTTATGTTTTTCAGACTCCTTGTCCTTTCCGAATGCTTCGGGTTGGTCCAGGTGTGGGGGCTTAAAGTACCGCCCGCTTCTAGTCATATGATCCACTTCCTCAGAATATCGAGTATCGTTTGGCAAGCCCTAACCCCAATCTTTACCGGTGTGGGCAAGATGCAGGTCATCATCTTCCTGCCATATTCTTCCGGCAACCGACATGCAATTGTCTGGTTCCGTTGTAAGTATTCCCACATCCACATCACAATCATTCCCCGCAAGGCCCTTGGCTTTTCTAACCTTCTGATCATTCTCATCCATTTCCTGTTCAAACCGCTTCAATGCGGTTTCTTGCTCTGTATCAGCTGTACTAACAATACCTGATTCTTGAGTAGAATTCTTAATACCGGTTCCCTCTGGCAATTTCCCTTTGTCCTCGGCCATTCCGACCCTTGTAGCAGTTCCCGCTTCTAGCTCTTCCAGCTTTGGTTGAAGTCCCTCATCTACATCAAGTTCATTACTGAGCCACCCCGAGTTGTCTATTAAGCCGTTCAGATCGAACCAATCAATATGTACATTCCCTAGATCTTGTTCATCATAGAACTATAGATTGATGATGTCCTCCTCGAGGTTGGCTAAGTCATCCAATCCCTGGCTTGGGCCATCCTCCCAGACCACACTGACCTCCATGCCTGTTGGCAACTCTACATCTGGTTTGCCCTGATTGGTTGGCACAATGTAGCGGCACGAATTGTATTTCTCCTCAGATAAGTCCACGGAGCCCTCAGGCACTAGGCTGACACTCCCATTCTCCACCAAGGCTACCCTGCCTTCCTCTACCACAGTCACCACCACAGGTTTGGGTTGGGATACAGATGCGTTCATCATGCACAGGTCTGTACTCTCCGGGATAAATAGCGCCGGCTTAGGTAGGCGGGAGGGAGTGATGTATATACTGGGGTCGTAAGGGACGGCCGGTGTGTGGATGAGGTTTACTTGCTGAGGTGGGAGGACCTGCTTATATGGTGGGAGAGGATTTGAAGTGATGTTAGGCTTTTGAGGAGGCGCTATCACCTTATTATCAATGAGATCCTGAATCTCATGACGCAATTTGAAGCATACGTCGGTGTCGTGACCATGTTGTTGATGAAAAGCGCAGTATTTGGCTGGGTTATGTTTCGGGAGAAGAGGATCGGGTAGGGGGCGAGGCTCTAACGGCTTAAGGTGCCCCTTCTTGATCAGGACCCCTAAGGCTTTGGAGAAGGACATGTATAGAGGAGTGAAGACCCTTTGGCCTTGGGGCTGGTGCTTCGCAGTTTGTGAGGTTGTATCAGATGTTCCGGCAAAGTGGTTGGTAGTTTTCGGTGTGGTGGTGACCAAACCTATATCACAAGGCCTTACAGCTACACAACTACTTGTAGTCGCATTGGAATTGCACATGAAAGCCCTCTTAGATTGCTCTTTCTCGTGGTCTATCAAACCCTGCTTCATCGCATCCTCTATCTGCACCCCTATTTCGTGGAGGTCAGCAAAAGTAAATAGAGGTAGGATTGTCATCTTCTATAACAGTCTTGGTTGCAGATTACGGACCACCATTCTGATCTGGTCCTTTTCAGCCGGTCAGGTGGTCGTCATGGAGGCCTTGGCCCTCCACCGAGTCACAAAATTAGAGAAACCCTCATTTGCCTTCTAACATGTTGCTTCGAGATCACGAGTTGTGACCTCGATTTGAGTATTATATGAGTACTGTGTTATGAAGGCCTCAGTCATTTCCTCCATAGTTCTCTTCATAGAGTCTTCAAGCTTAGCGTACCAAATGGCCGCTATACCCGGACAGGGTCCGTCCGAAGAATGATAATTTTTGTAGTCTTGTGAGACCCATAGGTCGTAGGATGTCAGAGAATAGCCGTAGATGGACCATGGGATCCCCGGAACCATCAAACTGGTCTATATGCGACATTTTGAATCTGTCTGGCAACGTCACTGCCGACTTAGTATAGCCATCATCTAATGGCCAACTGGCCAGTACTGGTAGCCGATCAGCCAGTACTGGTAGCCGACCGGCCACCATTGGTAGCCGACAGCCTCTGTTCATGGCTGATGGCCTCCTGGCTTGTCCTCTGGTCAATTTGTATATCGAGAGTGCTGAGAGCCTGTGTTTTGTTCTACTCTTGGTGCATTCTGCTACTTGGGTTTAGTAGTCTTGTTGAGTCACTTTTAAGTTGTTTCGATTTGTTTATCAAGTTGTTGTGTTGCTTATCGAGTTATATTTGTTTTGTTTTTGTTTATCGAGTTGTTATTATTAGTTGTTCGTTGAGTTGTTTTACTCTGTTTGTTATGTGTTGGTCGGTTCATTACCTAATTAAGCAAATGCCAATACAATGTACAGTGTTCAATTCCCATCAATCTTGTTTTTATACAAAGTGGTGCTCGTGCGGTGCTCAGGATGCAAAATACAACACTTTTCATCAAAAAGTTGTTTTTATTCCGATCATGGTCACTTTTTACAAAAGAGTACAAGTTTTTTTTTAAAAGAAAATAAAACTGTCTAAGCTGTACAAAGTGCTAACATTACTAGCAAAAAAGAAACTAAGCAAAAACATATGAATCATCGCCAGCTACCTCAGTCTCAAGAGGCCCTCTTCGTCTTTTTTCTGGGCACGGACTCAGAGCTATCTCCGTCAGCACCACTGTCTGTCCCTCCCTCTGAACTGGAGTCATCACCGCTCTCTGCCTTAGAGCCTGGCTCAGCATCATCTCCACTAGCAGAACCTGAGCGGGCATCATCGTCTCCGCTCTCGGATGACTCGGTGTGTTAACCCACAACCTCCTCGGTCTCACTGGTCTCATCGTCGTCATCACTCATGATAGGCTCTGAAGGGCTCCTCTGATCTCGACCGCGACGTCTCCCTCGGCCGCGTACTGGAGCCTCTCACTCTCTCCCCCTACTGCTGGAGAGGGTGTTGATAGTCCTGCTACTGCTGCCGCCGCTGCTGTCGGAAAAGATGGGACCTGATAAGGCAGTTGGTAAATGTCAACCACAGTATGTGTATCAGATGCAAGTATGGTGTGCAAAATGAGTACATGCAGAAGTCATGTACAAAGTATGAATACAGTATGGAAATGCGATTTCAGATGCAGTGTATGAGTGTAGTGTGGGGAAGTGTTCAGTTGAAATGTTAGTTTTAGTGTATCTGTGAAAATATGATGACCGAAACGCAAGAAAACTAAAAAAAATTACTTGAATGCCATGGAAGCCAAGCAGTGCCTCCCTCCTCAAGATCATGCCCTCGAATGAGGCCAACATCTCGAGCAATCCCTCGACGTACCCTGTGGGTGCCTGGAAATGCAATTTGGAATGATCAGTGTCTGGAATGAATGAATATCTGAGTATCTGAGCAAGAATGGAAAAAATAAGAACTATAATGCATACCGGAGGTGAATTAGGCGCTCTGACATATCTGTGACCAGCCACCAAAAGCTCAATTGAAATCTTGTAAGCCTCTCCAGTGTACCGATAACCTGTCAACTCAGTCGAAAGCTCTGGCCAACCGAAGCTCTGTCTGGTGGGGGGCACCCCTCTGGCCTTGCCCCTCGGTATTCGACCCCTGCTCGTCGAAGAGGCATCTGCTGCTCTCTCTTCACAAGCATGAATACCTGTCAAGGGAGGCATGAAGTGCGTCTAAATATATGCCGCATAGTCCCCCTCTCCAAGAAAGTAGTCGGCCTCTACGCCTCGTTTAGAGTCGATCACCTCCTAAGAAGAGAGACTCTCTATAGCCCTCATGGATGGCGGAGGTGGCATGGGAACCGCCTACGACGGCAAACCCAAGGTCTGGCAGAGGAAGCGCTCACCTAGGAACCAGGCTCGGCCTACCGGTCCCTCAAGCACAAGCTGGTAATGGAAAGCACCCCAAGCACCAGCAAACTAGTATCTGACACCCTCAGGCATCGTCGCCCAGGGCTACCACATGATTTGCTGACAACAAAGACACAGATTGTTAGCTGCCATTAGATATGCAATATGAATCTAAGCTGAAGTAAAATAGAAAGAGCTGTGAGTTTTACGTTACCTCCGCTGCGGTCACCGTGTCAAAATATCGGCAGAAGAATGGAAAAGTCTCTCGTGTCCTCCGTAGGCATCTCCCATCATACCAGTGAGAGTATGGCATGACAGGAGGCATCTCCACCTCTGGCTCTGGGGCAAGTGTCGGAAAATATGCATATATCCATAGCTACAAAAAGCAAAAGGGCGACAGTGAGTGTACAATAGATAAACACAGGTAATGCAGAAAGCAGAATATGTGTGCAATGTGCAGATACTATAGAATGCAAAGTGCAGAAAGCAGAGTGTGTAGTGCAGCATACAGAAAGTACAAATGCAAAGCAAAGGTTAGACTATGTGTGTGCGATGTATGTCTATGCAATGTACAGAAAGTGCAAAGCAGAAAGCACAGTAGGAAATGCAAAGCAGAAAAGTAAAGCATACCTCCCAGGCTCTCCAGTAGCCGCCCGCTTTGTTCCCGCTCCTACGGGATGTCGAGCTCATGTAGTTGTACAAGGTAGCGAGGCCAGCGTCGCCCCAGTCATAATGCCAGACTCGAGACAAGTCCACCAAGGCACTCAAGAGATATAGCCCGATAGTGTTCGCCATATCGGCGAACAAGGTGGTGCCGAATAGGAACATCAGGAAAACTCGGGCGTACTGCTCGATCTCCTTTAGGGTCTCTGGTTGTGTCCCTCTGAAATGATCCACAAACCAGGTATACCAAACCATCCCTGATCGAAAGATAGGTGGGCGTGCCCCCAACAGGTAGATCCAAGTGGCCTCCCACTCACCCATGTCTGTATTATATGGGATCGACTGACCTCCTACCTCAATGCCGGTGAGCATAGCAAAGTCGTACGGGGTCATCGTCATGTCTCTTGCGGTAGAGAAGTGGAAAGAGTTGGTGGTGTCCCACCACCTCTCTACCAGTGCACCAAGTAAGGGTCTGCTCGCTATGAGACGCGATAGCCCTGTGCAAAATAAGCCGAATCCGGCCTCGTCGATAATCTGGCAGATGCCAATGGGGAGGTCCATATACCACTTCCTCGCAGACGTGGCTCTGTATCCTCGGATAGAATAAGATTCCCCCTGTAATCAGAAAGTGTTTGAGAAAGGCAGTGTAAAAAATACAGTGCAAGAATGTGTTTGAGTCAAGCAGATGAAAGACAGTGCAAGAGTGTGATTTATACAAGAAATGCAAGCCACATTGCGAAAAATGTAAGAAGACAGTGTATACCTCAGTGTAGGATAAATGAGACTCCAGCTCTCGTAGCAAGAGGTCCTCTGGCGCGCCTCATATAAATCCTCTGAAATGACAAATTGTATCGGGCGGTAGCACATGCACCTCGGGATGGTATGTCTTCAGGTCAAAGGGTCAGACCCTGGGTGGTAATGGTACATGCTCGGGATCTCCCTCCATCCCTGGAGAACCTCCGTCATGGGGAATGCCGTCTGCCATCTGGAAAGGAGATAAGAAAGTGGGCGAAAATGAGCAAAATGGGTGGAGAATGCCAAAAGTCAACAAAAATCAAGTCTAAGAGAGAGAAAATAAGAGAAAAAGTCAATGCCCGGGAAAAGGCACAGAACCCAAGAGTAACTCGAGGGGAACAAGCCTCAAGTGGCGAAAATAAAGAAAAAAACACCGAAAACAAATTCCAATCGGTTCAAAATTTGTGTGGGGCGTTGGAAAATGCGTATAAAGCTCAGATCTAAAGAGAAGAATGGTCTAGAATGAAAGAGGGGTCAATTTTGGCTAGGGAGGTGTGAGGAAATAAGGCTTGGGTTTGTGTATTTAAAGACTCGGCATGAGATGTCCAAAATATCCCCAAATTGCCATCGGTGGCCAACGGCCACCATTTGTGGCCGACAATCTCCAGGTGTGACCGACAGGTGGCCGACACCTCTTCAGAGTGGCCGACGAGACTCCAATGTTCTCCCTGTGTGTTTTTCTGTTGTTTTGTGCCCTTGGTTCTCAAGAAAGTGCAAGAAAAGTTCATTTTTAAGCTCAAATTGTCTCTGCGAAAGCTCCGAACCGTATCTTCAGTGCATGACTCATCACTAGTCAACTTGAACGAGGTGTATCCTTTTGAAACATATTGCAACTCTTCCGAGAGGTAAATCGGAAGTTGCGACTGAGTCGATTTTATCAAGTACGCTTTTGTCACTGCATATAATGTATATCTCTTTGTCGTTGCATAGAACGTGCCTTTCGCATGAGATCTTGCATAAAATGTGCACTCCTCGCATTTGCATAGACCATGCCTCTATTTCCCATTCGCATAGAGCATGCATTTCGTGTTTTGCATAGAACATGCTGTTAATCTTGCATTGAACATGTATTTTCTACTATTAATCGTGCATAGAACATGCATTTGGTAATATTCGCATTGAATATGCATTTTGATGTTGCATAGAACATGCTCCGGTTCTTGTTGCATAGAATATGCTTCCGTTTTGTTTCTCGCATGTTAAAACATGTCTCTAACATTTTGTCATAATTATTCTTGCATAGAACATGCACGCTTACTATATTATGCTTGTTAAGTATCTTTCTCATGCAGGCCCGATATTGTATGTAGGGTTCAATCAGAGAAATTCTAGGTATCATTATTGTCCTTTGATCCTCCCTATTTTGGTTAGAAGCATTCAAACGAGTTCCGATGTTTATACCACTCCCTGTTTTGGTTAGAAGCATTCGGACGTGTTCTGATGTTTATACCACTCCCTGTTTTGGTTAGAAGCATTCGAACGAGTTCCGATGTTTATACCACTCCCTGTATTGGTTAGAAGCACTTGGACGTGTTCCGATGTTTATACCACTCCCTGTTTTGGTTAGAAGCATTCGAACGAGTTCCGATGTTTATACCACTCCCTGTATTGGTTAGAAGCACTTGGACGTGTTCCGATGTTTATACCACTCCCTGTTTTGGTTAGAAGCATTCGAACGAGTTCCAATGTTTATACCACTCTCTGTTTTGGTTAGAAACATTCGGACGTGTTCCGATGTTTATACCGCACCTTGTTTTGGTTACGAGCAGTTGGACGTGTTCCGTTGTTTACCACCACACCCTGTTTGGGTTACAAACATTTGGATGCGTTCTGACGTTTATCATCGTTCTCTTCGGTTCAGAACAGTCGGGCACATCTCGGTGTTCACACTATCCCTTCCCTCTTTCCGCGTGCAACGCGTTGGGATATTGTATGACACCTCAGGTGCGCCCGACGGTTGTGTTATTCTTTGCCTTTCCTGCGTGATGCATAGTTAAGTTTGCATAATTTTCTTACATCCTTTCTGCATGAAATGTGGTTTGGTTCATGTTTACTTCTTTTTATGTATGCATTTACTGTAACATTTCTTTGCATAACATTTGCATCTAGATGTTTCATTACAGCCTCATTGCATGATCATAAGTTATATTCTCGCATCATGCATATCACTTGCATCATGCCCCAGAACTACGCTGGTTTGATTCCTTGCAAAGGGATACGTAAGCAGCCTACGGGCACAACCATCGTTGTCTTGCTCGTTTTTTTGTCCAAGTCTTCGGCCTTGTCAAAAATGGGTCATCTCTGAGCTTTGACATTCACTCACGTCATTTCATGACTTCCGAGTTTTGTCAAAGAGGGGCAACTGTAGACACCCCATTTTTTACTGTTCTCAAGACTTAGACGTCATCGTTTGTGCATTCGGTGATTGTGCTTGTTTGTGTTCGTTTTGAGCGCCTGAAGTCCTCGGTGGAACGCCTTGTCTTTGAGCCTCTAAACCTTGCTATTTTGTGCATGTTTTTGAGCCAAGAGCTTGTTGCCTCTTGCCTGGAGAGGAGAGGGACCTGTCGGCTAACCCTGGGACCTATCGGCCACCAGTGGTGGCCGACGGCCATTGGACTTCTTTTCCAGATATTTGTTTGCCAGTTGTGCCAGCTGTTACTCACTGAGCCGCATCTTCATACACGTGTATGGTAGGATGTATATAAGCTCAAACCTTGACTTTCTATATATAGGGGGTGTCCTCCCCTATTTTGCAGGGTTAGACATTTTTGGACCAAAATTTTTTCTCTCTCTAGCTTTCTCTCTCTTACTTGATATTTTGTGCTTTGTAATTAGTTTTCTCTACACTTTTGCACATCAACCCTTAACCAAACTTGACCACCATTGAGCTGAGGTCCCTTGGAGTTGTGTTTGAGCTTTGGAAGGGGGTTTGAGCTTGAATTTGTGGCTGAATTGTGCTTTGCTTCAAAGGTATAGAACTTACCTCACTTAAGCTTATTGTGCATACTTGCTTTGCCATCTTTTTCAACTGTTTTAAGGTTGTTTTTGAAGTGTAAAAAACTCTGTTTTTGAGGCATAAAAGTGGTAGTTTGAGCCTTTGTGAGTTTGGGGGTTGTCCCCCCTTTTGCTCCTTAGCTTGTGAAGCTTTTTGTGCTATTTTCCATCACCTTCAAAACAACTTTTTTTGGGCCTTTTAACCACTGAAATTCAAAGGTTTTTTAGTAACAAAAACCTTCTTTTGAGGTCCAAAATTGGAGGGGTTAGCCTCTCCTTCTTGTTGTCTTGCTTGCATGCCTAGTTGCCTTACATGTTAGCATGTTTTTATAGCCTAATTTAGCTGTGGTCCAGCATGTTTTTGCTACTGTTTTGACTTGTTTTAGCTCTGTTTTGGGCTGGTTAGGTCCTTTGAGCCTTGTATGGCATAGTTGTTGTCACATCCCAAATCTGAGCATGACCGGCCGTGGCCCACAGGGGCTTAGCCCAAGGCACACGTAAGCCTAAACATGACCCCAAAACCATAAAGAATAAATGTAATGATAGCCCAGAAATAAATAAAATCAAAACTCAATCTAGTGACATGCCACAAGTGCAAAACAAGCCATAACCAACTTCCTAAAAATATATATATATACTAAATGGGACACAAATCGCCCACAAAATAAAATAATTCTAAATAAGACCCAACCACAATGTATGCACAAAACCCGACATAGCAACCTAAAACAAATTAAATTAATGCCCTAGAGATCCATGCAATTGAGTCCCCACTACGCCATGAGTCTACTCTAAGTCCTTCTAACACCTGGAAATGATAACAACTAAGTCAGCTGATAGCTCAGTGAGTAGCAACATGGATAGTAGATACAGTTTTGAAAACAGGGATCAACTTCAAAATAAGATATATCTCACAGAAACTAGATTGGCATATAGTTTGGTAAAGACAATCTGTTTCAAAAAGAAGGTTCCACAATTCAACAGTTAAAATACTCATGTCTCTCAAGAACATGATAAATGACATTTTTCACTTAAAACAGATTATAACATGAACACCAATAATTTTCTGGGTACCAAGAAAATAACAAGTAATATGCCACACAATTCTCAAGGCTATAAGCCTCTTTGGATCCAATACCGAACTAAGAGTCATCCTCAGGGTGGCAACCTGGGCCTTTTCTCAAAGACGATCTGATTGAAGGTCACCTAGCTTAACCTAGGTCTTTTCCTTATAATCGTTGAGCACTAGAGTCATCACGGCCCAACCCGAATCTGTTCCCTAGTGGCCAGAGTCACCACACACAGGGTGTGTTTGATTGGACGGACTGGATAAGGGGGGATTAGAATCCATCGGACTTGAGTCCTGGGACTGTGAATCCCCCGGACTATTTGGCTGGATTGGATATGTATCCTGTGTTTGTTTTTTCATGGGATTAGATGTCTGGAAAGGACTATTTTTAGTGAATCCAACGTTTGGTTGGACGGACTGGATAGGATAAATGAACAAAAGACTATTTTACCCTTTTTCAATTGTTTACTAAGTAATAGCAATATTAAACATATCTTTAATATTTTAATTATTTTTAGCTAGATTAAATAAAAATTTATTTTATTTTATTTTTTACACAATTAAATAAATTTATTTTTTTTAAATAAATAAATAAATAAATAAAATATCAATAAAAATATATATTATTTTTTTAATTAAAATTTTAAATAAATTTGTTTTTAAAAATAATAATAATCAAACAATGAAATTAAATAAAACATCTATTAAATTTAAATAATGAAATAAAATAAAATAAAATATAAACAAAATTTTAAAATAAAAATCAATAAAATATCTATAAAAAATTATTTTAAAAAATTAAATAAATAAAACATCAATAAAAAGTTAAATAAAATTATTTTATTTTTAAATTGAGACATTTAAATTTTATTGAATTTTATTAAATATAATACACAATTAAATAGTAGAGTGTCAAAATGGTCATTTTGACCACCTAATCCCAACAGTGGATAGTTCCCCAAAAACTATCCCATACCCCCCCCTCAGGACACAATAGTCCCCCATATGGGGGATAAGGAGTTCGGCCGGACATGGAGTCCGGCGGACTAAAAAAAAATTAAACGGCGGATAAGGAGCACTATTTGGATTACAATCCAAATAGTGGATAGTCCCCCCCCTTAATCTGGCGAATCAAACACGCCCACAGTGGAATAATTTCCCTGGACTAAATACATAGTTGGTCCCAATAATCAATACACATCAGTTTCGCAAAACATGGTAGTTCATCATTATAAACATGAGACCAAAACAAATAGTTTACAGTATGCCAAGTTCACACATGTTTCAGAAATAATTTGATTCCATTGATAATATAAAAATTTATCAAAACAGTTTAGTCCTGAAACAACAATTTAATTTTCCAATAGTTCAGGGTAGGGGAATATTTATAAAAATATGTAGCATGAAACTACTTACCTGAAAACGAAATAATATAATCCTCGAATAGAGTATGAAAGTCCAACTAGTGCCCTGAACCAAATATGAAAACTACACGTCACTACTAATTTAAAAATACTAAAGAATAAGAACTAAGTAACCCCAAACTAAAGCGCACTAACACGGCTCAACCCAACTCACCGTTACTCTTAAATATTACATAAGTTCATGTTCTTCAAGGTCTAAAATCACCTAAGACATGGGTTCAAATCGAAACTTAATTAAACGTAACTTTAAGATAAAACAGAATTTTAAACTAGTTTTCCCAACTATTCGCTAACTTTGAAAATTAAAAACCCACTCCACGTTGTTCAAAAAATTCTAAAATCCTCCAGATATCAACTAATATATCCTAAGTTTCAAACCCAATTGGTTTTACTTGATTTGCTTATCAAAATAATTATCTACAATTAATTATATCTAAATAGGTTATTTTCTGCAGCACTTTAAAGAAATTAATGGTTCTCTTAGTATACATGAGCAATCAACGCAAGGAAAAAAACGTACGAAATTAGACTCATAACTGGTTCTAATGACGTTGATTTGATAATTTTTGGATTTATACCCAAAGAGAACAACACTCCCGAATTTACTGTTAAAACCAGTTTTCTGGACAGATTTGAACACATCAGTTTATATGGATTTTGACTCCCAAAAATTATGAAAAAAATCAGATATTCAATTCAATATGTAATCAATCTACTGTAAAAATGTCAGTTAAAAATTCATCCGTTTGATATGGTTTCTTGGTTTTTAAAGTTTGCGATTCTGTGCAGAATTTTTTTGAACTAAGAATTACACCCATTCTTTACACATAAATTTAGCTCCTCAGATTTCTTAACAGTGTATATATATATACAAAATACATAAACCTACAACCTCTCCATGAATGAATAAAATAATTATAGAATAAGGATGAAGAACAAAGAAAGAAGAGAAGAAAACCTAGGAGGGCCATCCTTTGATGATCACACACAGCACAACACACCCAATTCCATCCATAATTAGTTGCAACCTTTTGTTTCTCTTCTCTCTCACGGTTGCTGCTGCTGCTAGGGAAATTGTTAGAAGAGCTAGGGTTTTGTTTTGTTTTGTTTTTATTTTATACTAGTGGTTGGGTACACCTAAAGCATGTATAGGTCAAATAAATAGATAAATATACCAAATATATGGGTAAGTTATACGCAACTCAAATGGTAAGAGCCTTATTTATTAATTTTGTGGTCTAGAGTTCAAGTCACACCCTCTTCTCTTTTTCTTTTCTTTTTTTTATTTATAACAAACCTTGCCTCTAAATTAAAGACTTTCACCATAAATTTATTTTAGGTTTAAAAATTAATTAAAAGACTTTCCAAATATTTAATTTGTACTTTAGGATTCACCACCAAAATATTTTGAGATTGTAATAATATTATTATTTAATTATTTACTTGATTTGTATATTCGGGTTCTCACAGTTGTAGGGTTAATTCCTTCATTAGCTTGGTGTTTCAATGCTTTGATCATCATTTTTTTGAGTTGAAAGCATGTTTTAGTGTTATTTTGCACTCCATTTCAGCACTGAAATCTCTGCAATCTTCCTCTATTCTTCACTTTTTTCGTTTGCTTTGAAAGTGGTTTTAAACCACTTGTTTGCTTAAATGTGAAATTGAGACATTCATGCTTAATGGTTTAATCCCTTCGGGGGTTCATCATCAATGGCATGAGGTCTGCTTCATGCCCAAGGCACTTGAGGTTTAAGCCCACTTTCCATTAGAGGACACTCACTTTGGGACTAATCAATTAAAGAATGGATTGGTAATCTAAAATGAGTAAACAAAAATGAGCAAGTAAAAGAGGCAAGATAAACATCTTTTGTGTTGCATTGCATGTGTTTGGATCGGACGTTAATTCAAACACGAGGAAAATTGGACATTTCATACTCGAAGTGATGAAATGTGCCACTTTCCTTGGTCACCGTCACCCTTGATCATGCATGATAGGGTGGTGGTTGTTTTAGTCTTGTTTGTGCATTCATTAAGCTTGTACATGCTTGGTTCCGTAGCCATCATGCATGGAAAATGCTTGGTTGATGGTTTGAGGGCCAAGAGCTACACTCCCTTGAGCTTGTGTGATGATAAGGAGGGTTGCAGTACACACACTCCTTAAGAATACACTGCTTTGCCTCTGTTTGCTCTTTGTTGAGGCAAAAAAAGAAGTTTAGGGCAGGGGTAGCCGACCGACCGCCGGCCACTAGCAGTAGCTGACCAGCCACCAATGGTAGCCGACCGGCCATCAATGAAGAAAGTTGCTCAGTGTGTTCCTGAGATGGAGTAGAGGTGTTCTGGAAGTTGGTGCAATTTTCAGTTATAAAAAATGTGCAAACAGAGGCTACAATGGCAAGACGGTGGCATTTTCGGGTGGAGAAGCCGAGCATGCATGCATCCCTCGCCCCTTGAGGCCATTTACTTGTTTTTCTTAATTAGTTAGTTATAGCTAATTCATTCATACAAGTGTTGTAACTATTTAGTTAATTAATTTGTCTTGTAATTAATTAGCTTAATTCGGTTTATAATAATTAGTTAACTAGAATAGCTAATTAGTTTCGAGTTTTGTAATAGTTAGCTTAATCAGTTTAGCTAGCTAGTTCATTCGGACCCTCTTTCGCGAGGGCGTAATGTTGTAATAAGTGTGCATGCGTGTATGTATGTCTTCCAGCCTCACGTCTTTCTCCCTTTTATTTAATTGCTTTCGATGGTTAGATTAGGGACATTTTCGATTAGCATACCTTATGCTTGCATGTTTGCATCCATTCATTTGTCTTGTATGCACCGAGGCTCGGCGCATTATTTAAACTGCATCGTTATTTCAATATAATTCTTTGAATACGTGTTTAATCACATGTTGTTCAAATTGAATCATATGCCATATTAGTAGCCGAGCCTATTAATTTCATATTGCATGTGTTGCATTAGGCGTCTTGTATAGTTAGGATCATGCATCTTTCTAACTAGCTTTTGTTTTGGCTTAGAGTACTCGGTAAGTTTTTATGCCTTAGCATACTTGCATGAGTGTGATTGCCATGTTGCCATGATTCGCATGCTTGCCATGAGGCTATGTACTTATTTGCTAAACTGCATGAATGCTTGTGGATGAAGGCTTGTTATTTGAATTGAAACAATTCAACAAATGTGAGTTTTAAGCCCACTTTGTTGTGGCAAAATCATGTTTTAAGCCCACTATGTTTGGTGACAAATCCGTATTTTTAAGCCCACTTGAGGGTGGCAAATTCAAACCATTTTCGAAAACATGAGTTGAATTGTTCCAAATTGAGCAAACTAGTCTATACTTGCTTGTGCACGTCACATAGTAAAGCTAGTTTAATAACCGGAATAAGAACACATAATGTTTATAAAAGAACATATCATTATTAGTAGAGGCCGATCTTTGATCGGGCGAGTGGGGGGTGCTCATTTCATGACCTTCCCTTCTCGTACCCAAGTTCCCAAGCCGAGGCAACTTTGGTAATGACGGACACGTGGCCTTTGGCACGAGTCAGGGTTTCCTAAATTTTCCCAAAACAAAATATTTAGGTGGCGACTCTGTATCTGGCAAAGCAGTCCAATTTTGGCATCATTTGATTTAAAATTGATTTTCCAAAAAGGTTTGCCGGATTTGGACTCTTTGGTGATTATCAGTTTCACATTGCACTTGTGAGACTAGATTCAGAACCGCGGGAGTCCGAACTGTGAGGCCTTTCTTTCAAACCCTTTCCAAAAGGCAGGGACGTGGAAAAAGGTGAGTCCACAATTATATGCTCTTGTTCCAGTTTTATTAGGCTATCATTACTATGTATGCGCACACACACAAGTATAGACTAAATTGCAAGAATTGGAACATCTCGATTCATGTTTGTTTGCAAAAAATTGTTTCGAAGGATGAACCACTTGAAAAAGTGATCGCATATGAATATTACTTAAATTATTCCAATTCAAGCAACAAGCCTTCATCCATAGGCATTCAAGTAGTTTATAGCACCTAAGCAATTAGCATCATGGAAAGCATGCTAAACATGGCAACAATCGCATTCATGCAATATGCTAAAGCGAGTAAAGGCTCACCTAGTACTCCAAGTCAAAAAAGGAATAAGTTAGAAAAATACAGGATTCCTAACTATACGATATAACTAATACAATGTATGCGATATGCAATCTAAATAGGCTCGGCTACTTAATATGGCATATGGATCAATTAAATAGCATGTGGTCTAAGCACGTATTCAAAGAAGTATTAAACTAACAATGCAATTAGAATGATGACCCGAGCCTCGGTGCATACAATACAAATGGATGCAAGCATGAAATATGCTAAACAAAACATGATGTCCCTAAACTAACCATCCTAAGCAGTTAAATAAAAGGGAGAAAGACGTGGGGTTGGAAGACATACACGTTATTACATTGCGCTCTCACGAAGGAGAGTCTGAATAAACTAAGCTAATTAACTAAGCTAAGGTAATTATTACAATACAAATTAAATTAGCTAAACTACTTAACTAATTTATTACGACAAATGAATTAACTATTCTAGCTACCTAATGGATCAAAACAACTAGTTAACTAACTAATTAATTACAACACTTTGTAAGATTAACTAGCTACAACTAATTAATTACAACGACTATTTAAGCATAAATATTTAAACTAAATAGGCTCGATATGCAAGAAATGCTCATGCATGTGCTCGGTTTCCACCCGAAAAGCCACTATTTTGCTTTCAGAAGGCCTTTGTTGCACAGTAGAACACTTACACGTCTGTCCACTTCCAAAATAGCTCTGCTCTGCCAGGAATGAGGGCCTGCCAGCCACCAGTGATAACTGGCCGGCCATGGAAAATAGCCTGCTGGCCACTACTGTCCAGTTCACCCTGCTACAACAGAGAACAAACAGAACATGCACAGGGTATTTTCAAGGGTTTGTTTGCACAACTCACCCCTCATTTTCATAAACAAATCAAAAGAGTAGTAGACTTGGTTCACAAACCATCAACTCAAACAATTTCATTGCATGATGGCTTATGAACCAAAGTGTTCAATTTCAATAAATGTAACAAAATAAGACTCTAACCTCCTCTCTTTCATGGATTAATCAAGGGAAATGGTGACCTTGGAAACTTGAATCATTTCATCACTAATGAGCATGAAATGCCTCAAGCTTCCATGCGTTCAATTAACGTCCGATTGAACACAACACTTTTTATTATCTTGCACCATTTTAGCTCTAATTTTATTACTACATTTTAGATTACTATCCATTCTTTAATTCATTGCGTCCAATGGTGAGTTTAAGTCCTCTAAATGGAAAGAAGGCTCAAACCAAGTATTGTCTTAGGCATGAAAGCGACATCACACCGTTGGTAATGAACCCCCTAAGGGATTAAACCATTAAGCATGACATCTCAATCTCATGCTTAAACAAATAAGTTGTTTGAAGCCACTTTCAAAGCAAAACAAAAGCCAAGAAAGGAAGGAGGTTGCAGAGGTGATTAAGAGTGATCACAAGTATTGAAAGCCATAAATAAATGCAATTAACTCAAACAAGATGGTGTCTAAGGCCTAGAACACCAAACTCATGAGGACTATTACACTACAAGCATGCAAAACAAAGCTCAAATACAACCATCAACCAAAAACAGTGCTAAAATAGTCTAAAATAAGTCCTAAAACATGTTGGATTTAAGACAACAATAGCTAGATTAACAAGCTAAAACATAGCACAAACTAGGCTAGTAAGCAAGACACAAGGAGTAGAGGCTAACCCCTCCAAATTTGGCCTTCAAAACATGATTTTGGCCACTGAAATAACTCTGAAAAACAATGTTTAAAAGCTCAAAAACAGATAGTAAAAGGATGGGAAACACAAGAGTAAAGGCCTCCAAAACAAGGTATAAGGAAGGGTGAACCACCCCCTCAACCTTTAATGGCTTTAGAACCCAAGTTTCAGCCTAAAAATACAGAGGTTTTACAGCCCAAAAATAGTTGGAAAATTGCAAGAATAATAGCTGATAAAACAAAACAACAAGCAAAACCTTATACCTTTTGAAGAGAAGACCAATTCTAGGCAACAAATCAAGGCAACACACCCTTCAAGAGCTCAAACTAAGCTCAAAAGTACCTCAGCTCAAAGATGAGAAGGTTTGGTTAAGGGTGTATAGGCAAAGTTAAGTATATGTAAGCTAAAGTGTAGAAATTTGGAAGAGAGAGAAAATCGTAGAGAGAGAGGAAAAATTTTGTTCTAAAATTTTTCTAATCTTAAAACATAAGAGGGAGACCTCCTATATATAGAAAACATGAATTCCCCTCAAGAACATCCAACCCTACACGTGGGAGCAGATGCATGCATCTGTGCAAACAGCTAGCACAGTTGTCACAAAATATCTGCAAAAGAAATTGGTGGCCGGCCGGCCATCACTGGTGGCTGGTAGGCCACAGTAGTGACCGGCAACCAAGAGTGATGGCCGATAGCCCAAAAAGGTAGCCGACAGGCCACCAAGGGTTACAAACTTGAAGAACCAAGGGCTGGTCCAAGAACAGAGGCAACAAGGGTGCAGGGTTTGAAAGGCTCAAAGTTGTCGCAATTGACGAGTATATAAACTCATTATCGGGTGTGCATGCGATGACGTCCAAGTCGTAAGGGCCGTCAAAAATGGGGTGTCTACAGTGAGGTAATACATATCCAACTCCACCATCTATTTCAATATTCGTATAATTTCATATTTATAACACTAATTTCATTTATTTATGCAAAATAAATATTTGAATCATTTTAGGGCGAACTCCCTTTTTCCAAATATCAACCCAAGGCCAAAATTAACTATTTTGTAACCATACCACCTTATATTTAATCTCATAACCATTTCCACAACATATACTTAGAAACCCCTCTTTTGATTTTACAACCCAAACCCTAGGTTTGTCCATAATACACCCAAAGCCCACCATTGTTACACAATCATCAAATAACTAAGTTAAAAACCATATGAAAGTGTAGAAAACCCCTACCTCAAGCTTAGAAGACCAAAGCAACAAAGGAGAAACTTCAAAGACGTCGAAACCAACTTCTACTCAGATTAAAACGGAGCTCTTGAGATGCTCTACCTTTTTATCAAAAGCACTAGGGTGAAGATCCCAATGGATCTAGGTGAAATAGTAGAGAGAAAATGAGTTTTAGAGAGAGAAACTCAAGATCTAGGTTTTTGGAAAGTTTTAGAGAAAGAGATGAATAAAAAAGTGATGAAAAATGTCATTTTCGCGATCTGTTATACACGCAGTCCGTTCGAGCGTAAAAAGTGACGCTCGAGCATTAGACACATTGTTCCGCTCGAGCGTACGAAGTGACGCTCAAGCGTAAAATACACACTTTCAGAAGTTTTACAGATGAAGGACATCGCTCGAGCGCAAGATTGGATGCTCGAGTGTCCACCCGCTCGAGCGTAGGAAACGCCGCTCAAGCATAGAATACACTCCTCCAATATTTGCAGGTCTGCAAAAATACTGAGAGTTTGCAAAGCCCGCTCGAGCGCAAGAATGGTCGCTCAAACGGAAGAGCAAAAATCTGGGCAACAAAGGTTTAGAAAAATAAGCAACCAACCTGTTCCAAACACACAACTACAATCCAATAACCAAATTTAAGAGGGATTAAGGGGAAAAACGACAATGAACAACACTCAAAAACTATAAGCCTGAGTCCGGAATGCAACAAGAGTCGGGTCAAAACCGGAATCGCTATACTTGGCATTTGAAAAGACTTTTTGTATCGCCTCATGCGGCCATATCCCCATCTGACACCGGTCTTTTGTTATCCATGGCCTCTAACAACTTCTGTAAAACCCATGTGTGTGTTGCAATTGTCTCATCAACGAGCAAGCTGCATGCAAATATGGTGGTTTCAAAATGGTTATTCACCCCGGCCAAACTAACAAAAGGTTTGTTATATGCATTTGTTTTATAAGTTATATCGAAGACCAACACGTCACCAAATGCAGCATAGTCTAGGTGAGACCTTGAATCTGCCCAAAACAATTTGTCAAGCAGGTTCTCCCTTGTTATACTTGTAAAATAAGTACGGGTCAGCATCAGCTTTTGCACATAAGTAAGCCAAAGCACACTCCACATCACCATCCTTTATTTCTACTTTGCGCACGACTTGAATATAATTGTGCAAATCCTTGTAAATAAAGCCCACATTCGTGAAAGACCCAGATTGTTGCACCAACAAATCCATTATTTGGCTTGTCTTGACACCAACATCGTGAAAAGCCTTTACTTGAGCTTTGTTGGGGATCTTTACAAATCTATGCGACCGAAGAAATGGCACAAATTGTGATGTTGCCAATGGATGGTAATGTTCCATGTTAAAGTGAGTGACAATGTATTTGCCTACATCTAGATTGTACCTTATGCAGAAATGAGCATCACAACCAACTCTAGTCAATGCCCTGGTAGCTCTTTTTCAATTAATATGGGCCAAGTGTTGCTTTGCTCTTTGGCCTTGCCTTGAGCATATCCATTTTCTACTAAGAACCTTTGTTGCCTGCATTGTTCGGTGTCTTTCCTAATGCTAAATCCCACAACTTTAGCATATTGATTATAGAAATCATTGGCATCCTCTTCTAAATTGAATTGCGTTTCAAGAACATCATTCTTGGTTAAACTTTGAATAGGGTCATTTGCATGGGAACCTAACCCTTCTTTATTCCCACAAACTTCGTCATCTTCAAGCTTATGCTCAAATTTAGTACATCCGGAAGGATCCATGATAACTACATCAAAAGCAATACGAAAATAACAACATTATTTTATAAAATGAATGAGAATTCCTAAAATCACATAAGAGAATTTTGTAAAAGAACAAATAACAAACAGAAAGAATAATAGAATAATGTACATAGATTTAATGACATAGTTATTGAAAACATAGCCTGACTTACCATTAATGACATAGTTATTGAAAATCAAAATAAACAAAGAATGACTCTGTAATCAACAATCAAAATATTGGTTCATCAATGGAAACACAATAAAATAGAAAAAGAGAAAAGAAAAAAGCAAATAAATAAAAATATATGGAGATACATATTTTTATATAATAAGACACGACAATTTTTGTGTCCAGAAACTATTATTTGGTAACCATATTCTTTATAATGTAGTTTGTCCTGTTTGGTTGTTGAAGTTTTGGCTACTACCATTTCTTGGTTATGTTTCTAGGTTATGTTGAAAGTTTGTTATGATTGTATTTTAATCAATATCTTTCTTTCTTTTTTTGTTGGCTACTGTTTTTTGGTATTTTTCACTTGGGTTCTTTGGTATTTTTTTAATTGACTTGGGTTATTTTTAGGTATTTGGATTGCTCTAAAACACACAAGTTTGTAAGATTTGGTTTAGTGATTCTTAACCAAGGAGAATCATTCCCTGATATGTGTTTGTGTTTCTAAGAGTTTGAAATTGTAATTGGATTTCCTTTTTTTTGGCTGAGGAAAACATTTATTTCCCTTAGGTGAATGATTAAAGGTGACCATAGAGGAGAAATTATATAGATTATTCTTTCCTTTGATTGTTTTTTGAAAACCAAACAAAACCCAAGTAATTGTTACTAACAAGTTGTGATGAAACATATATATACACATTGTTACTATTAGGTTGTTACTGCCAATGATGTCATGAGAATGCTAGATGTTTGGTAGCTTTCTTTGTACCATCTTGATTCAACGATCTCAACAACAAATTAGTTGATGGTATCCTCTTTGAAGAATCTAAAAATCTCCTAGATATTGATTTGTGATTATGTATCAATTTTAACCAGTAAAAGCAATCCCAATCAAACAATCAAAGACAAACTGACACAATGATTTTACGTGAAAAAATCACAATTGGAGCACCTCTAATTGTGATAAAAAAAATCATGGGCAAAAGCCACAAAATAATCCACTAAGAAAACATAAAAGAATTACACAAGTGTACTCTCAATTACCTAGTGAATCCATGCCTGAATTGAACCGACCCCTATGTGCCTCTTCCAGCCCCATCTTCACCTGGGAATTGTCTTGCCCAACGTTGAATCCACAGCGCCGATGTCGAATCCACGACGATGAACCACTCAGGAATCCACCAAAGCTTCAGGCTCAAATTCCCCAGATTCTACCGAAGAACAACTCTCTATTTTTGAATAAAATAAAATAAACAAACCCTTTGATATAATCCACTCAATTCATGATATAAACTCTCACAGATATCAAAGGAAACAAGTGAAGAAGTTTCAAATGAAAACCCTAATACCCAAGAAGAAAATCTGGAAGCCGTACCTTAAAACCTAACTGAATCGCAGCTTTTATAACAAACAGATCTGCGATCCCCGCTCGAGCGGACTGACTAAAACGCGTGTTTCAGAACAAGGGTCTACACTTGAGCACAGGAAAGGCCGCTTGAGCGGAAAAAAATAACTTCCAATAGTTTTGCATGCGAGTGAAACTTCTGAAAGGTCGCGATCTCCTCTTGAGCGTAGAGTGTAGGAATGGTCGCTCGAGCGGAAACTGTAATTTTGCTTTTTGCTTCGAGGGCGCTGCCCCTCGACCCCGCTAAGGGGCGCTGCCCCCCTGACCCGACATAGTCAGCGAAGTGGCAAACATGAAAGAATAAACATCACAAACTTCTCTGCAAGGCACAATTCGGGTTGGATTCGCATCTAAAACTCATAGCCTCACTGAAATAAAAGATCGAATAAAATTACAACTGAAAGGAGTTTTGTCAAACCAGATTACCAAGAATAAAAACCTAACACTCTTTTTGCAACCTTGGCCTAATAACCTGGAGGTTATGGGTTTAAGTCACAAAGTAACCACTTTGTGCACTATGCCAAAAGTTAAGTGTTATACAATGTTGCTCTTTGTGCAAATATATTTCAGGATTTTTCATTATTTATTGTTCGTTGTAATTTGTTTTAGAGTTTTAACTTACTTGGATAAGTACTTGGCATCAATTTTGATGCATCTGCTACTGCCGTTGAGGTTATTACTATTTTCGTTATTGTTCTTAATCTCTAATCCCCTTATTTTAATGCATTATACGAAGTTTGCCAATATTGTGCTATCAATTATTAATTCTTAAAAGAAAATTAACAAATAAACACACCAGCCAATGTTCTGCTATCAATTATATGCAAATAATAGAAAGCACACCTATAATTAAGTACCCTACTGTCAATTAAAATTAAATAAATAAATAAATAACCACACTCGCCAATGTCCTGCTATAAATTAAAGTCAAACAAATAAATAAGTACACTCGCCAGTGCCCTATTATCAATTAAAAAAAAAAAAAAAAAAAAGACAGTACACGTGCAAGTATCTTATTATCAATTAAAATAAACAAATAAAACAAAAGCACACTTACCAGTGCCTTACTATCAATTCAAAGAAAATAAATTAAAAAACATAGAAGCAAGTACCCTACTATCAATTAACATGAAACAAATAAATAAAATAGCACACCCGCTAGTGCCCTGTTTTTAATTGCAAAAAAAAAAAAAAGACAGCACACCGGTAAGTATCCTACTATCAATTAAAATAAACAAATAAATAAAAAAAACACACCCATCAGTGTCTTGCTATCAATTCAAAGCAAATAAATTCAAAAACACAGAAGCAAGTACCCTACTATCAATTAACATGAAACAAATAAATAAAATAGCACACCTGCCAGTGCCCTACTATTAATTGTAACAAAAAAAAAAAAAAAAAGACAACACACCTGCAAGTATCCTGCTATCAATTAAAATAAACAAATAAATAAAAAAGCACATCCGCCAGTGCCCTGCTATCAATTCAAAGCAAATAAATTGAAAAACACATAAGCAAGTACCCTACTATCAATTAACATGAAACAAATAAATAAAATAGTACACCCGCCAGTGCTCTGCTATTAATTGAAAGAAAAAAAAATACAGCACACCAGCAAGTATCCTACTATCAATTAAAATAAACAAATAAAAAAAAAAAACCCGCCAGTTCCCTGTTATCAATTAAAATAAACAAATAAATAAAAAAGTACACCCGCCAGTGCCCTACTATCAATTCAAATCAAATAAATTCAAAAACACAGAAGCTAGTACCTTACTATCAATTAAAATGAAACAAATAAATAAAATAGCACACCCGTCAGTGTCTTGCTATTAATTCAAAAAAAGAAAAAAAGAAGACAGTACACCTGCAAGTATCCTACTATCAATTAAAATAAACAAATAAATAAACAAAAAACACACCGGCCAGAGCCCTACTATTAATTAAAAGCAAATAAATTAAAAAGCACACCTACTAATGCAACCGCTAGGGAGGAAGGGATGAAGGAGGTATAACTTTACTTCTACATTAAGATGGAGAAATTGAGGACCTATGACAAACCAAAATAAAACATTGAAACAGAGTTAGTAAAGAAGACAATACTTAAGGAAATTAATGATTATCGGAAGAAAAGAAAGAATCTATGTACGAAAAATATTATTTTGCACATCTTTTGACATTAACAAACTGCATAAGCAATAACAGAAATGACAGTCTACTACCTTTGTTCAAAGTATCAATAACCATTACATAAATAAACACTTAAACAAATGTACCACAACCAACTGTTTGACCACTTCAACAAAAAATTAAATAAAAATATATACAAAAAAAATCATTTGATTGGATGAACTACTGGATTATTTGATAGATCATAAATTGGTTAATTTCTTAATAGTTTCCTATGTCAAAAGTGAAGCTGAGTAGCTTCCAAATGGATGGATTATTAGATTATTTTTTTGAAAACTTCTTATCCAGCCTATTGAACTATTGGACTACTGGATTTGGATTATTGTTATTTGATTTGTTGATCTTTGATAGAACCTTTACGTTGTGTTTGGATAATAGATATGAGTAGAGATTTGAAAAGGAAAAGATAAAATGTGGGTGAAATGTCAATGAACTATAATTACATTCAATACACTTTTTCTCTTTCCCTTTCCAAATCCCTAACTAAATTGATGATCCAAACATAATATTAAGGAAATATGATGGTTTCAGTGTCATAGAAAGCAAAACACATTCACATAATTTTCTCTTCTTTTGTGCTAGTTTATTATTTTCCAAAAAAATTTAAAATAAAATAAAAATATGGAAGTGTATTTTCCAAATGATTTGAGCCAACATCAGTCCATATGTCGTAGTTACATAAAGTTATATATATCATAAAGTGAGTAATTATAAATGACAACAACTATGACTTTGGTTATAATTCTTGCTTAACATAAATTATTTGTATGTAGAAAAATTCCTAGAATTTGAATGTTTGGTATAGATTTAACTTGATGTGATGTGGACCACACCCTATATCAATCTGATCCACCCATTTAAAGTTCTATACATTTTTCTAAGTATTTTTCCTGGTTATGTAGAATTGTTGTTTACTTAAAAAGCATAACTTAGTTTCATTCCTAGTAATTTTCTATGTCAAAAAGGAAGATGAGTTGCTTTTAATTAGGTTGACTATATGATTGTTGTTATGGGATTTCTGATCTTCATAAAGCCTTTTTGGAAATCGGATATTTTGATTTGAGCATCATAGAAATCATATTCTTATAAAATTCCAGAATCTTATTATGAAGATCATTGATGATGCTAATAATGACAGCTAATAAAATTGTTACATTCTAATATTTTGCAACTTATATTTTGAAACTATTTTTTGTTATTATGTATTCAATTTTCTCTTCTCCAATAATGTGATTTACATTTTATCACTATTCTATAAATTTTTCATCTCTTACTCTTCATTTGGGACAATAGAAAGCCATTGGATTTTTTAATATTATACATTGGGTGTGTTGTGCATGTTGGTATAATAAATAATATTTTTTTTTCTAAATTTATATAGAAAGTCATTGGTTTTCCCATTCATTATGTATTACATTGAGTTGAATGTTAAGCAGACCCCTACTCAATCTGATAGAATTCCAAACAAATATAAAATTAATATTAAAATAATGTGCATAGATAATGCACCAACAACATCCAATCATGAGAAGAATTGTACATCAATCAAATAAAAATCTTCAAATGCAGAGGTAAAATATTCAACCATAACCCAAAAGCACCAATATTAGAAGTATAACATAACAAGAAACGAAAAATTATAAACATAAACAGATTTCAACAAATAAATAAGAAATTGCAATCTCATATCAGTTTCATGAGTACAAAATTCAATTAACCACACATCAGATTTCACAAACCCAAGCCAAATTTGAAGTATATATATCTATATATATGGAATCAAAACAACTACCAAATCAAACAAACATAAAAAACAAAATCTATTCATATCATATTTTCCTAAATTTAGAAACCAACCACTCCAAGTGAGGCAGTTTTGAAGAAAGGGAAACAAGAATTGGGAAAGGAAATAGGGTTAACAAAAGGGGATTTCGGTCTAGGGTTTCATAGAATACAATTGAAGAAAGACGAGAGAAACGATTCGCAAAGAGAGACATAGTGAGAGATTCACCTTCAGGCAAAATTTTTACATGCAGAAAATAGATATGGAACAATCAGTAAAAAAGATGCACTTCGCGGGAAGGTCTTCTAGGGCGGACAAGATCGCCGGAGTTGTGTCTGAAAACGGGAGGGTTTCGAACCAAATAACATGAGGGTTTTGGCAAAACAACGTGAGCCTTTGTGCGGAGGGAGGGAAGCACAATCAGTAAAAGGGAAAGAAAAAAAAAAAGTAACCGGTTGAGAAGCTATTCAATTTTTTTTAATTAAATTATGGTTCAGATTAATTTATAAATATCTAATGGTTTAAAAGTAAGGTGTGTTAGGGAAAATATATGATTCCACACAAGTAAATCAATCAATGGAAATAAAAACTAATGCGAAAAAATTAAATCAAAAGCAACACAAGAATTTTATGTGGTTCCCTCAATGTGAGGTACGTCCACGGGATCGAAATCCGATTCCACTATCAACCAAAAAGTTTCCAAACGATTACAAACAAGAAATGAAAGGTCTCACAAAACCACCCTTAGGTAAATTTCAAATAATCACAAATAAACAAGAGGAAAGACCTCACCAAATGGATGAACAAAAAATCTTCAAAACAGAGTTGTAGAAGATCCAAAATAATAACTGAAATTAGCCTAACATGCACACTTACAATACTTTAACCAAGCCACCGAACTAATTCATCAATTGAATTTGTATAGCAGCCGCAGCACCAAACCTGAAGCACTAAATAAATGAAATCACCCAACAAGCAATCTCTCTCCGAAAATATGGAAGATTGATGTTGGCTGCCGCTCCTCACTACTTTGAGAAAAACCAAAGACAAACAACATATATATATATATATGGCTGAATCATGGGCTTTTTTTCAAAACCCTAGTTATACTAAACTAATTATAAAAAACCTATTGGGCTTCCAAAAATTAGATATAATATATAAAATATATTATACCCAAACCAAACCAAATTAAAATTCTTTTAGCAAACCAATTGGGTCTCATACTCCACTAAGGAGATATACCCCAACAAGGTGTACATGATATGTACATTTTATGAGGTGCACAATCCTTAATACTCTAATAATTGAACATACAGTCATTCATAGAGAAAACTTTCAAATGTTTATTGGATTTAAATCAGATAGGCACATTTGAAATAATTATTTCCTAAACCTTGATCCAACCTAGATGACCATCATTACACAAACATTCGTTTCTCACTTTCCACAAATCCCAGAAAATTGGTAAGGGTATCTTATATATAACAATTCTCGTGTCTTATTGGATTTTTAAATAAATCAATTAGTTCTATGAAATAAGTTGGCTCTACAAGAACAAATATTAACCATTCCAAATCGAATTGCATCAACTTCTCTGAATGCATCTTCATGAACTTACAGTATCCAATTATTTGTCTATGAGCTTGTGAACTATAAAACCTTAATGGGTTTATACAGTAACATCAAAATATCCATTCATTTATCAATTTATACAATTCCCAGAAAATTGCTAAAGGCAAAGGTAATTCCCAAAAAATTGCTAAAGGTAATACATCCCAAACCACTTTAATTTTCTTTCTCATAGGAAAATCAAGCCACCACAAGAGTAATTGTTAGAAACATAAACAAATTTCAATAAACAAATAAAAAATTACAGTCTCATATTAGTTACATGAGTATAAAATTCAATTACCCACACATCAGATTTCACACACAAGCCAAATTTCAAGTACATATATATATACACACATATATGGAATCAAAACAACTAATAAATATAAAAAAACCTAAACCTATTCAAATCGTATTTTCCTAATTTTATAAACCAACCCAGTGAAGTGAGTTCACAAAGGTGAAAGGGGCACTTTCGAAGAAGGGGATTTTGGTCTAGGGTTTCATAGAATGGAGATAGAGAAAGGGAGAGAAACAAGTTACAGAGCGAGAGAGGAAGAGAGAGAGAGAGAGAGAGAGAGAGAGAGAGAGATACATTGAGGCATGTAGCTTGCTAAAACGAGGAGGAAAAGAAAAGGGCAGAGGAATAAACTCATTCTTTGGTGCTTGGCGCGAAGGAGCTCCGGCGAGATCTTGTAGAGATCTTCGTCAACAGCTTTGGGAGCTTTTCTCCCTGGCGGAGGATGCGGCGGCGAAAGAAAAACAAGTCTCGGCGGTGGCAAGGGCAGTGGCGACAACCGAGAGAGAGAGAGAGAGAGAGAGAGAGTAATTTCTAAAAACGTTTTGGGATAAAAAAAAGGGTCTAGGGATTTGTCAAAAATAATTAATGAGAATTTTGATTTTGACAAAATTTGGATGTTTGTTCCAAATTTTTGGAGAAAAATATTTGGGGGGAATTATGTAATAATCATTATAAAAAAAAATTAAAACATTTAGAATCTTATAATAAAATAAATTATTAATTTATAATTTTGTCAATTTATACTCAATTTTTTTTTTTTAATATAAATCCATCATGTATTTTTATTTAGTAAAATTAATAAAAAAGAGTATTTTACTCATCAATTACAAAATGTATAATCACACCATTAATTGGCGTAATAAAAATATTTAAAATTTTAGAAACCACAAATATCATAATCAAGTCACAAAATTTGTAATATAAAACACAAAATACATGACAGCATCACTAATTAGTGTAACAAAATTGTTTAAAATTATAGAAAATCGCAAATGTCGTAACTAATTCCCAAAATTTCGTAATATTAACCAAAAATTATGTAACTATCCACTAATTGGTGTAACAAAAATATCTAAAATTTTTTAAAACCACAAATGTCATAACCAACTCACAAAATCTAATAACATCAATTGCAAAATACGTAACTGCACCACTAATTAGCATAATAAAAATAATCAAAATTTTTACAAATCACAAATGTTATAACCAACTCATAAAATTTCATAACATTAATCACAAAATGCATAACAACACAACTAATTGATGTAGCAAAAATATCTAAATTTTTTATAAATCACAAATATCGTAATCAAGCAACAAAATTTCATAACAATTATCATAAAATGACTAACAAATCACTAAAAGTCGTAGAATCACCAATCGGATCTCTCATGATATAGAGAAAACAAAATGTAATGACAATCATTAAATAATTTAATCAACGACTTAAAGCCATGGAACAGAAAATGAGAGTTAGAGAAGATTAACCAGAAGAGCGAGAGGAAAGTGAATATGAGAAAGAGAGACTGAACGGGCTTATCGCCTGTGAAAATGACGTCAAAGGTGATGTCGCTTCCGATAAGGAATATCGGAGATATCTACAGTGACAGTAAGGAATGAGAGAGATGATTGAAGGATGAAGAGGACTGGGATAGCAGAACAGTACAACAAAATGCGTAATATTCTTTTTTCAACAGTTCTATAGCACATGTACAAATTGATAATAACAAAACCTTTCAAATCATAACTACGGCCAAAGGTTTGTATATGTATGACATATTAATGTAAAAGAGCTAAAGTTTCAAGATAGATGCATTTACTAGATAGAGAAAATATCACCATAATGAATAGTGTTGAAATAGATAAAGAGAGTAGTGACGAGTTCAAAGATCTATTGTAGAGACACAGGAGTAGAGAGATAAAGAATCCAATGAGGAAGAACTATCAACGATGGTCATTCGATGATTTGAGCGAAATAGAGAAGTCTGATTAAGAAATAAAGAGAGCTCGGGCACAACTAGGACAAATCAAGGGAAAGAAAATTGAGTGGAGAAAAAAACGAAAAAAAAGTTAGGAAAAAAATTTAGGAGAAAAATTATTTAGTAGAATAAAATAAAATCACGCCATAGATAATTTTTTTCAACATATTTTTTATTAAAATTTTGTTAAATTATATACATATATATATATATATGTCTATAAGTGTATATAGATATTTTAAAAAGTATATCACTTGTATATTATTATTTCTATTATATTTAATGAAGATACTATGACTAAAAATAAATCTAAAATAGAGATAGGTGATCAATTGCAATTGTCACTTAGGGATGAAACTTCAAAATTAATTGAGAGAGTTGACAGTTCAAAGAGAATGAGAGTTTGAGAGATAGATTTGTTTGTGAGAAATGAAATAAGAGAGGGGGTGGCATTTATAGGACTTGGGAGAGAGAGGTTAATTTATACATATAAAAATAAAAAAATAAAATTGGTTGTTTGTGGAATTAACGGTTATATAACTGTTTCAATTTTTTTTTGTTTTAAATTTTTGATTATTGCACTAACAGAGGGGGCAGGGAGCCATTGGGGTCGAGTCGAGCCAGATAGGGAAAAAAAATTTGGGGTGAGCTCACGAGATGGGTCACACTCCATAACACACCAGGGTCAGGTCGGGCCCTAGAACACATAGCCCAGGGTCTTAGGTTGGGCTTAGGCTCTAGCTTGGTTCGGCTTACCTAGGGCGCGAGCGGACTTGAGGTGTGCCACGAGCTCATGGGCCAAATTTATACCCCTATATGTGGGCAGTGGTTATGAGATATGTAATTAATGGTTATGATATATGTGATGTTGATTATGAGACAAATGGTGTTGGTTAAGAGATGTGGTTATGACATATGTGGGTAAAGGTAATGAGATATATGATTAGTGACTATGAGATATGTGATTTTGGTTATAAGCAGAGTGGTACAGTTATAAGTCAAATGGTGTTTGGTTATGAGATATGTGATTAGTGGTTATGAGATATGTAATATTGGTTATGATCAAAGTGGTGTGGTTATGAGATATGTGATTAGTAATTATGATATATGTGATGTTGGTTATGAGATATGTGGGTAATAGTTATGAGATATTGATTAGTGATTATAAGATATGTGATTTTGGTTATGAGCAAAGTGGTGTCAAAGAGTATTTGGTTATGCTATATGTGTTAGTAGTTATGAGATATGGTTATGATCAAGTGGTGTGGTTATGAGCAAAAAGATGTTAGTTATGAGATATGTGACTAGTAGTTATGAGATATGTGACGTTGGTTATTAGATATGTGACTAGTAGTTCTGAGATATGTGATGTTGGTTATGAGTCAAAGGGGTTTATGAGTGATGTATTATGATTCATGTGGGTAGTAGTTATGAGATTATTGTGATCAATGGTTATTAAGATATGTGATAATTTGATTATGATCAAAGTGGTGTGGTTATGAGCAAAAAAGGTGTATGAGATTTTATGATTATATCTGATGTTTGGTTATGACAAAAAATGTTGGTTATGAGATATGTAATGTTGATTATGATTCAAGGGGTTGGTTATGAGATGTAATTATGATTCATGTGGGTAGTAGTCATGAGATATGTGATCAATGGTTATGAGATATGTGATATTAATTATGAACAAAATAATGTTGGTTATGAGATGTGATTATGAAATATGTGATATTAATTATGAACAAAATGGTATTGGTTATGAGATGTGGTTATGACTAAGTTGTGATCAATTTGATATAGTTATGAATAAATATGATTTTGGCTCTTAACTATAAAATGTGACCTATTTAGAGGTCACTTTTAATAATATGGTTCAATCTTAGCTATTAATTTTCTATGTACGGTATATTGAACAAAATGTACTATAAACTTTCCCTTGACGGTGGTATTTTGATTGATTTATGGACCATCGTGAGGATGTGAGAATATAAGGAGAATTTGTATCGGTTATATTGCATATGAGAAATTTGCATGAATGGTCTTATCTAACTATTATATATAATATATATATATGCATGTATAAAGCTTGCTACATTACTTGAATTAAGTATTTTGGGTCTTTTTTTTTTTTTTTTAACATATAATAAGATGTTACAGGTAAGTAAGTTAAATTACAACGAAAGACTGCCATTGACTCGAATCCTAAATTCTGACCTTTTCACTGTCCTAAGAGACAACTAAATTGACTAGTAGGCCAACTACCCTATCCACTTTGGGTCGTGTTAGTAGACCCATATTCTTAAATTACTTTTTAAATAAGGTATATTACACTAGCCTTTCATGTTTGAAAAATAATATATTAAACTTACATAAATTTGATATAATTATATTAGACTACCTTGATATTTTTAATTCATATTACACTTAATACATTTTCAACAGTAATTAATTGTATAAAAAATAACATAATCATCCTTTTTATACTAAAAATATATGTCATCTTTGTTTACCTCAGTATTTACTCATTATTACATTAGTTCAGATTGTTTTAATCTTATTAGGAAGTCTGTGTAATTATCATAAACTTGTGAAGCTTTGGAAGATCAGTGCAATTTATTCTTATTTTTATCCTTTTGAATAAGAAATGTTATTTGTAATCTTTACTAGAATTAGGTTAGAGATGCAGTTAAACTGTCAACATCTAAAACTTTGCAGGGTTGTTCAACTTGTATAACTTTTCTACCTTGTGGGCCAATCTACAGAGTTTGTACAGATTTCAACATCAAATAAACAACCATCTTTGAATATCCCTTGAAATTCTTAAGAAGTTAATTAAGTACATAGGATGTTAGCAAGGAAAAACAACAGCAGTTTTTGTACTTACTGCCTATATTACACGAAGTTGTACACTTAGACATTCGATAAGAGTACGAAATATGTATTGAATATCTCTTATATAATTGTATATAATACTATATATATATTGTATAATTGCTATAAATCTTTTGCACTGTAAACAATTTTTATCTCACACATTAGATTAAAAAATTAAAAATGACTTTTTTTGTCGAGTCAGCGCACCCCTTAAATTTATGATTTGACAAATCCAACCTCTAGATATATATCCGCACCTGACATCTGATCCGAGTCCATATAACATAGCTTACTGCAATCAAGGTCAAAGAATGTGTGTTAGGACAAAACAAAACAAAAAAAAGAAAAGAAAAAGTGAACCAGTGCACGATACTATCGCTAAAACAGATCTAGTGAAAGTAAGATGTATTTCGTTTTACCCCATTTTTAAAAAAGACTATTTCCAAAGACTTAAATCTGTGTCACGAGGGACGCACAAGTAGCCTCAGTACTCCTGCTCTGCTCAATGAAGAAGCCTCTCCCCTTTTCTTCCCCTTTGGCCCTCAAACGGACAAGTATGAAGAATCTTCTTCGACTGACCTAGCAGGTGAAAACAAGAAAGGCTTGGGTGGAACTTGTAAGCATTGGATGTTTCCTTCCAACATCTCCACCACCTTACTCATCGATGGCCGGTCCGACGGATTGGTCTGAATGCACCACAACCCCACTATGATCATCTTCCTCGATGTTTCTTCTTCCTCTTCATTTGTGACACCATCGAGTCTTAGATCCTCACCATGTTCACGGACAAGTATGAAGAATCTTCGACTGACCTAGCAGGTGAAAACAAGAAAGGCTTGGGTGGAACTTGTAAGCATTGGATGTTTCCTTCCAACATCTCCACCACCTTACTCATCGATGGCCGGTCCGACGGATTGGTCTGAATGCACCACAACCCACTATGATCATCTTCCTCGATGTTTCTTCTTCCTCTTCATTTGTGACACCATCGAGTCTTAGATCCTCACCATGTTTGAGATTCTCATAAAACAAGTGTGGAAAATACATTTCACTTGATTGGACTACTCCACCTTCATAAGTATTTCTTGCACCGGTCATCTCAAGAACCATCATTCCATAGCTATATACATCGGATTTATGAGAGACTCCTCCAAAAGCTCGTGAAAACACTTCTGGAGCAATATATCCAACAGTCCCTCTCGTTCCCAACATTGATATCACACTCTCTTCTTTTGACACAGTTTGGCTAAGCCGAAATCAGAGATTTTTGGGCAAAATCTTCATCCAAAAGAATGTTCTGAGGTTTTATGTCGAAGTGCACGATCCTTGTGTTGCAACCTCCATGTAAATACTCTAGACCTCGCGCTATGCCAACTGAAATTTGGTACATTGTCTTCCACTCCAACCGGGTTTTTGTATTTAGACCTCCAATATCATATATGAACTTATCTAACGATCCATTGGGCATGAATTCATAGACCAGAGCTCTTTTGTTCATGTGAAGTTTGATGAACTGATACTAGCAACTTCATTGATGAACTCCTCTCCGTTTCCCTTGGCCTCATTCAATAACTTGACTGCAACAAGACCACCATCAGATATCTTTCCTTTGTAGACAGTTCCATACCCACCTTGGCCTAGTTTATCTTTGAATGAGTTGGTCATCTTCTCAATATCTGAATGGCTGTACCTCTTTGGTGCAAGCGATCCATATTGCCTCATAAACGCTTTGACATTTTGATCATCGTCCCTGTCCTTCTTCCAGAAGGCCACCGCTTTAACTGATGCTATGCACCGTCTTCTACGGCAGTAGATTTTTATGAGTATGAAAATGATCATCCCAGGTAAACTGAGTGAGAAGGCTGCATATAAAGGATAAACAGAGAGCTTATTAACGGTTAAAATTGTACCTCTAAATCTTCTCAAGGATAAACAGAGAATTTATGCCCAATTATAGTTCTCTTCCAAACAGTTTTTGGGTCAGAATGTTAAATATTTAGCTTTGTTTAGTCCAAATTCTGAGCAACATATATGTATATATACCCTGTGAATGTATTTTGATTGTGTTTGGATCATGAATTTGAGTAGGAGTTTGCTGAGGGAAAGAAAAAGAGGAGAAAGGTGAAAAAAGTTAGCTCATATTTTATTCACTTCACTGTTCCTTGTGCTTTGCAAACCCCTTCCTGAATCCATAATCTAAACACAGCCTTAATCAATATGATAGGAGTAAGAGTCTAGAGTTTGTGTTGGTTTCACATTACCTATACCAATTTTCAACCAAACCTGGAGCCCTTTAGTTGATCCTGTAAAAAAAAAAACATAAAGTAAAACTTTGTAGCTGGCAAGTTCATACTGCAAAGTTAGAAAAAATAGATGGAGTGATGGAGAAGTGATTTGGGACAAGAGGAGAGTGGGATAGAGAATCCGGTTCCCTATCTTGTTACTTCTTAGATGCAAAACATACATTTATTAGAAAGCCAGCACCTTAATTTTAAGGCTGGTAAAAGCTTTATGGAGAAATTAACTTTAAATCTCTCTAAGATGTCGTGAGGTGTATTGTAAGTTTTATTGTGCACTCAGATTTTAAGCTTTTAACAGAAAGTGGCATAATAAGAAAATACAGACAATGATTTAATCAAATTTTACAGAACAAGTTCCATTATAAATATGTGCAAGGCCAAAAATATTAGCAAATTAACTAAATGAATTTCTAAAAGCAATCTGTAAAAAGGAAAATTTCAAGAAAATTAAAGACTTTAAGAAAGAAAACTTGTATGAAAAAGCTTGTTGAAGGCGAATTATGGTCCCAAAAAGAACGAATAAAATTGCACATACCATTCTGAGTTGCAGAACATGAGGATGCATAGGCTTTATCTGAGCAAAAGCAAGTAAATGAGCTTGAACCCGATTCATACCCACATTGCCCACCCGATGCGACACATTGACTGCACAGATCACTATTTGCAGACCACTGCAACCCAAAACCACCATCAAGAGCTGCCTTTAGACTTGTTGAAGAAGATGAATTACCCTCCAGAGCCTGAGCTGCAGATTGAAAGACTGGAACTATGACACTTGAAAAACAACTTATTGTACTGTTGGAGAATGGTGTGCTTCTAGTCAGGTAAAAATTTCTGTCATCAATCCCATTAACACTGCAGTTGAACTGCCCAGAACTGCCCAGTTGTAGAACTGGAATTTGGCTGCAGCCGAAAAACAGAGTCAGATTCTGCACGTTGGAAGCGTAGCTGAAGAGAGTGAAATCAATGGTAGTGTTTTGAAGATTCTTGGGACAAGTACTATTCCAGAAATCCTGCCTGGCGATCATAAGAGTCTGTGTCATGTAATTAATTTCAAGAACTTGGTATGCTTGTGAGAGAATGGTAATCTGCGGGGCCTTGTTGACTTGGCAATCCAGCATGAAGCCCGGATGACCACAGTAGTCTGGTCTGTTGCCTCCCCAGAAAGGATAATCAATGTTCTGCATGTTTGCACACTGGAAGGTTTTGCTGCAGTTTAGAAATTGTTCGTCAGTGGCGTGCACGGATAATGGAATATGGATTAAGATGAAGATCAGTGTGATCATGAAGAACAGAGAGGAGGATGGAGATGGATGGAGATGCATTTTGACTTCAGAGAGAGAGAGAGAGAGAGAGAGATGCTTATCTGACAGAGAGATAGAGAGATGGAGACTAATGAGTATTATAACAAAGTAAAATGGGACTGACGTTTTTTTAAAGAAGGGAAAGAAAGGAGAAGTTTCACCATAAATAATCTATATTATTAGCTATGACTTTAATTGCACTCAAATAAGAAAAATAAAATAAGATTGAAAATTTTGACAACATAAGACACTTAGCCAATTGATATGATCAGCTTTGCAACTGTAAAAGTGCTAGGTAAATTGTAGACGCATTTAACTGACACTTGAACATGTAGATATATATTATAAAATTAAATAAACCAATGGTCGTCACAACCAACTCCATCTTTTATGAATCTGATGAAACACCAATATTGTTGACTAGAGTTTATAAACATGGTGATTATTTCAGTATTTGCGTACTGCTGCTTGAAAAGAATCGAATTCCATGCCAATAATAAAAATTAAAAAATTAAAAAAAAAACTATGTTTGTGATCAGATGATGATGTTTTAGAAACTTCTGACACAATAATTAGCAGCGCATCAATTCAAAGATGTAGCGTATCCCACCAGAGAATGAGCTCCCAGAACCATAGAAGTAACCGATTCATCAATATACACACATCAACAATTCTGCTTTAACCAAACATTTATGGAAAAGCATCATCACTGAAAACAAAATTTTCATATTCAGATGAGGATGTTGATATAACAAGGAGTGAAAAAGAGAAAGCAAAAAAAAAAAAAAAAAAAATGAATATTCCCCTATTTTCCCAATTTACCTTCTGAACACACAAATAACATCAATGATCTGTTCTATGAAACAAACTCAATATTCATCTGGAATTAAAGTTGATGCATTGATACTGAAGAAACACTATCAATTGAATAAATTACCTTCTCAAGTGGGATTAGAGTATCTCCAATCCCTACTCTCTCTTTTTTTCATCAAATTTGATTCTTTTTTCTTTTTCTTTTTTTTTCATCAAACATTTTTGAAAATTTCTAAACTTATCCTAAAATCCAGTTTTAACTATTTTTTATGAAAGAAAATCATCTCCAATCCTTATTGTTTTTAAAATTTCATCAAATTTGAGTAAAATTATGACTGATGGAAATTTGGTGAAACATTTTTTTTTTTTTTTTGGGTGGGCTTGGTGAAACATTTGGTTCATTGATTTGGTGAAAATTTTGCCAATCTCTTGATTTGGCAAACTTTGATGAAATGATTGGAGCTCACTTTTAGCTCTTTATTCATCAAATTTGAATAATTTGATGTAAGAATTGCTCCTACTCATTCAACAAGCTGGTATTAGAGATGTGATTAACAGTGGGACTTTTTTTTTTTCCCGATTAATAAAAGAAAACACAACAGCCATGTGGATAGATCAATTAATGTTTCCAAAATCAAATATACCCTCAAAATTGAAACGAAGACGGAGACTCAAGTCGACGAAGAGCTCGAACATTACCGTGGAAGTAGAGAAGATTTATATGGACAGCCACGATTTCGTTGCCTTGTCGAGTCCGAAGCTTCAATACGTCGACGTTTGTCCCTCCTCGACACCTCCGGCACGTACAGTCGGCCAACGCCATGAAGGACGCCGGGGCTAGTGGTGGTGACGGGTGGCGCGTGGGATAGGTAGGAGGAGAAGCCTTACGGTGAAAATTTTGTAAAGAATTGAATTGGGGGTTTTATTTTAGGTAAATTACCAATACAACTGACATTTAATTAAAAATATGAATTATTTTTATGATTTTAGAAATTATATTTTATTTCTTAAATTTTTTATTTTGTAATAAATTATGTCATTTTATTAATAAATTATAAAATTAATTAATAATTTATATAATTTTATAGTAGAGAGTAATTATGAATTTTATTTTTTAAATTAATTTTGTTAAATAAAAAATTCTAACAAAAAAATATTTATAATTTTTAAAATTACATAAAATAATTTATATTCTAAACAAATCTCGAACAGTCTATTCGTAATTTACCCTATATTTTAGAAGCAGCCTATGGTTTAATGTTGCCCTTGGCTGCATTTTGGGTTCAGAACTAGAAGGTCTCTGGGCCCAATTTTTAACCCAGCCCAATCTGTTTGGTTTTGATTTTTCAAAAACAGTCTTTTAAGTTCTCAATCAGTATTTTAAATATATATATATATATATTAATTAAATTTTTTTTAAAAACTTTTTTGTTTTACTTAATCTAAATATACTTACAATTTACAATATTTGTGAAGAAATTTACAAATATCAATAAATACAAAAAAATACGAAAATGCATCAAATTTTTATATTTGTTGTATTAAATTTTTAAAAAACAATTACAAAATTTTTACTTTTTTAAGTGTTTCTAAATTAAGTAGATTTAAAAAGTAAAAAAAAAAATTAATTAAAACACAACTTGAAAATTAAGAAAATTGTTTTAAAAAAATAAGCTCATAAAATAATTATCACAAGACCAACATCAATAATATGGTTTATTCATTTTGTAGGCGCACTATTTATGTAAATCTCATTTATAAAAAATAAAAATAAAAATAATAACTTTAAACATACATAGAAGTGAAAGAAATTTCACGGATAAATTGTTCTACAGGTATTGGAGCTTTCAATCGTTAGACTATGGTCCTGTTTGGTATGATTTATTTTCAACTTATTTCAGTTTTTAGCTTAATTTAAGTTATTTTGATGTGTTTGGTTCAACTTAACAATACAGCTTATAACTTTTTGTAAGTCAAAAATCAACTTATTCTTTGAGTGGAGGAGGAGAAACTTAATTTATAAGTCAAAAATCAGCTTATGTTCACAGCTATAAGGTATAAGTTGTTAGGGTATAAGTTATAATCACTTTCTCACAGCTCTACCAAACAAGGCCTATGTTTGCTCTTTACAATAAAGTTTTTATATTTCCTATAAATAAATATAAATATATATATATATATATATATTCATACTATAATTGTTCAAGAGCGAAAATTGACTTGTGTGCATCAAAATTATTCAACTTTTAATTATTATCCCTGCAATGTTTACTTTTTACTGCAGAGACATTCACAGAGTATAATTAAGAAACATAATTACTATTTACTTATTAAAGCAAAGTCAAACAAAGTATTCAATTTAATGTTTGTCATACATGCACTTTTAATGATGATTTAATTTAGGGGTGTAATTTGGACACGCCTAATTTAAGTTCATTTCAAGAAATTATAGGGCTCAAGCTATATAAATTTAAATTTGGTGTAAAAATTCAAATAAGGATTGGGTTGGAATTTTTCACAACCCAAACAATCAAAATAATCGGAATTCTGTTATTAATATATATGAATTAACATATTCTATTATTTAATATAAATAACTCAAACTAATTTTATGATTGCATTTTCTAGGATATTTTTATTTTGAGAAAGTGAAATACATTAGCCTAGGACAATCAAATATATTTTTTTTTGTGTCTGAATTTAGATGACTTGAGCAAAGCCGACTTTTTTGAGTTAAACTTGAGACCAGGCTTTGACAAAAAATTCGTGCAAAAGTCGAATTCATGCTTGAACTTAAACAGATCTCTCTATATTTGAGACTAATAACGTCTGGATAAACCCCTAAACTTTCTTCAACCTTAGATCTCGTTTGGGAACATATTTTTTTAGTATTTTTTTGATTTTTTGACTAAAATATGATATAAAAAAAAACTAATATGTTTGGGATGATTTTTTGACTTTTTACGAAAAGATGTGTAAAAAATAAAGAGAAAATAGAATTTTTGACTTTTTAGTATAGATTGTTAATTTTTTTATTTTTTTAATAACCTTTTAGTTTTTTAACTAAAAAAGTCACTTAACAAACGAGGACTAAATTGCAATCTAAGTGTGAATCATGTGAGGTCGCATAGTCAAATTATTGGATCTTGACACCGCAACAGCATCCACATTTTACTTTGTCCTCCTGTGCCTTTTGTGGTCCTCTCTGTTTGATGATTTAAAAAAGGCAAGATTATATTCCACTTCTTGTTTGGGAGTGTTTGGCATGCATTCCATCTTCCATGCCAAACAATAATGTTAATTTCCATAAGCACTCCTTTCTTGCTCTTGTTGCCATTTTGCACTTAAAATATTTAAGAGTGAATCGGTATCAATTGCAGTGCAGTGATATCAAAAATATTAAGCGATATGTATCGATAGTAGAGTGACACAATCGTGAAATAACAACATAGCATGACTTGATAATTAAACTGAAAAGATGTTGTGATGACCATTTATTTTCATATTAAATTTGCTTATGAGTTAAGTTATGTTTGGTTTTGACTTTTTTGCTTAAAAAAGCACAAAAGACAAAATTGATTACTTATAATAAGATAAAATATCATATCCAAACCATAATCATTATACTTTTTTCTCATAAAAATCAAAAAAGTCAAAAATAAATACCAAACAAGACTAAAAAAGTTAAATTAAAATAACTAAAAAGTCAAAAAATTAAACTATTTTAGTTCTTTTCAAACGAAGATTTAATATGTCATCGTTGCATTTATATAGTTGACTCAGTTTATATGTACCGTATGATCATAAACTTGAAAATAATTTTTAGTTTCCAATATTCTTTGTATATATATAAGAACTAGAACAATAATTTATATAGTAGATTTAGAGATTAAAGATTTGAGTCGATAAATTGACTGCGACCCTTTTGTTATAATTTAGCTTATTTTATCCCCTAATATCCTATCATATGGCTAAAATATATATATATATATATATCTATATTATTACTCTTGTATCATTTTGGTTCTTATAATTTCAATTGATTCGATTTTGACCCTAAATTTATGATTTTATTTTCATTTGATCCAATTAATTATAATTTTTAATATTTTTTGATGAAAAATGCATACATAAGTGGGGTGTGCTATGTTTTTTTAGGTAAATTATAACCTTATTAAACTCAATGAGTGAGGTTGTTTTGCGCATCCAACAACTGAAAGAGTTTGCAGAAAATTCTAATCGACATTATTAATTGGTCTAAATTAACACAAAATTAAAAGTTAAAATCAAGCTAATTAAAATTACAGTAGACAAAACGACACAACAAAAAAACTAATATACTTTATCTAAAAAAATAATGAGATATAGTATTTTTGAAAGTTAAATTAGTTCATTGGATTTTTTTTATTATTATTATTTTCATAGCCATTGGGTATCAATATCACACAACATGATAAACACAAAAATCCAAAGCAAGGCAATTTTAAGTTTGGAGTTAAAATCTAGGCTTCTTATTTGTCTTTTAGGAATGGATCATTAACAACTTCTGGCAACATAAGCCATTTTATGTATTTTGTGGTTGCATAAAGACAACCATAACCATAAACCATTGAATGAGGAATGACAATGAAGATATATTAGTTTAGTTACAAATGTTTCATTTCACTATAACTGATAAATTATTTATAAAAATAAATAAATAATACATATAAAGATAATATTTTACATTATTAATGAATGGAAATACCTTTCTTTTTTCCACACAAAAAAAAAAAAATCCCTTGTATGTATTATGTATCAGAATCTTATAATTAATTTTTGTACTTATAAACTTATTCTAAATATTTTAAAGAAATTATAATAGTAGAGATAAAATTAAATCTTCATTACTCATCCTTGTTCACATGGGTTAGGGACGGTAAAAACAATATCACTTTCAATTGAGGTGAAAAACAACAGTAAAATCTAATGAGCTTTTTTTTTTTTTTTTTTTTTTTTTTTTTTTTTTTTTGCATGTTAGAATGGTTTGGACCCATCAGCCAATGTGACAAATTATGCCTGAAATCTTATAGAAATGGGAAATTCTATGATACTTATATGTTCTGTTATGATTTTTGTGATATTTGATTATTATTTATTTTGATATTAATTATGATTTGATTATAATTTATTGTAGTATAGTTATGATTTATTGTGACATTAGTTATAATATTATTTTAGTTATAATTCAAAAAGTCTTTCATATATCTTGTATAGTGTTTAGTTATCACTTATTTTTTTAATTTAGTTAGAACTGAAAAATATCTAATTATGACATTTATAATAATCAGCATAGCAAATATCATAACTTATATATATATATATATAGTAGTATGATCCAAAATAGGAAATTACTCAAGTTATACGAGCTCAAATTATTCATGTTGGGTTCACATCTCTCTAAGATTAGGTAATAGGGTAAAATAAATTTTCTCTAAATTTTAAAATCTAAAATTTCATATTATTAATAGATATCTTTCATCATACATCTTAAAATTGAGAGAAAAAAATTATGATATAAAATTATATGTATTTAGCACAAATTAACTGTTAATTTATTCATAAGCCCTGCCAAATTAGAGATGATTTGTGATGATCTAAATAAATACATTTTTTGACTTTTTATAAAATATATATTGAATTTGAAGTAATGTGATGTGATATGATAAAAAAATGATATAACTTAAATATGATAATAACTTTTTAATTTTTTAATTTTTTTAAATCATAACAAACAAAGCATAAGATTTGTGATGCAAAGGTACACGTGAGTCCCCCACACACTTGCTTAATAAATTATTTATGAAATATCTCAAAACACAAACACAAACATAAGTGAAGAAGCCAAAGCTTTGGTGCCGTTTGATAACACTTATATTTTTTATTTTTCTATTTATATTTATAAAAATTTAAAAATTCAAAGAAAAATTTGTTGGTAAAATTTTTGATTTATAAATCAGTAGTCTCAGTTTATAAATTTGGCCAAAAAATGAAAACACAAAAAATGTGTTTCCATTTTGAGTTTTCAGTTTTTTTTTTTTTTTTTTACCACCCAACACTAGCCACCATCCGCCACCATTTTCCACCACCGTCTTGCACGACCACCACCCCCACCCCATCACCACCTGCTACCACCATTTACCACCCACCTGCTACTACCACCACCACCCCCACCAACCCACCTGCACCCACTCGCCGCCACACCACCACCACCCATCTGCCATCCACCCGCACCACCCGCCACTACCATCCACCGCCCGCCCACTCCCGCCATCTACTTGCCACCATCACTCACCACCACCTGCACCACCATCCGCCACCAGCCACCACCACCACCAGCCACCTGCCACTCACCCGCCATCACCACCCACACCACCGCCACCACCACCCACTCGCTACCACCTACCACCCGCCACCGTCACCCCCCACCCACCACAAACCCGCCACCTACCCTCACCACCCGCCACCACCCGCTGCTACTACCCACCACCCACCTCACACCACCACCCCCCCCCATCCACCATCACCACCCACCACCACCCGCCCCCACCGTCATCCGCCACCCACCTGCCACCCATCACCACCACCCACTCGCTACCACCTACCATCCGCCACCGTCACCCACCCACCCACCACCACCACCCGCCATCCGCCTGCAACCACACCCCCACCACCAGCTACCACCCCCCACCATCACCACTTTCCACCACCGTCTTCCATTCGCCACTTGCCACCACTTGCCATTTTCTCACTCTTTTTTATATTTTTAAATTTTTTAAAACATTTTGTCAATTACCAAACGCGTTTGTAGTTTATGTTTTTTTAAAATAAATAAAAACTAATTTATAAAATTTTTGTAAATATAAATTAAAAACGTAAACATTACCAAACACACCCTTTGGAATGAGACAAGAACTTTCATTTTGGGCTGTATTAATATAATAATAATAGAATAATTATTTTTTTTTTTAAATCTTTGCCAATTAGGCATGTCGTCTTGATCAATGGCACTTTCAACCATCCAACCCCACCCACAATCAAAAAAGCAAAAAAAAAAAATCACCAAAGAAAAATTGATTGTGTTGTCTTGTCAAAAAGTGACACAGTTAAACAAGACAATCCCAACGCTATCTTGCGCCTGCCTTAGGCCTGTTTGTTTTTAGAGATAGAATTGAAAGGATTGATAGTGAGGAAATTAGTAGTGAGTGGATTAAATAAAATTGTATTTGTTTTGATGATAGTTGTTAGTTTAGGAATTGTTAAATTATTTTCATATAAAATAATAAAATAAACAAAAAAATATAAAAACATTAAACATTAAGGTTTTAAAAAAATGCCCAACATGAAAAAAATTTTAAAAAAATAAAAATAAAATAAAAATATTCAGAAAAAAATATAAATAAAATAATAATTTTTACTTAACAAAAATATAAAAAAATTAAACATTAATGTTAAAAAAAAATGTCCGACATGTAAAAAATAAAAATAAATAAAATTTCTAGTCCGCCAGACTATTTTTCTAATACCAAGTCTTGGAGACTCATACGAATCCCCTTGGGGAGGCCTATCCTAATTCGAAACTCATTATCAATCCCCTCCTCATCTCTCAAAACAAACACAATATTAGTAGGTCCAACCTCACTACCAATTTCAATCCCCCCTCTAACTCTCCAAACAAACGGGGCTTAGAGCATCCACCGTGGAGCTACTAAGGATAATGTTAGTGTAAGTTGTTAAATTTAAGCCACCAACGTTTGTTGTTTGGTGCTGCAGTGAATCTGTTAACGTGTATGTTAGTGGTGTTGTGTTGTTCAGTTGTTTGTTATTTACAGCGAGCGTTTTAGCTAGGGAAGGGGAGCGTTTTTTTGTCTTACCGGTTCCGGCCGGTTGACCGGTCAAAGGCAATTTTTTTTTTTTTTTTTTAACTTGTTGGGATTTTTTTTTTAGATTTGAAATTTAATTTTGAGCTTGAGATTTTTAATTAAACTAATTTTATTTATTTTATTTATTATTACATATATATATATATATATATATTTAACACACACCTTAACACATTCCTTATACATCCATTGCAACCACTCACTCTCTAAAATTAACAAACTCTTAACACATCTTAACAAACATTTTTGGATCCCACTTTTATTATTTTTTGTTTTTGGCTCAATGAGCCACAAAAGACAGAATAGGCTCATGAGCCACAATAGACAAAACATCCCATCCAACCCCATAATCATTACACTCTTCTCTCACAAAAAAGTCAAAAAAGCCAAAAAGCTAAAAGTCCTTCCCAAACCAAGCTTTTGAGCCCAGGCTCATTTAGCCAAAAAAACTAAAAAGTCAAAAAACTAACTCACTTCACAAACGGAAGCTTAATACATTTTTTTAGCCATTCCATTGTGGGTGCCCTAGCTAGCTCAGTCTTCTCTTTGCAGCCATCATTCACATAATTTATTATTAACACTTGTGAAGTTATTTCTTAAACGTAATAAGAAAAAAAAAAATTAATTTAAAAAGTCAAAATACTATAAAAAAGTATAAAATTAAAAAATTATTAAAAATATTAAACAAAATATCATATTAAAAAACCTTTTAAACTTATCCAAGACAAATAATTTTCCAGTCCTATGGTTGTGGTAGTTGTTACTTCTTTTTGTTGTTGTTAAGCAAGTACCAGCATATGCCTTTATGCATCTATCTTAACTTCATTCTTCCTATTTTGTCCTTCCTGTTTAATGACGCTGCACACATGGTTTATTTTTCCGGGGTACTACATGTGTCAATTATATATTAGTATATTAATTAATATACTGATACTAGTACTACATGTGTCAATCATATATTAATTAGTATATTAATTAATATTGATACTAGCTATTATATTACTCCCTCTCTCTTAAAATATTAGTTTCTTATTTTATTTTTCATTGCCCCAAAATATTAGTCCCTCTTCAAAAATCAAGTACAAAAATAATGTAAATTTCTTATTTTGCCCTTCTTTTAAATTAATAAACAATATAAAAAGTACAATTATGACATTGATATTCCCAAAAAATGTACTATCAAAAAGGTAATTTTGGAAAATCAACTTTTTCTCAAATGCAATAATTGTACTACCAAAAAAAGTTGGATTCCCCAAAAGGGACTATTATTTTGGGACGGAGGGAGTATTATTAAGGGCTTGGCTTTGGTCCAGTCCACTATCGGACTGGACCGTACTGTTGGGTCCATGGAGGTCCACCACGGGTCCCGTTTTGAAAATCTGAACCGTTCAATGTGTAGAACTCAACGAGTACTATATGTCTGTGAAAAATCACGTTGATCGGATATCGATAACTATGTGATCAAAACATTTTTTTATCAACCGTTTATGTATTCACCGTCAAATTTTTTTTATACAAAACTGATTTGATCACATAGCTATCGATATCCAATCAGTGTGATTTTTTACAAGCATATAGTACTCGACGAGTTGTACACATGAACGGTTCAGATTTTCACAACGAGACCCATGGTGGGCCCCCATTGGCCCAACAGCACGGTCCAGTCCCGTGGTGGACTGGACCAAAGCCCGACCCTATTATTAATATCACTCATTATATAAATTATAAATATCAAAAATCTCTTAAATTGTGTCACATTATCAATTAATACAATAATTATATTAATTAGTTCATATAACATTATTCTTTTTTTCTAGAATTGCCTATGAACAAACTATTCAGCCTCCGTTTGGGAAGTGCGTTGACTTTTTGGCTTTTAATTTTTTTGGCTATTTTAACCTGGGCTAAAAAGCTTGGTTTAGAAAGCGCTTTTTGGCTTTTTGAGCTTTTTTTTGTGAAAGAAGAATGTAATGATTATGGATTTGGATGTAATATTTTATTTATTGTGGCTAAAATAACCTATTTTGTCTTTTGTGACTATTTTAGCCACAAACTAACTTGTCAAGCAACACCTCAATGTTTACTATTTTCAAGATTTTTTTTTTAAATTGAAATTTTTTTATTTTTTGTAAATTTTTTTACTGATTTTTTTTTAAATATTCTAAGTAATTTTTTTAACTTTTAGATACATCTAATATAAATACACTTAAAAATATAATATTTATAAAAAAAAATCTTTAGAAAAATTCACTAAATATAAAAATACAAAAAAAAAAAAAGAAGGGAAAATTCAGTTCATTTTTCATATTTTTGTATATTTATTATTTTTTAAAATATTTTTTTTTACAAATATTTTACTTTTTAGATGCATCTAAAAAAGTTTTAAAAAAAATATTTAAAATTTTAAAAATATTTATTTAAAAAAATAACGAAAAATAAAAAATTCAATTTTCAGAAAATGAAATCTAAAAAATTAAAACCAAACACACTAATTATTTTTTAAAAAAGAATTATTTTACTTTTAACAAGGGTAATTAATCTTTTGAGTGTTGACAAGTAAGCATTTGTTTTTTAATAATACTATAAACTTACTCTTATTAATTCAAAATTTACTTAAAAAAAATTAAGGACTAAGATTCATTTCATATATGAACTTAACACTTCGTCCATTCAATCTCCACCATACAAATATATTTAGGATAAATTCAAAATCCATAAAGGTGAGTTCTAGCATTTTCCTTTATTTTTATTGTAACGCAAAAATGCTATTTGGTTTAGAAATCAAAAATAGAGCAGAGGTTACTGATACATTTAAAAAAAAAATGCCAAATTTCTTGAGATTAACCAGCTCATAGTCTAGGGATGAGTCTCGAAATCCTTTTTCTACATCCTCTCCTCGACGCAAAAAATATGTATATTACGAAAAGATATTTTATCCGAAAAAAATTATGTTATTTTTCTTGTCAAATTTAGCTCTAAAAAAAATCTCAATAACATCTTATATTAAAAAAAAAATTAACAAAAACACTTGTTAAATCAAAATTAAATTATAAGAATTTGACAATGTAACTTAACAAAATATAAGTAATTTTTTTAATATTGAAATTTCTACACTCACTGCTAGAAAAGTATTTAGAGCATTTTCCATACATCATCTCTTCTTTTATCAAATTTAAATTTAATAAAAAATTATTCAAAAATTATCTCTAATTATTTCATCAAATATTTATCAAACCAAGAAAGTGTACTTTATTTTTATCAAACCCATCAAAAGATTGAAGTATTGGGTTGGAGATGAGATTTTTTTAATCAAATTTGATGAAAAGACCAGGAAAAAAAAAAAAGAAAAAAAAAAGAGAGAGTTAGATTTTTATAAAAAATTAGAGTAATTCATATGCAATCGAGCTTTACTTCAATTTAAAATTAAATAAATGAAAAAAATTAAATGCTCTAATAAACAAAAACTGGTACGACTTACTATTGACCACAGCCTATATATACATGTCATACGGTTTAACAATACCATGTAAATTGCGTTGATTATCGTTCTTCTTCTAAATTTTTTACAACTACACCAATTTTGATGATAATTTTTTCGAACCTTGCATTTCATAGATGAATTTTCTAATTAAGAGAAAAAATTCAAGAAGAGAACTTCGTTATAATTGACCATTCTTTGATTGAATTTTCTAATTTGATCTGTTAATTAAAGCCTATAATATCAAAATTGCTCAAAACTTAACCGAATTCATAGCTCAATTGTTTTTATTACCATGCCAATTCCAAAAAGAAATTTGGCTTTAGCAAATTTCTAATTTAAACTTAATTTATGAAATTAATAATTACGAAGCAAAAGACAAAAATGTAATTTTAAAATTTTAAATTAAAAAAAAAATTGCGTTATCCGTACATTTCGAAGGCTACTCGGGTATGCTAACGAGTACAGGACGCCACGCTCTTCTGAGCAATCGCTGCCGAAACGCCGCCGATAACGGCCGTAGCGATCGTTGTCCGACGCGCCGCCCAGCCACACCACCCCCACCACCACCACCACCACCACCGGCGGCAACAGCGGTTTCCGCCGAAAACTCCTCTCCTACATCTCTGATCTTCTCCGTAGCCCTCTCTTCTAGCGTCGGCGAAGACAGAAAAAAGTCCTTCAACTTGTGGCTGACGACCGCCAACTCCTTGTTCTTTTCCGAGGGATCAGCGGCGGCGGAATTCCTTTTCCGATCCGGCGATTCTTCGCTGCGGGGGAGGCGGCGGCCAGTTCCGCTGCCGGCTCGGCTGAGCAGCATCCGTAGGGTTTTACGGCGGCGGAGGTGAATTACGGGGCTTGTTGTAGGGCTTCGTGTTGGACTACCGGCTACAGCGCACTGAGAAGCTAGAAATTTAAATTTCTGCAGAGTCGCCATTCTCGATCCGAAGCTGAGAAAGCTCTATCTCAGTCTATGGCGTCACAAGGAACTCGTTTTTTTTAGAGAGAGACAGTGAGATCTGAGACTCTGATTTGTGGATTGGCCGCCATTAGATTCTTTGTTTCTTGTTTGGGACTGTTGAAGTGAAAGAAAGAGGGCGAAAGTAGAGAGAGAGAGATGAGAATTACAATTCTAGAGAGAGAGACAGAGAGAGAGAGAGAGAGACAGAGAGCGTTAAAATAAATGGGAAGGAATACGGAGGGTTTTCTTTACGGGAATATCGGTCGTCTGTTCGGGTCTTTTTAGGCTTCACGATTCATCTAATTTTTGAATCCATCACAGGCTTACACGTGGCGATCGCTTTCGATTTTGTAACTTTCTTTGATGATGATGCTAATAAAAACACAAACAAACTCCTATTTTTTAATTTTATTTTTTATATAGTTTGCCGTCCATATTTGATTTTAAGTTTTGCGTTTACCTCTCAATTATCATTCAATATAAATTAAATTATTCATCTAACTTTTTCAACTCTCAAAAAGAATTTTTAAACACTTTTTTATAGTTGAGGACCTAAATGTAGAACTTTAAAATTAAATTTTTTTTTTATAAATATTAATTATGTATGTTGATTAAAAATGACGAAGTGAAATTTGTTGAGATCACCATATATACATTAGATGTGTAATTTAAATTGTAGGATAAGGTTGGAAATAGGTTGGTGAGTGATTGTTGGAGGTGCAATGGTGAGGGCTTGCGGTGACGATTGGGGAAAGTAGTGATAGTGAATAGTTAAGAGTGGAAGAGATATTAGAGTTAAGATTTATACTGTGAGAAAAGAGTATAAATGAAATTTTCTAGATAGACAAATTATAAAAAGGCAAGGGATTAAAGAAATTGTATGAGTGCTATTAGTAGTACTCACATCAAATCGTGTGACAAATTTATTTCTATTTATTCCAAACCAAAATAACCTATCAAAATGATTTTTTTTTTAGATGAGATATCAAAATGATTTATTATTTTAAAAATATCACCATCACATTATTTTATAAGAATTTTCATATAAATTTTTTATTTACAAATTATCATCCATTGCAAATTAACCGTAAATGTAGGATTTACTATAACTCCAAAAAAAAAAAAAAAAAAAAAAAAAAAAAAAAGAAGAACTACTCTATATCCGCTTCATACCTTTTTCAACCGTGGAAATCCCATACAAGCCATGGCTTTTACAACAATGTAAGAAGCAAGAAACATGGTTTTAAGTTACAATATTAGAATATCATATCGACGATTATCCATAAAACTTTAAAATTTCAATACATATGAATTAATTGAAGCCTCAACAAGAATAGTTAAACAATATAAATACATAAAACATACGTAGAACATTATTAAGGTCGAGAAAAGTTCCATTTACAATGTACATTGCTTTTAACCTTGCATATAAGTTAAAGCAATTGCAGTGACGATTGAAGAAAGTAGTGATGGTGTCACGTCCCAAACCCGCCCCTAAAAGTTTGGGCATGACCACTTCAGAAACGGACACTTAACTCGATGTACATAAGATATGGGGCCTGAACAGAAGCATTAATATCAAAAATAAATATAAACAATATCCATTGAGCTACCACTACTATGCCAAGATCACAAACATTGCATAAGGTAGATGAATATACAGTGACGTGCAACTGAGAATTTAGTTATGTACATATACATCTACAGACCCAGCCCCATGATTGGGCGTATAACAAAAATATTAGTGAGGAAGAGGTTATACACATCTCAAAATACAAAGCCAAAAGCTTGACAACACTTCACAAAATGAACAGCTTCATCTAAGTGCCTGGACACACTGCGGTTGACAAAAGAGGTACGAATGCCGTGGATTAAGACTGACCTCCAGGTTGAGTGCCTACAGAAACAGACATAACATAAAGTGAGCGAAGCTCAGTGAATAATAGTACGTGATAATCCAGTAAATAACTTGAATCACAAGCTATATAAATGCAGAAAACTTATAGTTAATCTTATCCTGTAATTGTTTCCAGAACAGCCTTGGGCCTAGTCTTCAAACTGAGTGGCTTTAAGCCCAGAATACAGAACGGCCTTAGGCCTGACAGATTTTGCAGATTGGCCATAGGCCTAGCAGATATCACAGATTGGCCATAGGCCCAGATGTCACAGATTGGCCATAGGCCCAGGTTTCACATAACGGCCGTAGGCCTCACAGATTTCACATAACGGCTTTAAGCCCAGAATACCAACAGATTGGCTTTAAGCCCAGTTCATATATGTATGGACTCAAGAGGTGTCTCGCACGGATTCTAGAGGTGACTCACACTGTAGTACTTAGCTCCGTACAGCACTTTGTTCCATACCAGAAAACAATAGGTCTTACAGATTTTACAGAGGCACATAGATTCCTTCAATCATTCTCAGGTGTTAACATAGTTAACTTGCGTTTAACAGAGTGCTAATGATAACTATTGGCAATAAGTAAAGCGTATTTTACAGATTGACACAGGTGTCTTGCGTATAACAGAACATTAACAATAACTATTAACATGGAGCACATATATCATTACAGTACGCTTAATAAGGACAGAACGATTCACCTTCTAACGTGGGTCACATAATGATGTTAGACCTTTACACTCATATTATAGGTTCTGAACGACCTCGGGTCCATGTATAACACAACAGAATAATCTTAGATTCACATAGATACTAGTGTTCCAGGATGAACTTAAGTTCCATTTATTCGTTAAGAAACAGCGTAGTTTGCTTACGAATAACAAAACGTTAACATTAATTATTAATAGTACACCAAATGTACTACACAGTACTATTACTCATGGTGTGGTGGCGGAGCGTTAGTCCTTCCCGGAATGTGTCCTGCACACATACATAACTCGTAAGTTAGTTCCTTTTCCTTTGTTAAATCATTTCCTGACTCACTTGTTTCGAATGAATTTACAAATATCAAAAAGGCATCAAATACAGATTTAAACAATATCCGAGGGACGAGCATGTAAAACGGAGCAAACCAATTTTTCCAGCATGGGCCGCACGTGCGGCTGTGAGCCCCGTACGTGCGGCGGTTGGTCCCGTACGTGCGGTTGGGAAGCCCCGCACGTGCCTTTTTAGCAGAGCCAAAACCCAAAAATTTTCCATTTCCCACACGTGCGGCAGTGCTCCTGCACGTGCGGCCATGACCCCCGCACGTGCAGCGATTTGCTCAGTTTCAGTCCGAAATTTTCCAAGCAAAACCCAATTTTTTGCTAAGTGTTTACAAGGCTTCCAATAGGTCCAAAAATCATGTAAATAGAACTTGCAATATATATACCAAATCAATCAAACATAAGAGGCATCATCCCAAATAATCATTTAATACATGTTTGATCCATATTATGAACTCCAACTTACATAACATAGAGGAATTCCTACCCAAGTCAAAGATAGGGGTCAATTAGAATAGGTTAAACATACCTTGAGTTAGAATCTCTAAGAATCCTCTCAATTCTCCCCATCTTCTCCTTGATGAACTCCTTCTCAAACCCTCTTCCTCTCTTCCTCTCTAGTTCTCTCTCTCTCAGGAGATATTTGTGAAATGGGTTCCCAAGTCAAATGTTCAAAAGGGCACACATATATATATAAAGTTGAATAGGACAAAATTTAATCAGTTTAATCCTTCCAAATTGAAATTTCACAAAAATGCTTATTATGACTTAAAAATTATGCTAGTCACAAATATAGAATCAATTTCAGATTATCAAGCCTCTAAGGCTCTCAATTTCAGATCCTAAAATTTTAATCGTGACAGATGCTCTTCTTACTAAACAGATATAGATCTCTATTCATAAAGTCCATTTGCTTAAACTTAATTTCACCTGAAATTTCACATTAATCATTTAAATGTACAGAATAAAGGACTGAAAATATACCAGAAACATACGCGAGGGTCGGGTCATTACACTATCCCCCCTTAAATAAGTTTGGTCCCTCAAACTTGTTTTACCATGTAACAGATTAGAAATCCCAGTCTCACATCATTGTCCAATTCTATTATAGATGCTCACGTAATTCCTCAGTCCGAACAATTCACAGGTTAATCCGATATTTATCACAGTTATTCAAAAGTTTTTTTTTTTTTTAACTTAACAAGCATCTCATAGCTTTATCTAACTAGTTGTTTCAATGTCTATTTCAAGCATGTCGAAATAAAAATAACAACTCCGTACATTTATTTCACAGGATCATATGTTGATTAAGGTAAGACTACAAGAGTCCATGGCAGGATATTCAAGGCATAAAATCCCCAATAGGCAGAGTTTATAATCACAATATTTTCCTGTCAATAAGTTTCAAAGCAGAAGTTTCCAAGTATAGAAACATACCATTCTCAAATACGGAAACATAATAGATAGCATTCCCTTAAGCACATAATTCATAAATTCCTACAGCATACGTTAATTTCAATCATAAGAAAAAAAATATTCCCTACTAAGTTTCTAACCAGATCGACCCAGCATTAAGAGTTCATATGCAATTCTCATTAGAAGGTATATGTCCAAACTTGCCCAGTTAAGTAATTCTTTGGGTAAATCATGTATTACAATTTACTCAAAAGTAAATCATCAATTAAGGTTATATGTATTTTTCAAAAGAAATCCATTATGTAGGTAGATTCAAATTGTATTATGCATAATGAAATCAGACATCAGAGCCCATCAATAAAGTTCTGCCTATTTAACAAGGTATACTTTATTCCGATAGTCACAAATAAGTTGTTCAAGTACGTAGCCATTAGCTTCATAATTTGTTCGTAGTGTTCCCCTGTTTCTGAAAGCATATTAAAATTATACCATTATATTGATTCAAAATAATATGTAATAGTTCTTTATAAGGTCAGTATAACAGATACACATTGTTGATTTCTCATAGCATTACTTTTAAGTACAGTACTACAAAAAGAATCATACTCCGAATCAAACAGTTATGATAATATCAAAGCGAACATCATACCATTTTGCAAGTTCATACAGACATATCATTATAGACACTTAGTCATACTATCATGAGTTCAAGTCTGAGCAATATGTACAAATATAACAACCATCATTTTGAGTAAAATGGGTCATTTAATGATAAAGTTAGAAATCAAGTTCAGAATCATATTTAGTTAATCGATTATAATAGTAAGGTACCACGTCCTTCCTTATTAAGCATTTCCTTTCATTACATAGAAAGATAATCCGATTCGTTTTTTTTTTCCAACTATAGGGTACAAGATCGACCATATCATTCCGTATCCACAATTTATATTTACCGTGGCCCAGCAATTAGCCTTACGAGAATCACAAACTAGTTATCCGGCTCAGTCAATTAACATAAACGGAGTATCCAGTTACTCCTCGTACGCAAGTTCTATTAGGTCCGTTCATAGAGTCATAAATCTCCTTAAATATATAACAATCACAATAGTCTTACCCATTCAGTTTCCATAATGTCAAAACAAAATAGACAATGATATAGCAAAAGAATAATTTATCCAACTAATTTCCCAGTTAGTATTTTGTGGGGGAGGTTAGTTCCAGATGATAATAAATCAATTCGTAACCACATAATGAATATCGTTCAAATCCGTATAAGCCTGCAATAAGAGGTAAATACCCAGTGCATACCCTTAATCAAACATTAATATAGCATATTCCCATTTCCATGTGTTTCTATCAGAGTTCATAATGTCATACAGAACAGTTTACATTATAGCCTTCAAATACGAAATAGGGATTAATTTGACTATTTGCAATATCTAACATTTGCATATCTACACAGAAATTATCACAGAAATGATTTCTCAATCTTAAGTCATGAATATACATAAACAGGATTTTAATTCTTGCGATAAGTTATCAGATTATCAATCATTAAGTTTCAGTCTCAAAGTAGTCAATAACTACCCATCTTTTTACAAGTATCATGTGAGCAGACATGTAATATGGGTGAGGTCCTTCATGTTGTTCAACCGTTCCCTATAAGAAATCCTGATTACGAATTACAGATTACACATAAACAAAACGGATTACGGATTACAGATTGCGAATTACAGATTTCAGATTTTAGATAACAGATTTCAGATTTTAGATTACAGATTCCAGATCATAGATTTCAGATCACAGATTTCACAAACAAATCCCGATTATATATAAACAAAACTCATCCGACACCATCAATAATTCCCTCGGTTCCTCATCAGAAGTCGTCAATAATTTTCTCAGTTCGCGAAATCACATTAATTATATGCAGTATCAAGGTCAATAACCAATTCCCCAGCATAACTTATCTATTTAACCATCAGTAAGAAGCAAAATCACAATCAACTGACTCCTTTCACAATTTTCAGAGGGGTCACTATACGCATAACTTCTTCTTACGGCCAGTCATACTCAACACAATTTCAATTATCACGCAAAACACATCTTATCAAAATATCTAAACACAGTAACATCCCAAAATCACAGGTCCGAACATTACTATGTCATAAAAGTTAGAGCATCACATATATCATTTCATTTGGTCAACGAATCTTAGAAATATTCAATACTTAGAGTTTAATCAATTCACCTAAGCAGATGCTAGAAAGCATAATTATATTGTCATCATTTCCACAGGTGACTATCAACCGATAACACACATTTCATCTAACCATTTGCATATAAATTATCTTACCGATCAGCTCGAAACCTCACCACGCTTCCGCAGTGCAATGTTGTTGTTTTAATCCCATCTGCATGTCTTGCATTGCCCACCAATCTCTGTAAGATAAACTAAGGCAATAGTTCTCATAATCATTCATTATTTAATTTTTAATTTATTTATTATTATTTTTTTTTGCAATTCATTTTACCTATGTTGTACAATTTTTCTTTTCATTCTGTCTAACCATGCGGAGGTAGAGTCCTCCGGATCTTCTATCTTTATTCTAGCTATGCTCTGCATAGTAATCAATCACAATATACATAAAAATATACAATAGTCATAGATAGTAACCATTACGGTTAGCAGATATTACACACACAAGTATCATTGCCATCAATCTTTTGATGTGCTTTCAGAATGTTATGCATAATGCTTAAGTCTTTTCTAGACATCCTAAGGCTCAATGGATTCGTATGTGCGATAGCAACTCGTGCTCTGATACCACTTGTCACGTCCCAAATCCGTCCCTAAAAGTTTGGACATGACCACTTTAGAAACGGACACTTAACTCGATGTATATAAGATATGGGGCCTGAACGGAAGCATTAATATCAAAAATGAACATAAACAATATCCATTGAGCTACCACTACTATACCAGGATCACAAACATTGCATAAGGTAGATGAACATACAGTGACGTACAACTGAGAATTTAGTTATGTACATATACATCTACAGACCCAGCCCCATGATTGGGCGTATAACAAAAACATTAGTGAGGAAGAGGTTATACACATCTCAAAATACAAAGCCAAAAGCTTGACAACACTTCACAAAATGAACAGCTTCATCTAAGTGCCTAGACACACTGCGGTTGACAAAAGAGGTACGAATGTCGTGGATTAAGACTGACCTCCAGGTTGAGTATTTACAGAAGCAGACATAACATAAAGTGAGCAAAGCTCAGTGAATAATAGTACGTGATAGTCCAGTAAATAACTTGGATCACAAGGTATATAAATACAGAGAACTTATAGTTAATCTTATCTTGTAATTGTTTCCAGAACGGCTTTGGGCCCAGTCTTCAAACAGAGTGGCTTTAAGCCCAGAATACAGAACGGCCTTAAGCCTGACAGATTTTGCAGATTGGCCATAGGCCTAGCAGATATCACAGATTGGCCATAGGCCCAGATGTCACAGATTGGCCATAGGCCCAGGTTTCACAGAACGGCCATAGGCCTTACAGATTTCACAGAACGGCTTTAAGTCCAGAATACCAACAGATTGGCTTTAAGCCCAGTTCATATATGTATAGACTCAAGAGGTGTCTCGCACAGATTCTAGAGGTGACTCACACTGTAGCACTTAGCTCCGTACAACACTTTGTTCCATACCAGAAAACAATAGATCTTACAGATTTTACAGAGGCACATAGATTCCTTCAATCATTCTCAGGTGTTAACATAGTTAACTTGCATTTAACAGAGTGCTAATGATAACTATTGGCAATAAGTAAAGCATATTTTACAGATTGACACAGGTGTCTTGCATATAACAGAACGTTAACAATAACTATTAACAGGGGGTACATATATCATTACAGTACGCTTAATAAGGACAGAACGATTCACATTCTAACGTGGGTCACATAATGATGTTAGACCTTTACACTCATATTATAGGTTCTGAACGACCTCGGGTCCATGTATAACACAACAGAATAATCTTAGATTCACATAGATACTAGTGTTCCAGGATGAACTTAAGTTCCATTTATTTATTAAGAAACGACGTAGTTTGCTTCCGAATAACAAAACGTTAACATTAATTATTAATAGTACACCAAATGTACTACACAATACTATTACTCACGGTGTGGTGGCGGAGCGTTAGTCCTTCCCGGAATGTGTCCTGCACACATACATAACTCGTAAGTTAGTTCATTTTCCTTTGTTAAATCATTTCCTGACTCACTTGTTTCGAATGAATTTACAGATATCAAAAAGGCCTCAAATACAGATTTCAAAAATATCCGAGGGATGAGCACGTAAAACGGAGCAAATCAATTTTTCCAGCATGGGCCGCACGTGCGGCTATGAGCCCCGCACGTGCGGTTGGGAAGCCCTGCACATGCCTTTTTAGCAGAGCCAAAACCCAAAAATTTTCCATTTCCCACACGTGCGGCAGTGCTCCTGCACGTGCGGCCATGACCCCCGCACGTGCAGCGATTTGCTCAGTTTCAGTCCGAAATTTTCCAAGCAAAACCCAATTTTTTGCTAAGTGTTTACAAGGCTTCCAATAGGTCCAAAAATCATGGAAATAGAACTTGCAATATATATACCAAATCAATCAAACATAAGAGGCATCATCCCAAATAATCATTTAATACATGCTTGATCCATATTATGAACTCCAACTTACATAACATAGAGGAATTCCTACCCAAGTCAAAGAGAGGGGTCAATTAGAATAGGTTAAACATACCTTGAGTTAGAATCTCTAAGAATCCTCTCAATTCTCCCCATCTTCTCCTTGATGAACTCCCTCTCAAACCCTCTTCCTCTCTTCCTCTCTAGTTCTCTCTCTCTCAAGAGATATTTGTGAAATAGGTTCCCAAGTCAAATGTTCAAAAGGGCACACATATATATATAAAGTTAAATAGGACAAAATTTAATCAGTTTAATCCTTCCAAATTGAAATTTCACAAAAATGCTTATTATGACTTAAAAATTATGCTAGTTACAAATATAGAATCAATTTCAGATTATCAAGCCTCTAAGGCTCTCAATTTCAGATCCCAACATTTTAATCGTGACAGATGCTCTTCTTACTATACAGATATAGATCTCTATTCATAAAGTCCATTTGCTTAAACTTAATTTCACCTGAAATTTCACATTAATCATTTAAATGTACAGAATAAAGGACTGAAAATATACCAGAAACATACGCGAGGGTCGGGTCATTACAGATGGCGAATAGCTGGAGTGAAAGAGATATTGGTGTAAGATATATATCTTACATTAGGTAAAAAGATTCAAGCCATACCTTAGGTGATGGAATCCGAAATGATGAATCTTGTGGGTAAATCACATGTTTTTTAATCACAAACTAAGAACACTCAGCAATGGAGTAATACCACACTTTAATCACAGTGCAAAGGCTGGATCGTTCTCTGATATGAGAGATAGTTAGAGAAAGAGTATGAGAAAAATGTCATAGGTAAAAACCACATAACGTATCTGATGATGTATATCATCCAGATATATAATCAAATATATAACCATATATATATATATATCTATCCATATCTCCTAAGGATAGGATAGATGTAGATAGATAGAGGGTTATCCTAACAAATAGAATAATCAGGAAATCAAATTCAAATTACATGGGTAATTTGAATGGGTCATGGGTCATGCCACATGGGCACCCAAATTCGGGTCCAATACCCGGCCCAATTTCTAACATCTTCCACTTGCACATGAGTTGGCATGACACTACCTCATCTCTATCTCAATCTCCCCAAATATTTAACAATCACATACTAGCCAATAAACCGTGCGACCGCTGAGAAACACTTGCATGTGGGAGCTTTATACTAGAAACTCAAAATGAGCCAGCATAGAGACATTAACCAAAAAAGAATAGAAATAGTGTCTCATATACCCTAGACCCATCTAATTACACCGGTCCAAAAAACATCTCTAATCCCTAAAAAGAGAGCATGTTCGACTCTCTCAAATTCTCACAATATATTCACACTCAATTTGCCTTTCATACAGAGCGATATGAGTTGCCAGCAGTGAATATACAATAGTGGTGTAATACTAGATGATCTTTTCTTTGCCCTCATGTCATTTAGTTTAGGATTGACCGCTTTCCCAATGATGTCCCTTAAGGCCGAATCATACATGACTGCAGGCAACATACCAAAGTAGCAAAACATCAACCCCTTACCTTATGACATAGTCAAAAGTCACAAAAGGGTACATAAATGAAAGTCATATCAATAATGACATGTAAGACTCACACGGTGAGGAAATAGGGATCCATTCTCTCACCTCATTACTCGGTCGCCAAGCACACATATAGTATGAATACATGTTACGGTGGAGTAACTCTTCTAAAAAGAGTGACGTCATACTCGATACGCCGTACAGATCTTAGTCTAGTCACTTTCTAGCGCCTAACCCGAATTCTCTATTTGCCAGTGTAGACACCCCATTTTTGACCGTCCTTAAGACTTGGACGTCATCGTTCGAACACTCGATGATCATCCAGATTCTTTCGTTTTGAGTTCCTGGAGGCCTCGGCCGAGCGCCCTGCCTCAGGATCTCTTAACTTGTTTGTTTTGTGCTTGGTTGGACCAAACACTTATTGGTTTTTGCTTTGGAGGGTAGAGAGTAGCTTGTCTGCCATTCCCTAAACCCACCGGCTATAGCTTGAGGCCACCGGCCCTGTTTTCTTGCCACCGGCCGTAAACGGCCGGTCGGCACCATTGATGGATGGTCGGTCGGCACCATTGATAGACGGTCGGTCGGCACCATTGATGGTCGGTCGGTCGGCACCATTGATGGACGATCGGTCGGCACCATTGATGGTCGGTCGGTCGGCACTATTGATGGTCGATCGGCCATCTTGGTTGGCCGATTGGCCTTTTTTTTTTTTTTTGCTGGCTAAACCTTCGATTTTAGCTTCTTAAGGAAGCTTGAACCTTTTGAACCTTTGTTTTAGCTTCTTGAGGAAGCTTGAACCTTTTGCTCTAGCTTCTCCAAGAAGCTTGAACCCTTTGTTTTAGCTTCTTGAGGAAGCTTGAACCTTTTGCTCTAGCTTCTCCAAGAAGCTTGATCCTTTTGCTCTAACTTCTCCAAGAAGCTTGACTCTTTTGCTTAAGCTTCTTTGAGAAGCTTTGACCCTTTCTTGAGGCTTCTCCAAGAAGCCTTGGCTCTCTTCCTCTATAAAAACGAACCCTCCTCTCCATTTGCAAGGGTTAGAAGCTTTGGGCTGAGATATATACATACAACCTTCCATCTCTCTACTTCAAGCCTCCAAACACCCTTGTTCTTGGCCATTTTACACTACACCTCATAGCCTACCACCTCCACCACCCATTCCAGCACCTTGGAGGTCATTTGAAGAGGTTGAGAGCTCACCTTCTTGGTCCAGAAGTCGCTGCATTGTTGTGCTACAAGGGTAAGTCCTCATTTCCCCTTTTTTTGCATTCTTTTGATTCATACTTTAGCCCCTTTTGCTAGCATTTCTGGGCTTCAACCTAAATTGTGAAGTGTCTTATTTTGAGCCCCTCTTCAACTTTGTTTAAGGACACTTTGCTGTTTGAGGCCATCTACTTCCTTGTTTGCCCAATCTCTCTTTTAGGGCTATTTTTGCATCCTATTTTAGCCTTACTTGTGAACATTTTCGAGATTTTTTATAAACTGGAAAAAGTCTTGTTTTGACCTCCTCTTTAAGTTTGTTTGAGGTCACTTTTCTGTTTGGAGTCATCTCCTTCCTTGCATGCTTCATTTCCACATACTTTGAGCCATGCATTTGAGCATTTGCATTGGCCTTGTTTTGGCCTCTTAGCCACTGAAATCCAGTGGATTTTCAGTGGTTTTGATGAGGTTTTGAGCTTTGAAATCATAGAGGGGTGACCCTCTGACCCCTCATTCTCTTTACTAGCATGTTTGGCCTTCCAAAGGGGCTCTATTTTGTATGTTGTGGAGTCACATTCCAGGCTCTATTTTGTGAGTTCTAAGGTCTACCTTGACTCTGTCCAGTGCCTCTTTGGTCATATTTTATGTCTATGATGCATGTATAGAGCAATCATATTCAAGGCCTTTCAAAGGGCCTTTCATTTGCATGTTTCTTAGACCAATTCCAGGGCCTATTTGGTGAGTTTTAGGGCTGTTATAATCCATTTCCAGAGTTGGTTTTACCATGCTAAGTGTCTATCTTGTATGTGTTGAGTAACCTCTTGCATGACCCTCTAAAGGAGCTCATCATTTTAGTATGCGTTGGCTGCATTTCAGTGGTTATTTGGGCATATTTTGACATGTTTTATTCACTGTTTTTGGCTGGTTTGATGAGTTCTCATATGCTTCATATACATGCCATGTAAACCATGCTTGCTAGCCAATGTTGCATGTTGTTTTAGCCCATCATCTTAGCATTTTTTGGCCATGCTTTAAACTAGTAATGTGCATGTTTTGGGACTGCCTTGGCTCTATCTTTGTGCTTCATAGTCAAATAATGCTTGCTTTGCATGGTTATGGTTCAATACATGTGCCTAGTTTTGAGTTTCGAGGCCTATAGCATGCATTGTATGACATATTTGCCTGATTCGGGACCATTTAGCATCATGTTTTAGTGCTGAAATTTACATGTTTGAATGCCATGCTTCATCCTTGCCATGCCTTGTTAGAGTTGCATGTTGTGCCTTAGGTCGGTCCTCGGTTTGCGTGCATGTGTGCACGCATTTCGGTTGTCTCATTTTCATCTTATGGCCGCTGATGTGAGTGTGGCTGAGGTCCACTCATGTTGGTGTAAGTCCATCGAGCATTGTGTATGCCATTTCGGTTCATAGCATTGCGTATGCTAGGTTGCATTTTAGAGCATTGTGTATGCCATGTTACATCGAGCATTGTGTATGCCATTTCATAAGCATTGCGTATGCTAGGTTGCATATTAGTCGCATTGTGTATGCCATCTCATTTGCATTGTGTTTGGGATAGGAGTTAGCCCAAGCACGGGAAACGAGGGACGTTTCGTACTCCGAGTGACGGAACGTGTCTCAATTCCCGGTCGCCAACACTCTGGATTACCCATGATGGAGTTTAGGCCTTGTTGTGTTTCCATGTGCATTCATTTTACATTGAGTCGTGCAATTCGACTCATCGGCCATCATGCATCGAGATGCGTGATTGGTGGCACGAGGATCGAGGTGTGCATACATATGTGAAAATACTTTGCCATGCCCTTTCTTGCTCTCTGTTGCAGCAAATCAGAAATCAGCAGCCTTCTAGAGCTTCGCACAGTATTTCGGAATTAATTGCAAACAGAGGCGAATCGGGGCATCGCAATGGATTTCCGCGCAAGGCAACTCGAGCATGCATCTTCCATCATTCGGAACAGAGCTGAGGCGGTCCATGAATTTGCATACTAGTTTATTTACTTTCCTAGTTAATTTGTTAATTAATTAGGGTTTTGTAATATTTAATTATTCATTCGGACTGTAATTATTTATTCGGATTGTATTATTTATTCGAACCCTCCGAGCGAGGGTACAATTGTAATAAGTGTGCGTACGTGTGATGTATGTCTTCCAACCCCACGTCTTTCTCCCTTTTATTTACCAGCTTATGATGGTTAGATTAGGGCATGTTTCAATTAGCATACAGTATGATAGTATGTTTGCATTCATTCATCTGTTTTGCATGCACCGGGCTCGGCGCATCATACTAACTGCATTTGTATTTCAATTCCAAGTTGAATACATGTTAGTTGTAGCATCATCATATGCCATCTTAGAATAGCCAAGCCTATTGTAGTTGCATTTTTGCATGTGTTGCATTAGGCATTTCTGTATAGTTAGGATCATGCATGGATTTCTAACATAGCTTCTGTTTTGGCTTGGAGTACTCGGTAAGTATTTACGCTTTAGCATCCTTGCATGTGTGTGAGTGACTGCCATGATAGCATGCTTACCATGAGGCTACCTGCTTATGTGATATAACTGCCTGAATGCTTGTGGGTGAAGGTTGGGTTATTTGGATTGGAACAATTCATCAACTGTGAGTTTTAAGCCCACTTGAGAGTGGCAAATCACCATGTTTTCTAAGCCCACTTAAGGGTGGCAAAATCCACATCTTAGCCTACTTGCGAGTAGCACCTTCAAACCGTTTTTCAAAACAAACATGAGATGTTTCATTCCAGTTAAGGCGACCCAGTCTATACTTGTATGCTGTGTGTATCACATAGTAATTCTAGGCTAATAACCGGAATAAGAACGCATAATGTTTTCAAAACTTGATATCATGGTTAGTAGAGGACGATCTTTGATCGGGCGAGCGGGGGTGCTCACGAAGTGACCTTCCCCAATCGTACCCAAGTTCCCGAGCCGAGGCAACTTTGGTGATGACGGACACGTGGCCTTAGGCAACGAGTCAGGGTTTCCTAAATTCTCCCAAAATAATTTTTTAGGTGGCGACTCTGTATCTGGCAAAGCAGTCCATGTTTGACACTTCTTTCAAAAAAATCTGTTTTCAAAAACGATTTGCCGGATTTGGACTCTTTGATGATTCATCGGTCTTGCATTGCACTCTGCGAAATTAGATACAGGACCGTGACATTGAGTCCTGAACTGTAGTGAGCCCAATTGAACAAAACGGGATTCCCTCCCGAGACGTTCGGGGACGTCTACAGCCAGCCTTTCAGGTGCCAAATGAGATCTCGTATCTGGCTAATCATAATAGGCACAACATGGAAAGTGGGTACTAACATCCATGTTTGGTCCTTAACACGACCTCATCTTGGTTGTAACCAAGGCGACATACATAGTGGATAATTTAAGCCTCTCTTGGCTCCAAATAAAAATAAACCACTAGTCTCATCCTTGCTCGCTCCCAAGTGCCAAGGGCGATTGCTCGTGTAAGTGAGCCAATCTTGTTTGCTGACATCATCATTTGCTAATCATTATGACACAAACCATAATAGTGTCCACATCTCATCATCTCACAACAAATAAGTGATCGATTTAAAAAAAACACGACCACAGTCTGTGCAATTCTAGATTCCAAGCATAAGCCTTATCAACATCTCTTACGATAAGCATATACAACGGAATCCACCATGTGCGCCTCACATGAAGTAGTTCAAGATCACCACCTTTTGCGTAATTACCTCTCTAAAGATATTTTAGTGACCAATCTGCGTTCATTCAAGATGCGCCCAACTAACGCATTGAATCTTACAAGGGGCAAATTAATATACTACTAGTAAAACATTTTATCCACAGTCTAATGAGTAAGGTCAATGTCTAAACTACTCAGTTGACCATTTACTAAAGATAACACTCATCATGCCGAATACGCCCACATAGCATACTTCAACATCCCACAACAAAAAAGATCAAGGAATATAGGTCATTTGTTTCTTCCAAAGACAATCCGAGGATTCACTCAATAGCTAAAGCTCTGGCTTTTATCGATGGGTAAGTCAATGGGTTTGCAATTTTTGCATCTAGAATCATTGTAGGATATTTCTTATGTAAGTCATCAAAGACAAACCGAGAATTCTCCCAAAACAATCCCTAAGGATCTCACATCCGAGCATATAAATTGCATTACCCATGTCTATCATGTCTAAACAGAGGACTGCCAACCCTAGATGGCGACAACCGTATAAATTCCTGGCTCATAATGACTAAGTAAGAAAAAAACTTCTTTTAGACTATTGATCATGCCTCAATGGTTTTCATTGATCATCGTTGGCCTATCATGGCTCGACGAAATCTAAGAACCACTATTTGGATAACTGCTTTAGGCTGTAAAAAATTTATTGGAACTAGCAACCTTTTTGCACTCCTAACTTTTCACTATAAAAGCAGAAGGTAAATCTCTACGGATCTACTTATCCAATTCTCCAACGAGAAGTTGGGTCACAACATCCATAAATTAATGTTCCGAACTTATGTCAATCATAGCCTAAGTCGAAATAACCTCACTCCCCAAGAGAAAGTTTTCTCATGGTCTACACTTTCCTCAATGGTGCGACTTTTTGGTATCTAGAGAGCCTTATGCCTCAACAATGACTATCTAAATTGCGCATAACTTTAGAACAGTTTCGCGTCATAATGGAAAGTCAACCAAATTATAGAAATGGTTAATCCTTAAAAACTTTGTCTTAAACTGCGCAACATTGATCCACTTTCCAAAAACATGGAACTAGAGCCTTTGACATTATTCTAGGCTCTTTATCATCTTGTAGAGCAATCATGAATGTTTCCCTCTCAAGCACCCAGTGATGACGTGGAAAATTTTCACATTCGCTACCACGTAACTAAGAATGTAGAGTATTCTTCTCTAATGGAGTAATCCATTAGTAGATATATCGTTCCCACTATCTCTAGGATATTGGAAATTTCTTTCCATTCTCAACTAGGCTACATAGAGTGCTATGCTTAGAATTTTCTATCTTATTGTCACGACCCAAACCCGCCCCTATGGGTTTAGTACCGTAACCGACCAGTAATCCGTGATTACCGAAGGCTTGCTTAACAGTAAAGACAGTAATACAGAGTACAGGGGCTGGCGGAAGCCAAAATAGTAGTAAAAGATGTCCAATGAGCTGTGACAGTCTGTATGCAAAAAGACTTTTCTATAACATACTCACATTCATAAGCAAAACATATATACACCATATGTACAACATTCAGGTTAGAGACCAAATCTCTAATTAGCACAGTACAGTACAAGTCTTAAACAGTATTACAAAACAGAGACGGAAGGGAGAAACTGAGACACCCTAAAATAGCCTTGGCTTCAACTAACATGGAACTTCAAAGTGAGGCACGATGGTTGGCTTGACAAAAGGGAGTTAACCCGACGCTCCTAGCTCCCGTCCGGTGCCTGGACACCTACATATATATATAAACAGTGAGCTAAAGCCCAGTGAATAACAAATGCGTAAAGGGGTTAAGAATGAATGTCCTTTCAGTCATTAAGCAGTCATATCAGTCATTTAGAAACCATAGTAGTTATATGTGGTACATCCAATAACAAACAGTACAGTAGGTTTTAACAGACCGAACAGTCAGTTGATGACCATCATAACAGTAAACAGTAGTGGTTCCAAACATGGGAACCGACAGAGATCTCTGTGACAGTAGCAGTAACAGTACAGTAACAGTAAATTGCTATGGATGCCACGAATACAGTTTACAAATAGGACAAACATTCATTCATTAAACAATAACGTTTCAGTAAATAGAACAGTTGATCATTTAGAAAATATTCATAATTGAACATATCTTTACAACATTGTTACTCACAGAGCACTGGGCTATAAGCAGCTAATGAGCGTCCTCGGATGCCAACCCTACACAGTTACAGAACGAACACACACTAAGTTTAACACTTGGGAATCAACAACTTAGTCCCTATCTTGACTCGGTGTGGTTCTACATCAATATCCTCATTAAGATGCCTTAAACTTGGCCTAGGAATGCCTAGGATGGAATGAGGATGCAAAAATGCACTTTAAAACACTTTTCAAAATTTTCAGAAAACAGGGGTCTCGCTCGAGCGTGGCTTTCTTCGCTCGAGCGAGCTTGTCAAAACAGTGGGGTCGCTCGAGCGTGGACTTCCTCGCTCGAGCGGTCTGTAAAAATGCAAAAAGTGCTGGATGTTGAAAATCTCCGCTCAACGCTCACTCGACGCTCGCTCGAGCGTGAGACACAGTCCTTGCTCGAGCGTAGGTTCTCTCGCTCGAGCATGCGTCTGCATGCACCCAAAACCTGAGAGCTTGCAATTTACGCTCGAGCCATCATTCCTTTGCCCGAACAGGGCTCTGAACAAACGATGGTCGCTCGAGCGTGAAATCCTTCGCTCGAGCGAGGAAGCCAAAATCTGGAATTTTCAGATTTGCCTCCCAAGCTCAAACCAAGCATTCAACACCTCAAAACTCAACCTCTTGGGCCCATTTTCTGGAAAAACACTTTAAACCCATAATATAACATGTTTTGAAGATCAATTTGTAAAATCAAAGCCCAAGGGTGAGTTAATTGAACACCATATTCAAATAAACTTCAAGAACAAAGTTCAAACACAACATGCATGATCTCCTTTAAAATCCAACACTTCAAATCAAGATTAAATTGGCAATTTGATGAAAAAACATGATGAATCCATGGACTTCAACAAAAATGTAAACATACATGTAGGAATTTCCATGAAAACAACCTCAAGACTTCAATATAAGGACATGCATGCATGAATTAGCTCATAATTCAACTCTTTAAATTAATTCTTGACTTTAAACTCTAAATTACCATGAACCTTGCAAGATACAACTCAAATTCACAATGAAGAAGGTGAAATCTCTACCTTAGGTCTTGAATTCAAGATATACAAGCTCAATTTTGCAAATGCTCTTCAATTCTACTACAATTCAAGTCAATTCTTTGATGAACTGTATTTTCCCCTACCTCTCTCTCTCCCACGGTTTTGGGGCAAGAAGATGAATGAAGAAGTAATGCAAGACTAAGCTCTACACAAGGTTTGTAAAGTGGCCCACTAGGTGGCAATTAGGTAAATAACACAATCTAATGTAATTTAATGCTATTCAATCTAATTTAATCATATTGAATCACATTTCAATTAAATCCACCATAAAATCACATAAATTCTAATTAACACAAAATACCAATCAATTTCTGATTCGGCCGCCGATAAGGCTTTCGATTCACAATTCGAAATTAAAAACACGAACAGATCAATCAATTGATAAACAGATAGAAATGCAATCAAGCAACATACTCATGCAATCAGTTTAGAATTTCATCCTAATCAGTTACTTATCATATTCAGTCACAGTTTAGCAGTAATCAGAGGTGAGGGTTGTCACACTTATAGAGTTCCAAAACTCTATTCACGTCACCTTTACTAAGAAAACTTTATGTGACTTAGTTACACTCCCACAAAACTACTTACCTATATGCACATGACCCTGAGGGTTTACATGACAGCATACAATAATGCGCCATAGAACCCTAGGTCTTAATTTCGCTACCTATGAGAAGTAAAATAAAGATAAGCTGCTTAACGGTTACAGATTGCCCATAGATGGCTCTCCACTAACCCATTACTCAAATGGAGTGTAAAATCTGATATGGGGGGCACTTAGTTAGGGATATAGGCAACAAACTAGTGCAATTCCTAATTGGGAAACATTTTGCGCCATCATCCACCTAACATAAACAATACTTCATTCCTTATCTCTATTACACCATTATGTTGCTGAGTACTAGGAATAATCAATTTTCTAAGCATCTATTTCTCTTCACAGAGCTTTCTAAAATAACTCAAATAGATACTCGCCACCTTGGTCAAAACTAAAAGCACGAAAACTGTTATCTAATTGATCTCAACCTCATATGTGCAATGTCAAAAATCATCTCAAAACTTTTCACTTATGGGAGATCAAATAGTCTTGACAAAGATGCGTATCGTAATCTATAAATGTATCGAGATTGAGGCTTAGCTATTATACCCTTACACATATCTAGTCACAAATATCATAGTAGACTAAATGTGCTAATACAAATGCCCTTCTGCAGCTTTCTTACTTACTTGTGCACAACCATTGCGAACAAAGTTACACATTCATATGAGAATAGGATGTCACAAGCGAGTGGGCCCGAGAGGGCCTACTCAAACCATCCATGTCATCTTCTCATTAATGTGATTAAGTCTAATAAGCCACCGGTTCATGATCAATGTCATAAACTAATTCCAATCATCCTAATGTGTGAGTTCTTGAAGACAAGTTTTAAAGGTTTAGGCCCAACTAGGTAATGACTCACGACTAATTCATATTCACTAGATCATAAAAGGATGTCATGCAGATATCAAGTGTGCCTAAGTCACAAATTTAACTAGTAAGTGCTAATCCCCTTTCAAGTCAATTTTATTCTCCATACACTTTACTGCATCTAGTTGAAAGATGATGATATTCCTCTTGCCATCTTTGTTTCTTGCTTCATAGTTACCTGCAATTAATTCTACTATCAACAAGAATGAGAGAATAAGCTATCAATCTATGACAGCTCCTAAAGTAACTTAAGCGCGAATTAGGCTAAAGAGTCTAATTCAAACACAATGCTCTCACAAGCGATATATCAAATTCTTAGAGTCATAACAACCTTGTCGGCCTTGACATTTTCATTACTAAGCTGCAACGTTTGCGCTTAGTAGTAAACATTATTAAAAAAACATTAGTCTAGCTAAGGAATCATATAAAGAAGCACCTCCTCATGTCTCACACTTAAGTGTGGAAACAGTAAGTATCCAGACTTAGACAAGTTGGCAATGCTAATAGATTTTGCAACCACTTGGCGCTAATCTTTTAACTTAGTGTTAATAGATTTTGCTACTACAAAGCGCTAATCTTTTAACTTCAAGTGATACTTTAATGCACACTATAATAGTGCGTGAAATTTTGCTTCATCCACTCCCAACAGTTAGATAGAGAGCAAAACACTGCTCATACTGGCTACTCGTCTTACACTAAATAACTAATTCATTTAAGCTTGCATTTCTTAGATGACGTGACTCTTAAATGTTACTACATCCAATGATGCAACATTATTACAAGTCAAATTACAAAATCAATCTGCGCAGCTCAATAGTCAAGATCATATACAGATCTATTAAGGGCTTACTAATTTCACAACTCTAAAACTTGCCAATCAAAATTACGTAGCATGTCGCTAACCATAGCGCACACATTAGTCTTTTTTATTGTGCCAAAACAATACAACAAAACCATGGCGACTTTGAGTCATGTTTCCTTACTTTGACTCAATTAAGGTATGACCTAAAGTCTCCAATACTTTTTGCTCATCTAAAGAATAGGATTACATTGTTCACATTTAAACATCTCTACTAAGTCTAGGTCAACCAAATTAACTTCCACAAACTAAGTCAATTTAGAGAGAAATTCGCATTGGGATTAATATGATTAGCATAATATAATTTTGCCACAAAAATCTAAATTAAATAGTGACAATATTACACAAGTCGCAAGATCGAAAATCCGTTATGCTCGTAATCATCTCTTGCATCACAGGTGACAATTATCCAAAATTTAATTTAATTCATGCTCAAAGTATTAGTTTTCGGGAGTAAATTTACAAAGATTTTTCTCAACCGAACAACCTGTCACTGACTATGGCATGTCTAAAAAGCATGATAAAATATTCTAATTCCATACAACAGCATCTTAATGTAAATTCACAATCAACTCATCCTATGTTACATTTAATAATGGAATTTAAATAAATAAAAAAATTTAATCATGCTACTCTAATCAAAGCATATTAGAAATTCTAGGAAAAAAATAACAATATACTGTGTTTAATATTCAGATTATGCCATAACAAAAAGTATATCACTTCTGAAATTTTTCTAGATTTTTCTAGTATTTTCTGGAATTTTAAATAATTAATAAATACACATAAAATCATAAATAAATATTTCAGAATATGAGAAAATGCAACAACCATACCAGTAAATAGTAAACCATTACAGTGGTCCATAGAAAAAATTTCAACTCCAGAAACTTAATCATGCAAGACCAGATGCATTTTAAAGCAGAAATAATGAATTATTATTTCAGAAAAAATATTTTTATTCTCATAAAATTTTGAAAATTTTACAGAAGATAGAAAATTTAATTCTAAGTCTAACAGTACCAACCACGCTTAAAACAAAGCTATAACGAATTACATATGACTATTTAAAGCAATTTTAAATTTTTAAAACAAACAAATAGAGCCTTATACCCAGTTGCCAAACCAGCTAAGCAGGTGCGGAAAACGGCGCAACTCGGCTCGGCACGCAGCGCAATTTAGGGCGCGCGCGTGGAAGACGCGGACAAAGCGCGCGTGGACAGCGCAGCTAATGCGCACGTGGGAAGCGCGCATGGCACGTGATGACGCATGGCAGATGCGTAGCGCGCGCGTGGCGACACTGACGTCGTCAGATGGCCTGTGCGTCTCACGCGCCGCCTTCTAGGTGTTTTCTGGTCCGATTTTGGTATTGCCAGACTCCATTTTTCAAAATAAAACCAATGGTGGTATCAAAAATGACATTTAACAAACCCAAACAATCAAATGAGAGTATTCCTTAAGCCACCAAAAAATATAAAACGAATCCAAATTAGGGTTTGCTTTTTCTTATCAACCATGAGTCGGAATCAGACCCAAAATATACCGTTTCGAAGGTATCGAAATAAGGATTCCAAATATGTAATTTTCATAACATAAAAACAAAGCATGTAAAACCATTATGCAGTCAAAATTACGAAAAATTAAATATGAATCTCCATTTTTCTCAAAATCCGACCGTTGAATTTTTATGAAACTTGGCATATATATTCTACATGAAATATACTACAACATATGTAAATTTCAGGTTGATCAGAGAAAGTTCAAAAAAAATATTAATTTTTCATGCATATATCATATCTATATATATATATATATATAATTATATACACATTTTAATGCATAAAAAATAAGCATGAAAATATCCATTTGAGGCTTTGATACCAATGTAAGATATCTTACATTGGGTAAAAAGATTCAAGCCATACCTTAGGTGATGGAATCCGAAACGATGAACCTTGTGGGTAAATCACGTGTTTCTTTAATCACGAACTAAGAACACCCAGCAATGGAGTGATACCACAGTATGAGTATCACTCTAATCACAGTGTAAAGGCTGGATCGTTCTCTGATATGGGAGAGAGTTAGAGAGAGAGTATGAGAAAAATGTTATGGGTAAAGACCACATAACGTATCTGATAATGTATATCATCCAGATATATAATCAAATATATAACCATATATATCTATCTATCCATATCTCCTAAGAATATAATAGATGTAGATAGATAAAAGGTTATCCTAATAAATAGGATAATCAGGAAATCAAATTCAAATTACCTGTAATTTGAATGGGTCATGTCACATAGGCGCCCATATTTGGGTCCAATACCCGGCCCAATTTCCAACAATTGGAGTTAGGATTTACATGGTAGGATAAGAGTATAAATGAAATTTTATAAGAAGATAGAAAAATTATAAAAAGACAAGGGTTCAAAAAAATTATATGAGTGCTATTAGTAGTACTCAAATTACATGGCAAATTTATATCCATTTGCTCCAAACCAAAATAACCTATCAAAATGATTTTTTTGTTTTGGATGAGATATCAAAATGATTTATTATTTTAAAAATATCATCACATCATTTTATAAGAATTTTCATATAAATTTTTTATTTACAAATTATCCTCCATTGCAATTAACCGTAAATGTAGGATTTACTATAGCTCCAAAAAAGAAAAAGAAAAAAAAGCTGCTCTATATCCGCTTCACACCCTTCTCAACCATAAGCAAGAAACATGGTTTAAGTTACAATATTAAGATATCATATCAATGATTATGCATAGAACTTTAAAATTTCTATACGTATGAGTCAATTGAAACCCTAACAAGAATAGTTAAACAATATAAATACATAAAACATCCGTAGAACATTATCAAGGTTGAGAAAAGCTCCATTTACAATGTACATTGCTTTTAACCGTGCATATAAGTTAAAGCAAACATAGCCAAATAGATGAAAGAAAATGAAATTGTAACCTAGTTAGACATCTGCTCAACAATACTCTTTAACCATCTATTTTTAACCTTCCAGCAAAATGAGAATGAAATCTCAACCACTGGAATTAGGTGTAGTAGAGTTGGCGGCCGAATCCGGAGACATCGGTGGAGGGTGTTCCTTCAAAAGCCCAACATCATCATCTATAACGATGTCCACTACCTCCACTTGATCATTCAAATCTTCATTCTTAATGTCTCTCAAAGCTGTCAAAATTTCTTCCATCGAAGGCCTCATATCCCTATCTGTTTGCAAACATCGAAATGCTAGCTCCGCTACCAATGTAATCATCCGCCTCACAGAACTATTTGTTTCGAACCCAAGAGACGGATCCACCAATTCATGAAGTGTATGATTTTGAATCTTGTTGATCGCCATATTCGCCAAGTTAATATCTTGTCTAGTCCTATTGGTGTCAACGGCTTGTTTTGATGAGATAAGCTCAATCAATACTACACCAAAGCTATAAACATCACTTTTCTCAGTAAGTTGGTAGCATTGGTAGTACTCAGGATCAACATAGCCAGGTGTACCTTGTGGGGCAGTTGAGACATGGGTTACATCGTTGGGGAACAATCTCGACAACCCAAAATCAGCAACTTTTACACGAAAATTGTTGTCAAGAAGAATGTTGTTGGTTTTGACATCGCGATGTATGATATCTGATGAATGGAGGTAGGAAAGAGCATCAGCTGTCTCTACAGCAATGCTCAATCGGACAGGCCAAGAAAGCAAACCAGGATTTGATTTTTTTCCATGTACATGATCAGCCACTGTTCCATTGGGGACGTATTCATAAACAAGGAGGAGTTCTCGGCTTCGCCTTGATGTGCATCCGTACAGGGTGACAAGGTTCTGGTGCCGCAGACGAGTCAGGATCTCAACTTCATTCATGAATTGTTCTACACGTCTGAAATTGTTCTCGTAGAGGCGCTTCACTGCAACTATGCGACCATCTTGGAGCTTGCCTGATCAAAGAATTGAAAGGACAATTCAAAAAAAGGCATAACCAAATACTGGACACCTAGTTATGTAGACTATTGTTGTCAAATTGTGAATCATTTTGCTAAATTAGTGAATCGTTAATCGGATCGAATCTTAAGCCTCATTTTAGTTAGCATAATTTATAATTTTATATATGTATATACATATTGTATCTAAATAAAATAAATATCAATATAACTAAATTGTATACATGTATATAAATATAAAACCACTATTTCAATATAATTAGTTGATTGCTGTTTTCATTTTGTGAAAATGACGCCATTTCGTACATTATGCAAACATAACTTAATCACAGTGAATCACAATGTATCATACTAAATTGCAATTGAATTGTAAGATTCACTCAATCAAATCATTTTGCTAGAAACTCGTATCGAATTGAATTGTGAATCGTACAATTCTAACAACCATGATGTAGAGACCTATAGAGACATGAAAGGAATTATACCATAGTACACGGTGCCAAAGCCTCCCTCTCCAAGTTCTCTAGAAGGGTCGAAATTGTCGGTGGCTTCTTCAAGTTCAGTGTAGCTGAAGACCTGAACTCCAAAGTAGGTGCTTGTGCTCACCATTCCGAACTCAGACTTTGAGGAGGGATAAGAAGGCATGCTTTGGGAGAGATTAGTTTGAGGAGTAATAAGGCCTTTGTTTAGAGAAGAAGATGAAAGATCTTTGCTTGTGGGTTGGGCAAATTGGGCAGCAACACGTTTTCTCCGTTGTCTAATAGAAAAGATGAACCATCCTAATAATCCAAGAAAAGCAAGGACTGCTGCACCTGCTACGGGAAGGGCTGGAAATGGAAGAAAATAGTTAAAACTCTTCTTTATAAGCTATGAACCATTTTGGAAACAGTGCAATGTGTTTTTAAACAGAATGATTTGATACCTATTATTAACGATTTTGATGTTGAAGAACTGCTCCCTGCAACAAACATGAGATCCAAAAACATTAGTGGAAACATAAAAAGACCAAATCAAACTAAATAACATGATTATAAGTAGCTAATTGATATTATCCCAGTTACTTTCTGTGGGAAACTGATCTACTTGGACCCTTTTTATCAAAAGATAAACTTAGATTGTAACCAAGAAATTCATATAGACCCAAAAACCATTCAGTTCAGAGGATCAAAAGAATGGAAACAAAAGAAATTTATGAAAATATCTATTCTAGAGAAAATAGAAAGGCCCATGAAACCAAGAAAGGCATTTTCTTGTCCCCACAATGAAACAATGGAATGAAGGGCCGCATTTCATTGGATGCTCTTTTACAACCCCCGCGGCAATTGGTTTATAAAAAAGCAATGGAACAATTTTCCAACTCTTATACTTTTGAGGCTAGACATGAACTCAAGATATTTTTGTAGCAGTCGCACTTTCTCCCAAGCAAAGTATCAAAACGTCAGAACTCTGCCTCAAACTATTTCATATTGCCAAAATTAAAATGATATGAGAAGCCTGGCTTTTTTTTTTATTATTATAATAAGTTTGAGACGTTACTCATGAAGCATTGTTGTGAATAATATCTAATCAGACGCTACTCTAAATCAAAACCCATCCTAGATTGTTGGGTAGCAGTTTCAAGAGTCCAACAAATAATTAAAGAGAAGCAATGTTACAAAATCAAAACAAACTGGAGTGTGACATCTCACATAAATCTAATACATGTGCAACGAAATCACAGAAACTTTGGTGACCAAATCTCTCCCTCTCTGTTTAGCTATTTCTGTCTATTTTTCATTTTAGGTTTTTTTATGAGAAGAAAATTTGAGGTATTATCAATCATTTTTGTGAATATCGAATTGACTACGAAAGATTTGTAAAAGATAAGTGTTAACTAAATCAACTGTAGAAGAAGTTGATAGACTTGAAATGTAACTTTGTCCTTCATGAAGAAGAAAACAAACTAGACTAAGTAAATCAATCACAAAATACACATTAGAAAAGAAATCAATCACAATCTAAAACACATTTCAATTCTACTGTAAAGTAAACTAGAATCATCAAGTTATTCTGGGCAAAAAAAAGAAACTTGATCACCAAAAAAACTATAAAAAGTTGAGTACCTGTTATTGTAGCCAAAAGGGTTCACCCGAATTGGGATTAAACCCACATTGGGCACCAAACAAAAGTGCAATTTGAAAACTCATTCGGGTATGGATTAGTATAATTCACATTACAAGCCATCATCAAAGCTAAATAGATTGTAGGGTTTATAATTGATAAGCAAAAAACAAAACCATAGGACAAAGTGAGATCTTTGTTCTCGAAACCATAGCTGAAACAGTTGAATTGAAGTGTAGTTCTAGAGGTCTGACATGAGGACTAGGGTCTGGTGGGTTTGGTTTATTTGAAGAACTCGATATGTGATTTGAGTCGGGAGCTAAGTCGGCGTGATGGTCTAAAGAGAGAATGCAGAATTATTTACACAACATTTTTATTTAATCAGTAGAATTCAGCAAATTTTCAAATTTTTTATGTTTTTAATAAAGAATTGGATATCAAGTAAATTTTGTTTTAGCTTTTATTTATTTATTTATTTTGTAAATATAATTTTTACCAATGAGAAATGTTTTTTCTATTTCGTTGACTTTTTCAATAACTTTTCAATACACGTCTTTATTATAAAAAAAATATTAAATCTTAAATTAAATAACATATGATCCCCTTTAGAATGGACTTTTTACTCATTAATCGTTTTTTTTTTTTTTTTTTTTTTTAATCTTAGATAAACCTTTTAATACTTTGATCAATTTGTTTTTACTTTTTATATTAATCTGAGCTAGACACATTGAAAAAATAAAATATTTATAAAATAATTTCAAAAAATATTATTTTGTTTTGATTTTTTCAAATTTTTATAAATATTTTTACTTTTTAAGTGAAAAGTAAAAACGTTTTAACTAAAATATAAAAAAATATATATATTCATGAAAAAACAAAAAATAAAAAAATAATTTATAAAAGCTAAAGCAAACAAAATCAACGAATTGAAATGTCATCCAGCTTTGATTATGTGGAGAGAAAATAAATAAAAATTAACCTAGTCAAATTCAAAATTTAGACAGACTACTGTGCCAAATAAAAACCAAGGAGTCAAAAGTACTTTGGGAAAAAGAAAGGAAGACACGCCCTCCTGGAATGGATATGGACGTGAAAAGTCATAAGTAACTTGGGCCTCATTTGGCAATAAAAATTTTTCGAAATTTTATAACTTTTTAATTAAAATATGATGTTAAAAAAATTAATATGTTTAGGATATTTTTTTTTTATTTTTTACGAAAAAATATATAAAAAGTAGAGAAAAGAAAATTTTTGATTTTTTGATATGAGTTGTTAGCTTTTTAATTTTTTTAATGACTTTTTGACTAAAATCATCATTTTCCAAACGAGGCCTTAGGAATGTTTAAGATGATTTAAGTAAATATATTTTTAAATGGAAAATGAGTGGGAGTACTAATTAGTGCTACCACTAATAATGTGGCAGTAGACCCCACCATGAATGATTTGATGTTTTGACCTTGATATTGTATTTCTTTTCTTTTTTTATTGAGTACCATGTCATTATTGGTCTTTTTAGAACTCCAAAATTAATGGTCTCTATCATTGCTGTTTTTAAATTTTTTACAAAAAAAATATACAAAAAATAAAAAATAATATAATTAAAAAAAAAATAAAAAGATAAAACAATGTGCACCCCAACCACCTCTTATTAGTAAGTTGATCAACCAACAAACCTTTTTCAAGGGCAGTTGGTTTTTGACCAAGTGAAGGACGATTTAGTAATTGTCAGGTGTACCATATAACAAGAAAGTTGAATAATTTATCCTGCTTACCTCTCCAAAAAAAAAAAAAAATAGTTGTTAGGGATTTACGATAATTTAATTAATTTAATTATTTTTTAAGTAAATAATTTATATGCAAAGAAATTTATAACTTGCAATAGAGCGAGGCCTACAATAGACCTTATAAAAAATAGATGACATGATCCAATACTTCAACCAGGATAGAGAGAAACTCTTTCCCACAAAGCCACTTTGAACCCAACAAATTCACTGAATACTCAGATTAAAACTTACTAAAATCCTGACACAGATTCTATCTATTATATTGAGAGCAACCCAAGTGGTCGCCGAGCGTTTGAGTTATTTCAAGGGGCATTGGAGGTTTGCCGATTGTTAATTTTAAGATCTCGAGATTAGTTGAGGTGTATACAAACTAACCCGGATATGTGGCTATCAAATATATATCTATACGGAGAGCAGTTCTGTAATCTGATCAATGATCATGTAAGCCTATATGCAGACTTGACACAATCTCTCAAAATATAAAAGATATTCTACACTATAATGAAGCCCTCAAAGGAAAACTTTAGCTCTTTCAAAATAGTGATATAGCCTAAACAGTTGAGACACAAACCAAGCTATCCTTTAACTATCCTCCATGCTGATAATCCGGCGTCTGATGTGATCACAAAATACCATCCAACCAAGGCCAACTGATAGATCTCACTATTTTCCCCTTTTTCTGAAGGATAAAGATTGAAATTCAATCCATGCCTAAAAACAAGGAATCCCACCCTAGTCTCAATTCCCATAGAACAGTTTGAAATTACTTCGATAAAGGTCTAGTGATCCTAGACTGTCTAATATCAGTCCATATATGACTATTAAACTAAACAAAGAGTGATAAGGTTAGAAGGGGGCACATACCGGTACCGGTCGGAGTTGTGTTGCAGGTAAGTTCATAAGGTTTATCCGAGCAATAACAAGCAAACAACCCAGAACTATTGTTGGATCCACACTTTCCTCCTGACCCGATGCATCGGTCACAGATACTATTATTAGCATCCCACTGCAACTCAACACCACTGTCAATAACTTCTGTCGCATTTGCTGAAGTTGGATTACTAGCAAAAGCCGCGGCTTCTGTTTGATCAACTTGAACACTGACGACCTTGTGACAAGCCGCAACGGGAATGTTCGAGGCGGTTATCAAACCCGGAATACCTAGTGTGTTGGTCGTGCCATCAACGCTACAATTAAACTGGCCAGGAAAGGTTGTACCAGGAAGTGTCGCGCAACCGTAGTAGAGCATGAGGTCCTGGGAGGATACATAGGTGAAAGGGGTGTTATCTACAGTGGCATTAACGAACTCTGTAGGGCAAATATTTTCCCAGAATTCCTTTCTAACGACCTTGAGAATTGGTGTTGAATTATTGATTGTAAGGACTCGATATGGTCTTGTTTTGATTGTGATCAGTGGCGCATCGCCTGTGCAGTTTAGGCGGAAGCTTGGGTGGCCACAGTACTCTGGCCTGCTCCCTCCCCAGAAAGGGTAACTGAGGTCCGAAATGTCCGCACACTGAAACGCCTTACCGCAGTTTGTGTATTGCTCGTTTTCGACACACGAAAATGTGGGGATTTGGCTTAAAATTATGATCATGAAGAAAGTAACAGAAATTGGGAAGAGATGGGGATTCAGGGGATTCATCTTCAAATTCAACACGGAGAGATATGAGAGGAAGTTAAGAAAAACTTGAAACTACCCAAATGAAAATCTACTCAAAGCTGAGGTATAAAGATGAATTGATTTTTCCTTTTGTTTTTTTTTTTTATTTTAAAATTTTCATTAATGTGATGAAAGCAAGAAAAAAGTGACATTTGACAAAGTCAAATATGAAATTTTCAAAGAAACAGAGAAGCTTCTGTTGGAATGAGAATAGTTTAAAGAGTTAATCCAATCTTATTTATATAAAAAAATCAATGTAGTGGTTGTCTTTATACGAATTGTGAGTTGATTTTGTGTGCAATGGCTTTTAATACTTTGAAAAAAATAAAGGGTTGCAAGAAAATTTGGAAATTTGTCTAAGAAAGTCAAACATGTCAGCCTCTGAGTTCTATTTTATATAATTCAGGAATTCATGAGCAGGGAAAATGTGATGTTCATAAAAATATATGGTCAAAACAAAAGCTTGGTAGCGTTTGGTTTGTTTTCCCATCATAATTTAGATCAAAAAATAAAAAAAATATTTACAAAATTTATAATCAAATAAAATTTTTAAAACTCTTTTTAAAAATTTATTTAAAAAAAACTCATAATCAAATAAGTTATTAATACTCTATTTTTTTTTTTTTAAAGTTTCAATTATATTTTCTATATTTTGAAAATATATATATTTTTATTTTTATTTTTGAAAAAAATATTTTTCATTTTTTAAATTTTTTTCAAATAAAATATTTTTTTTTTATTTTTTTATGTATTGGCAAAATAATTTGTTAGGATTATATGGGCGATCCATTTTTTAAAATTTAAAATTAATTTTTTTTAAATATTTAAAATAAAAATAAAAAATATTGAAATTTTAAAATATTTTTAAAAAAATAAAATAAAATTTAAATTTTTTTAAAATAACTTGTGTCTAAATTTTTTTAAATAAGTTTTACAAAATAAAAATAAATATATATATATATATATATATATTTACAAAAATTAAAAAAAATTCAAAAAAAAATTAACTAAAAAAATTAGTTTTAAAACTCATAACTAAATAAGTTTTCAAAATATACAACTCAAAAGTTATTTTCAAAACTTTTTTTAAAACTCACAACTAAACAACTTTTTTCTTTTTAAAACTTATTTCAAAAACTTATCTTTCAAAATATAACTCAAAACTCATTCCAAAAACTAAATTAAACGGAATCTTGGTTTTTGTTAAATAAAAACAAAAACATGTTTGGAACAAATGTGTTTTCAAAACACATAAAAACACAAATATTAAAATGTTGCAACAGGTGGGGGGCTGAGGATGGGAGAGTTGCCAGAATTGGTGGCTGACGAGTGGAAGTGGATGGATAGGGGTGGTAGGACAGGTGAAGTAGGGAGGAAGGATTGAAAATTTAGGGTTGGTTTGGTATACACTATATAATCCATCTTTTTATCTTTTTTCCATCACATCACTTCTCTACTTTTCTGCACATCTTTTCGTAAAAAGACAAAAAGTATATTTTTTTAGGACACCCCAAACCAACCCTAGTTTCCAAAATACCACAAATTATGATGGTCTACTAGACTTGGTGCAACATCCATCACCATCGAGTTATGTTGATTTTTTGTGTGTAAATTAACCTAGTCAATTTCAAGTTATAGTGGTTGGGTTCCATGGCCTCAACTATTGCTTCTAGAATCGTTACGAGGAAGCGAAGATAACACGATTTTAAATAAGAATATTTAATATTTGGAATTTGTCTAATTAGTTTGAGACTCTTAATAACTTGAAGAGCAATGCTAGGGAGCTCGAATTTGAGCTCCCCGAATCCCCCTAATCCTAGAAATGGCATCGTTTTTGATTTTTTTTTTTTTTTTTCAATCAGAGACGAAGAAGAAGATGAAGAAAGGAGAAGAGAAGAAGAAGAGGAAGAAAGAAAGAAGAGAAGAAGAAGAAAGAGGCAGAGGCAGAGGCGCGTCGATCGGCCGGCGATCTGCGACGAGCTGCGACGATCGGCTGAGCTGCGACGATCGGACGAGCTGCGACGATCCGGCTGGGCGATCGGCGGAATGCAGGGGCCATAATCTGTGTCCATTCCCTCTTCCCCTCCATTTCCTCTTCCTCCTCTTTCTCTTCTCCTCTCTTCTTCTCTCTTCTCTCCCTCTGTTTCCCTCTCTTCTCTCCTCTCTCTTTCTCCCTCTGTCTCTCTTGCCTTCGATTTCATCAGATTCGGGGGATTCGGGGGGGCTGGGATTCGGGGGGAAAAAACATTTCCCTAACTTGAAATGGGAGAAGAAAATGGTGAATTTTAGATGTACCGTTGTAGTATTGGTTAAAAACTATTC